>JBBGZY010002320.1:0-473662 GCA_037952925.1 Lithobates clamitans
TTTTATGTAGGAAAAACCAAGACAGAATTCTGGAAAAGGGCATATAGACATCTAGTGAGTATGGAAACTGGTGATCCGGATCTCCCATTGGGGAGACACACCCTAACAGTACACAGTGGCATATGCCCAAAAATTAAATTTCTTATCCTGGATCGGGTACACCCAGAGCTAAGGGGAGGGGACTGGAATAAGACACTACTGCAATTAGAGTCACGATGGATATATTACTTAAGGGCTACTGAACCCCCAGGCCTAAATGAAACCATTTGGTTCAAACCCTTCCTCGAAGGCTTCTCCTCTGGTGGTAGAGAGCAATAGAAAGGACCACCCCATAGATAATTATATGTTTGGGGCGATACTATAAATCAGCTAATTACATCCATTGTCTTTCCCCTTTCTTCCCCTTTTCCCCCCTTTCCCCCCCCCCCCCCTTTTCCCCCCCCCCCCCCCCCCCCCCCATACAGAGGGGTATATAGTCTTCATATTATACATCATGCCATCTTTGGTTATGTATTGTAATGTTGTTCTTAATGCTATATACTGCATAACATTCGAGGCTATTGATATTTGGATCATATGTATACATACCTGATGTCATCCTACATATATAACATGCCCTCGAATTGTACCCTTAATATCTATATGTGATCACTATTTTGCCTTGTCTGAAATGTTTTCCCTCCATTGAACTACATTCCTAACCCGCACTGCACTGTCCATCGATCCTGCTCTCCTGGGATAGTAAAAAATTCTGACACTACTCTCTTTGTTCAAACCGCATCAATCTATGCCTTATTTATTCCTTAGTAGCTTCACATTGTGATCTGTGATCCGCCCGGCACGAAAAGAGCCGCCTGAGCGTAACTTGGACTCATGGTGGCGCTGTGTGAGGTACAGATTTATCTGTCCTCCATCTTGCGACCCCAACGGACATGCGCAGTCCGTCGGGGAAGCTAGACGTGCCGGCGGGTGTAGTGGGCGTGGCCACGCCCCGCGACGTCTGCGTCCGCATGCGCTGTGGGTGCCTGGCGGCGCGCGCTCCACCCGGGGGGCCAGTCTAAGTGTGTCCGCCCCTCCCTCACCATAATCAGCTGTTGGAACTTTTCTATCAACAGCTGATAGGTGGGGAGGGCTTTATATACCCGGCTCCAGCTCACACCAGGCGTCATCTGCTGCAGACAGGACGCTCTTGGTGTGAGATGCTGTGATACACGGTCAGTAATGGATCTCTATGTTGGAATCATTGGCTGTTAATCTTACTTGCTGTTTTACATGTTATACCTGCCCTATCTATTATCTATTATACTTTGGGACGTCCCTTTCTTTTATGATATCTTTAATGATTCATCTTCCCTCATTGAAACTACTAGCTACTTACGTTACCCGGACGCCCCACATCTTTTCTTCATGCTTTCCTACCCACTACTTTGTCTTTCCTCTCTTCCCCTTCCTCCCCTGTCCTTCCCCTTCCCTTCCCTCTTTTTCCCTTTCCTCCTCTCCATCCCGCACTGCCCCTTTCCCCCCCTTCCCCCCCCCCCCCCCCCCCCCCCTCCTGCCCCCCTTCTCCCTCTTTCCCCTCCTCTTCCCCATCCCCCGCCCCCTTCCCCCCCCCCCCCCCCCCTTTCCTCCTCCCCCCCTTGCTTCCGCCCCCCCCCCCCCTTCCTTTCCCCTTCTTCCCCCCCCCCCCCCCTCCCCTCTTTTCCTTCCCTTTCTCCCACAACCTCCCCTCCCCCCCCCCCCTTCCCCCCCCCCCCCCCCACCAGCCCCCCCCCCCCCCCCCCATTTCTTCGCACCAACCAGGATTCTAACATACCCCTCATTCTCATGTTAACTCTCCAGCTTTTTGGACCACATCCGATCCATACTTACCACCAGACACTGTCCTCTATCATTGTAGACGGACCAGGTAGGATATAGCCTTTGGATTTTCCATGTACTACTTTGGCCATACATATATATACATATCCTTACATATATCCATATCTTCGTGATTTACAGGACACACATTTGGCCTCAGTGCGATCTCAGATCCAAAACTACTGTACGCCCGTCAACTATGGGCCTTTCTTCCTATTGGAGGGAAGAATAAAATCACCCTATGTACTTACACCTCTCTACCTCCACCCCAACAGTGGCTCTATGAATATTTCCGTTATACTTTACTAAAGCTCTACGCATCACAACCAGGGAGCGTGTCCGATGGGCAGTGCATCAACTTATCTATGTTCTTTTTAATCCATCTTGGAATGCATAACCTATATCCATAGATACCAATGTAAGTATAAACATAAAAATATATGTGTGCATATATAGACTCATACAACTATAGGTTTTATATCTATGATCTTTTACTGTGTACTTACTATGCCTATGCTATACATACTATTTCCCATATAGAAAATCCTTGTTGCAAACCCTACAATCACCCCTGAAGAAGGAGATATAAGAAACTCCGAAACGCGTCGGGTGCATATGTATTGGTATCACTAAAAACTTTATATGTATGGAACTGCATTCCTTGTTTTTAACTATGTAATTGTGTAATTTATTTGATATTATTCTTTTGTAACGAATAAACTGTTATTTACTCTATATACCTTTAAATACTTTTCTTGTAAAACTGTGCCTTTAAAGTCCGCCAGGGGAGTATTAAAGATAAACATTTGTGTCTAACCTTGAGTGGTCAATAAGGTTTTCAAGGTGTCTGACGTCGAGTATTCAATCCAGATAAGCCATAGAGTTTTGAATTTATCAAAAGTATCGTTATCTAAGGCCAACCTCTCCTCCATGGGTATAATGTCATTCATTGTTGACACCCATAAAGTAAGTGGGGGTCTAGTGGGGGTTTTCCAAAATAAGGGTATGATCTGCCTGGCAGCCGATAAAAAAAAGCGTAAGAGGGAGCGTTTCTGTGAGGTGATGGAACCAGGAAGCATGCACAGTAATGCAATTTCTGGGGAGGGTGGTAAGGGTTGATCATAGAGACTACTGTAAATGGAGAAAACCTGGGACCAAAGTGGTTGAATAGATGAGCAGTCCCACCATATATGTAGATAACTTCCGTTTTCTGAGCCACACCTCCAACAGGAGGATGGGACCGAAGGGAAAATTTTGTTGAGGGATTGGGGGTCCTTGTACCATCGAGAAAGAAGCTTAAAATTTTTTTCCTGTGTATAACAGGAAATTGAGGATTTATGCGTAAAGTAATATGATTTTTGCCAATCCTCTGAATGAAGTTCTCCCAGCTCCGTGGCCCACTTCTTGGTGTATGAAGGGGGTCGGTTATGTAGTAGTATATTTTGAATCGTGTATAAGGTGGAAAGTAAGTGTCGGGGGGTTTCCGTGAGAGAGCACAGTTGTTCGAATTCCGTTAAGGGTCTGTGGATTTGAGATGTGGAGAACAGGTCTGAGCAATAGGAGGATATACGGAGGGCTGTGAGCCAATTACCCTGTGTATTTGGGAGGATGGGTGCACCAGAGGTAGGGTTCACAAATGATCTTGCCACGGGCCACATAGAGCGGGAATATGGGCCGATTGTGGTAGAGCCTTCATCCTGAGGGAGTGCGGGGTGGTCAAATAGGGAAGTGAGTGGCGAAGGGTCTGAGGATAGGAGAGTCTGTATGCCTTTCTTGTACCAAAAATGTAAAGCTGCAATCGTCAGTGGGGAAGTAGAGGAGAGTGAATGTAAATGTCGTCCGTATCCCCAAAGCAAGGCCCTGAGATCTAACGTGGATAGATCCTGTTCCACCATGGTGGACGCCTTGGGGAAAGGGCGAGGGAACCATTCTAGGACCCGGGATAACAGTGCAGCTCTATGGTATAGCTCATAATCAGGTAGGCCCACACCGCCTTGTATTTTGGGATATGTGAGTAAGTTGTGACGAATGCGGGACATGCCATTTTGCCATATGAATCGTATGGACATAGAGCGAAGAGACGTGAAAAATTGTTTAGGGACCATAATAGGAACGGTTTGAAATAAATATAGTAGTTTTGGTAGGGTGTCCATCTTCAATGTATTAATGCGTCCAAACCAGGGTAGTGTGGAGGGGTTCCATGAATCTAATTCCTTCCTAATCCGGGATAGAAGGGGTATATAATTTAAAGCATAGAGATCAGAGAGATTGGCAGGAATCGTGATCCCTAGATAAGAGATGCCCTTGGAACCCCATTGGAAGGGGAAATTAGTCTGTATTTGGGTAAGGGTGGTACTGGGTAATGATATGTTTAAGGCCTCAGTCTTAGACATGTTCAGTTTGAAGTTACTAAATTGTCCAAATCTATGAAATTCGTGCATCAGGGAGGGCAGGGTAGTATGAAGTTGTTGTATGTAGACTAGTAGATCATCTGCGTAAAGCGAAAGTTTATGTTGAGATGAGGGTGTCTGAATTCCTACTATAGATGTATTTTGTCTTATGGCCTGGGCTAGGTGTTCGATCACTAAAACAAAAAGAAGGGGAGACAGGGGGCAGCCCTGTCGTGTGCCGTTCGAAATCTGGAATGAAGCGGAGGAGGAAACCATTGACCAGGACTGATGCCGAGGGACATGAGTATAGGGCCATGACCCTAGAGATGAAAGTGGAGCCGAGGCCTATCTGTTGCAAAGAGAGGCGTAAGAAGTCCCAATTGACCCGGTCAAAGGCTTTTAGATTGTGTTTTCGGATATAGGAAATGAGGTGAATGGTTTTTGTGGTATTGTCTCTAGCTTCTCGGCCAGGGACAAATCCCACCTGGTCTTTATGTATGAGTGAAGGTAGGATAGGAGATAGGCGGTTAGCCAGGACTTTGGCGTAGAGCTTAATATCCAGGTTAAGGAGTGAAATGGGATGATAACTGCTACATTGAGAGGGGTCTTTGCCAGGTTTGGGTATTACAGAAATATTAGCTGCTAGGAGGTCTCTAGAGGGAAGATGGGTATCGTCTATAGAGTTAAATGCGCTAGTTAGTAATGGGGTCAGATGTTGAGCAAAGGATTTATAGAATCTCGGGGATAACCCATCGGGACCTGGGCATTTACCATTTTTCAGGCTTTTAATAGCGGCAGTGAATTCCTCTGTTGTAAGGTGGTCGTCCATGGCAGATGTCTGTTCAGGGTTTAAATGTGGTAGGGCTGTGTCAGAGATGTAGTCCTGCGGTGTGTGTCGTTAGTAGGGGTCGTCCCATTTGAGGTGTGGAGATTGGTATAAGTTTGAGTAGTATTGTTTAAATGCGTCAGAAATGCCATTGGGGTTATTAATTTTTCGTTGGTCAGATGTACAGATTTGTGGTATAGGTCGGCGTGGGGGGCGACGATGGAGAACTCTCGCGAGGTGTTGTCCACATTTGTTAGCTAGAGTGTAATGTCGGTTGCGTCCTCGATCTCTGGCTATAAGGGAATTAGCATCGAGTAGACGGAGCAGGTCTCTACGTGCATTAGATAGGTCGGTATATGTTGCAGGGTCTAAGTCTCGCTTATGTGTGACTTCAAGCGTTTTAATCATAGATAAGAGACGTGAGATATCGGCCATTCTGGCTTTTTTTAGCCGAGAGCCATGCTGGATTAGTGTCCCTCTAAGTACACATTTCAGAGCTTCCCATTTAATAAGGGGATTAGTATCATCTTGGCGGTGATCTGTAATGAAGTCACTAATAGTTTTTTCAACTGCTGCAACACATACCGAGTCAGTCAGTAGATTGTCATTAAGTCGCCACGAGAACCGGGTGCGGGATTTTGGTGGATGGGCTAGGTTGAGGTGTACGGGTGCGTGGTCCGACCAGAGGATATTTCCTATGGAGGCCTTGAGTGGTACATCTAGTAATGATTGGGAGATTAGAAAGTAATCGATATGGCTATAGGATTTATGAGCTACTGAGTAACAACTGTAGTCTCTCTCTAGGGGATGTTGTATCCGCCATATGTCTACGAGCTGTGCCGAGTTTAAAAGGGATTTTATGTGTGTAAGAGTCGTGTGAGACATGGCTGACTTACCCGAAGAAGTGTCCACGGCTGGAGAAAGAGGTGTGTTGAGGTCACCACCTAAAATGACACAAGGACCCCCAAATGAGAGCAATTTGTTTAGAACCTTGGATAGAAAGTTCCCTTGGTCCTGGTTTGGTCCATAGACATTAGCCAGTGTAAAGACAGAAGAATTAAATTTGAGTTTGAGGAATAAATAACGCCCTAGTGGGTCTATCAGAGAATCTAAGACTTCTGGGTGGAACGATTTATGAAAAGCTATAGATACCCCTTTGGATTTTGCATGAGGGTTCGTACTGTGGAACCATTGGGGAAAATTAGGGTTTTTGAGGGATGGAATCTCGGAACCCCGGAAATGCGTCTCTTGTAGGAACAGGATTTTAGTTTTAGTCTTATGAAAGTGGTATAACACCTGGCTTCTTTTCTCGGGGGTATTGAAGCCTCTACAATTATAGGACGATAAGGTTAAATGTTCAAGTGAAGACATAATGGGAATGAGGAGAGGTAACAGTATATGTTAATAACGTCCGCGCCGAGGTCCATCCAGCCCAAGAGTAGGGGATTGAAGTAAATGGGTAGGTAGGGGAAGAAAAAGAGGTGGAAGAGGAGAGAGGAAAAGGGAGGGAGAAAGTAAGAAAGAAAAATAGGTAAAAAAATAAGCCACTAGGTGGCAGCATTAAGTAATATTTTGAATGTAGAAACATTTCTATAAAGTGCTTATAAACTAATATCAGTAAAGTGCGCAAACAGGCACTACAAGTCCTAAGGGGGGGGGTGTGGTGAGCACCTAGAGTGCCTCCCGGTCCCGGGGTCCACGGGGGAAGCAAAAGCTGGTGAAAACATTATATAACCATCAATTTGTTATCATAAGGTAACCTGGTAAGAACATATAAGTAACAACTTGTCACAAATAACGGGTATACCCCCACTCCCTCCCAAACACATCAAAAAAAAAAAACATGTAAGCATTGCTATAAGGCTTTCGTGTATTAATTCGTAGTTAAGAGCGAGTTTCAATAATAGTTTTTTGTTCCCACAAAAGAGAGAGAAAAAAAAAAAATGTAGATAATAATAGAGGAAAAATTTGAAAGTATCATCCTGAAAAGGACATCCAACTAGGATAGTGTGGGGGGACAAAAAGGGCATCTGTAAAAATGATGATGCGAAAAAAGGAAAAAAAAAAAGGAAAAAGGAGGGGGGAGGGGGGGTGTTGGATCTGTAACACTGTTAGTGTAGTAGACAGGTAGGTAGTCCAGGGAGATCTTTACCACTTAAAAGTGGTTCAAGGGTGACGGCCTGCACCGCTTTCCTATTCTTTCCTTCCATGAGGGGAAGAAAAAAAAAAAAGAGAGAAGAGATAAAAAAAAAAAGGAAACAATACAATAGTCACGGTGGCAGGGTAAAGATGTGGTGTCTACAGAGCCTAGAGACCAGTCAGCCGTCTGGAGACTTCTGAGGGGAGCTTCTGGGTCGCTTGTTCTTGCTTGCTTTCTGCCATTTGTGTGTGGAATGGAAGTCCCGGAGTAGCAGAAGGAAGTGGCCAGTCTGGCAGGGAGATCTGGGGTAGCTCCAGAGTGCTCAGGAACCTTGGTAGATCTCCTAATGTACGGAAAAGGGCCGTTTTGCCTTCATGATGGACCCGTAATTGAAAGGGGAACCGCCATTGATATTTGATCTTTCTTTCCTGGAGGACAGATGTGATCGGTTTAAGTGCATGCCGCATGGCCAGAGTTTGGCGCGACAGGTCAGGCAGCAGCATTACTGGGGTGTCATTCAGCCGAATGGAGTCCTGTGTGCTGGCTGCTTTCATGATCTCCTCTTTAACTTTATAAAAGTGCACCCTGCAGAGCGTGTCCCGAACAAAAGAGGAATCGGAACTACGTGGGCCTGAGGTTCTGTGAACTCTGTCCAGCTCAATAGGGGTATCTTTGGGTTGCTGCAGGATTTGGTTAAATATGGCAGTGACTGCTCCATGTAAATCATTGTGATCTATGGTTTCTGGTATGCCACGGATTCTAATATTGTTCCGTCTGCTACGGTTTTCGATGTCATCCTGGTGGTACATGAGCTGTTGTAGTATGTTAGTATGGGTGTTAAGGATCTCTTCATGGGACTGTAATGTATTGCACATACCATCAGTGGTATTTTCTACATCCTCCATTCTAGTCCCTAGATCCCTCTTGAGCTCAGCAATCTCTTTCCTGTATGACTTCTCCAAGCGGGAGACATAATTTTCAAAGTCAGTTTTAGTAGGTAGAGAGCGGAGGTAGGCATGCATGGATCGCATCTGCGACTCCATGTCCCATCCGTCCCCGGAGCACAGGGAGGCCTGGGAGAGGCTTTGGAGGCTGTGTGGGTGGTGTAGTGGGGGCTCCAGATCCGTGAGGGAGACTGAGCGGCCCCTGGACAGTACCTGTTCGGCGTCTGCATGTGCTGAGCGGGCCGGAGATGGAGGCGCCGCCGCCATCTTGGAGGCTCTCTGGCTCTGGTAGGCCGCGGAGGAACGGGTTACAAAGTTCCCCAAATCGCCCTCTGTCCGGCCACCGGTGGGCTTCGGGTGGTCCCTGGGCTTTCCTTTACCCATCAGGACGTTCTTGGCAGCTGGATGGGTGATGGTGAAGGAGATAGAGCCCCATGGAGATCGTCAGGACCGGGAGCTGCCGCGATGTGCGTCCTACAGCTCCATGCGCCAAGCCACGCCCCTCATTTATCAATTTACCTATTGTTGTTGGCATCCACGACAGGTAGATCCTCCAGATGCATGATCATGAACATCAGCCGAACATGTTCCTCTGTAGCAATTTGGGAGATGAACATATCAGCATTTGTGATACATTTACTGCCCTCAGGGATACAGCCTTGGACCTCAGGAATTTCTCTACAGCAAACAGATTCTATTTGTGTTGCCATTGGTATGCAACACTCACACAGACACCAGTGTGAATCGCCAATTCTGTCTTCAGGTGTCTCTTGCAATTGTGAAGTAATCGAATCATCACTTGTAATGGGCATTTTTGGATTTTTTGGAAACGCTCTGTCATGTTTAGGGGCCGGATACCTGGCCAAAAGTTGTGCAATTAACAGATTTCTCTTTAAAAAAAAAAAATATTAAAATATTAAGGAATATTTATGTATGCAAACAAATAAAAAAAACATATATTATTATTAAAAAAATTATTTTTATAATGTAACCCAAAAAATACTTTATTTAAACCAAAAAAAAAATTTTAATTTTAGCACAAGATAAAATAATACAAAAAAAAAGAAGAGTATACTTTTAACGATTATATTAAGCAATGCAAACATACACATACTAAAAAAAAATAAAACATAAAGAGCTCTCCCTCTTTATGTACATAGATATTTGTGTGTGTGTACATAGTGATGTATAGAGAGAGAAAGATAAATGAGATGTGTGGATATGTATATAAATTGATTATATTACTTACTCTTTTCTCTTGTGTCATGGAACTGTAACTCCTGGATACAGATCCTGTGGGTACTGCAGTATTTTCCTAATAAAAAGAGTAGCAAAAAGAAAAAAAATATATATTTTTTGGTAAAATAAACAATTTTACTATATAATATAAATGATTAAAATGTAAATATTGAAAATTGACTTACCATTTCAAAGGTAAAAAATATAATATCAGTCACGAGTAAATCGTTTATATTCTGAAATAAGACAAAGACATTTTATTAAAACATATGTGTCTATATATATATAGATCTATATATATAGATAAATATATATATAGATATATATAGATCTATATATATAGATCTATATATATCTATATAAATATATATACAGTGGGGCAAAAAAGTATTTAGTCAGCCACCAATTTTGCAAGTTCTCCCACTTCAAAAGATGAGAGAGGCCTGTAATTGTCATCATAGGTATACCTCAACTATGAGAGACAAAATGTGGAAACAAATCCAGACAATCACGTTGTCTGATTTTTTAAATAGTTTATTTGCAAATTATGGTGGAAAATAAGTATTTGGTCACCTACAAACAAGAAAGATTTCTGGCTCTCACAGACCTGTATCTTCTTCTTTAACCGCTTCCCGACTGTCGCACGCCGATGTACGTCGGCAGAGCGGCACAGCTGGGCAAATGGGCATACCTGTACGTCCATTTGAATTTCCCGCCGTGCCAGTGCATGCGCGCGCCGGCCGGGAGCTCCGTGAGTCGGGTCGCGGGTCCCGCGGGGATACCCACGATCGCCTCACGGAGCGGATGAACGGGGAGATGCCGTTCTGCCTAGTGACAAGTGTCACTCCATCTCTGCTCCCTGTCATCGGAGCAGAGATCAGTGACGTCACCCACACAGCCCATCCCCCTACAGTTAGTAATCACTCCCTAGGACACACTTAACCCCTCCCCGCCCCCTAGTGGTTAACCCCTTCACTGCCAGTGTCATTTACACAGTAATCAGTGCATTTTTAATCGCACTGATCGCTGTATAAATGACAATGGTCCCAAAAATGTGTCAAAAATGTCCGACATGTCCGCCATAACGTCGCAGTCACAATAAAAATCGCTGATCGCCGCCATTACTAGTAAAAAAAGAATTATTAATAAAAATGCCATAAAACTATCCCCTATTTAGTAAACACTATAACGTTTGCGCAAACCAATTAATAAACGCTTATTGCGATTTTTTTTACCAAAAATATGTAGAAGAATACAATCGGCCTAAACTGAAGAAAAAAAATGCTTTTTTTATATATTTTTGGGGGATATTTATTATAGCAAAATGTAAAAAATATCCAGGAAAAAAATCCAGAACGTCTCCCTCTCACATAAGCGCTTAAAGCACTTAGCTATGGGGAGGGATCGGGGTATGGCTTCCAGAATCCAAACAAACAGGCCATCAGTTGATTGATCATGGTGATCTGTAAAGTGTCGGAGGACACTGTGCTTATTAATCCCACCCTCCACAAATCTACAGTGTTCAATGAATCTAGCCCTAGGGACCCGTATGGTGCGTCCCTCGTACAACAATCCGCCATGGCAGGAGAGACAGTACACCACAAACTCAATAAGAGCAATTAAAAAAGCCTGACCTACATACACATGCGTTTTTTTCAAAATTGTCGCTCTTATTTTGTTTATAGCGCAAAAAATAAAAATCGCAGAGGCGATCAATTACCACCAAAAGAAAGCTCTATTTGTGGGAAAAAAAGGACGTCAATTTTGTTTGGGAGCCACGTCGCACGACCGCGCAATTGTCAGTTAAAGCGACGCAGTGACGATTCACAAAAAACGCTCTGGTCAGGAAGGGGGTGAATCCTTCCGGAGCTGAAGTGGTTAAGAGGCTCCTCTGTCCTCCACTCATATATTAATGGCACCTGTTTGAACTTGTTATTAGTATAAAAGACGCCTGTCCACAACCTCAAACAGTCACACTCCAAACTCCACTATGGTGAAGACCAAAGAGCTGTCGATGGACACCAGAAACAAAATTGTAGACCTGCACCAGGCTGGGAAGACTGAATCTGCAATAGGCAAGCAGCTTGGTGTGAAGAAATCAACTGTGGGTGCAATAATTAGAAAATGGAAGACATACAAGACCACTGATAATCTCCCTCGATCTGGGGCTCCACGTAAGATCTCACCCCGTGGGGTCAAAATGATCACAAGAACGGTGAGCAAAAATCCCAGAACCACACGGGGGGGGGACCTAGTGAATGACCTGCAGAGAGATAGGACCAACGTAAAAAAGGCTACCATCAGTAACACACTACGCCGCCAGGGACTCAGATCCTGCAGTGCCAGAAGTGTCCCCCTGCTTCAGCCTGTACATGTCCGGGCCTGTCTGAGGTTTGCTAGAGAGCATTTGGATGATCCAGAAGAGGACTGGGAGAATGTCATATGGTCAGATGAAACCAAAGTAGAACTGTTTGGTAGAAAGACAACTCATTGTGTTTGGAGGAGAGAGAATGCTGAGTTGCAACCAAAGAACACCATACCTACTGTGAAGCATGGGGGTGGCAAAATCATGCTTTGGGGCTGTTTCTCTACAAAGGGAACAGAACGACTGATCTGTGTACATGAAAAATGAATGGGGCCATGCATCGTGAGATTTTGAGTCCAAACCTCCTCCCATCTGCAAGGGCATTCAAGATGAAACCTGGCTGGGTCTTTCAGCATGACAATGATACCGAACACACCGTCCGGGCAATGAAGGAGTGGCTTCGTAAGAAGCATTTCAAGGTCCTGGAGTGGCCTAGCCAGTCTCCAGATCTCAACCCCATAGAAAACCTTTGGAGGGAGTTGAAAGTCTGTGTTGCCCAGCGACAGCCCCAAAACATCACTGCTCTAGAGGAGATCTGCATGGTGGAATGGGCCAACATACCAGCAACAGTGTGTGACAACCTTGTGAAGACTTACAGAAAACGTTTGACCTCTGTCATTGCCAACAAAGGATATATAACAAAGTATTGAGATGAACTTTTGATATTGAACAAATACTTATTTTCCACCATAATTTGCAAATAAATTCTTTCAAAAATCAGACAATGTGATTATCTGGATTTGTTTCCACATTTTGTCTCTCATAGTTGAGGTATACCTATGATGACAATTACAGGCCTCTCTAATCTTTTTAAGTGGGAGAACTTGCACAATTGGTGGCTGACTAAATACTTTTTTGCCCCATTGTATATATATATCTAGATAGATAGATAGATAATCAAATTCTCTATATTTATATATATATATATAAAAATATATATATTGGTGCATTGCTATGAAAAACTACAAATCTCCAACCGAAAAAAAAAAAATTGACATTATATTACAAATTTAAACATTATATATTTAGTTATAGTTTAGTTTTTTCTTAAATAATGAATTAAAATACAATATTTAGTATTAAATAGATATGTTTTTTAAAAAAGCTTCTGGTTTGCCTTACCTTGCTCGATGCTAGTCTCTCCCGTAGTGAGCTTTCCTTTGTTATCTGCTTGTTTGCATATGTTTGGTTGCCATCACAATGGGGCGGGAACTTCCGACGACGCCGCCCGTTGTGATGGCAAACGGGAATCTTACGGGGGTGATCGCAGTTACCACTGAGCATGCGCAGGAACGAGCGGTGAATGCTGGGAGCACAGCATTCACCGCGTCCCGGAAATAAATGCTTGTGGGCTTCAAATGCCCACAAGCAAGATGGAAACCGCCTACAGCGAATAATAAAAGTTATTCTTTGTGAAGAAATCTGACACAGGCGGAAATAATAAACACAATCTGTGAGTATGTAATGCTGATAATCAAAGTTTGTGAATGAACTTATAAAAAAAACAAAACGATAGGTTGCTGGACTCCCGCTTTAAAAACAGTATGCAAATGATTCAGGTTGGTAAAGCTGTCACAGATTTATTAGCACATTAATCGCCATACACTGATGCTAAATACTGGTCTTGGTATCTATGCATTCAAAGTGATCAATGACCAAAATAATGTTTTGTGTTACACTTTTTTGCCTTTTAAAGAAATTCTGAAGACATATTAAAGTTCAGAGTTGATTCAGTTATATTAAGCCTCGAAAATGTGGGGAAATACAATGGAAGTTTTTGATGTCATCATACACCAACAGTATTTTCAACTTCCATTAAACAAGACGTAACCCATAACAGCCAGTGATATGTAAAGTATATGTCCAGCCATTTTGGATAGATATACACTCTAGCTTTAAAGGGTAAGTCCATCCAGAAATTATAGTTGTAGGTGAAGCCAATGTGAAGACCAGCCTTGACTTCTTCCATGTCTTGGATATCCCCAACAGCAAGATCTCTATGCCATCATTTCCAACATTGGTCATGTGTTTCCACCCATCTCTGTGTTTTTCTCATCAAATTTGTTTATTATTTTTTAAATATAACAAAGATTGACAGATTGAGTACATGCAAGGATGGTGGTGAACAGGATGAGTACATAACAATGTAAAAATGTAACGAGTGGAGCAACAAATAAACCAATAAAGTATCACATCATAGGCATTAGAAAATTCCATCAGAAGGAAAAAAGTAAGCTAGTGACTATTGGTTCATTTTGCAAGAGCAGTAATAAGGAGATCAATCTAATAGATATATATTAAAAAGAGAGAAGATAATGTGTATATAAGTAACACACAATATTAGGGACAGGTCGAACACCCCCCGGTTCGGTTCACCCCAGAACATGTGAGCAGGCAAAAAATTTGTGCGAACATGCAAACCCCATTAAAGTCTATGGGACACGAACATGAAAAATCAAAAGTGCTAATTTTAAAGGCTTACATGCAAGTTATTGCCATAAAAAGTGTATGAGGACCCGGGAACTGCCCCAGGGTCATGACATGTATCAATGCAAGAAAACGGAAAATTGTATCATACTTCGTAATTAGCGAGATACCGAAAGGCACAAGGGTGGGTGCCTATGCTGCCATGGATTGGCGTCAGGAAAGGAAAATTATGGTAAGTATGATACAATTTTCCGTTTTCCTGACGCCACAATGGCAGCATACTAGTGATACATATCCTAGCTGACAGGGTGGGTTTTACTTGACAAACCAAAATAATTATTTTATATATATATATATATATATTTTTTTTTTTTTTTAATGGGACAGAAGACTAAACAGTCATTCCGCCGAAGCCCACTGATGATAAGGCACCCAAATCTATTCTGTAAAGGTTGAAAAGGTATGCTGGGAAAAGCATGCCACTTTCCTGTAGAATGAATCCATAGATGCTTTCTATTGGGCCGCCTGTGAGGCCTCAACTCCTCTGGAAGAGGATGCATCCTGCCACTGAAGGAGGCTCACGACCCATCTCCCATCTGCACAACCAAACTTGCTAAAGTCCAGGGGGCAACCTCTCTTGCCTGATGAATTCCAGCTGGAACAGTGAAAGACTTATCATATAAACTAAAAAGAGCAATTGTGGAAAGAAACTTCTTTCAAGCTCTGGGAGTGACCAATTTGTGTGGTTTTCTTGCTTGAACATCTGGAAAGTTAGGCAATGCTTTCTGTTATCGGAGAAGAATGGATCACCTCCTGTCACTTCCGACATGGCTGTCTATGGTTTCATATCAAACAGAGATCTTGCACTATAAAGTGACTATTCCAATTTTGTTTCTAGGAAGCCAAACACAGCCCTACGTCTCAACCATAGGGTCCCCCTAGCCGTAACTGAGTATAGCAATGCCTTGGCCAGGCACCAGTTTGAGACTATTGCTGCTTCCGCAGTGAAATTTGCCGAAACATCTTGGCCAGGACCCGAAAGATATCAGCCCTAAGGATTTGCTCCCCAACTACATCCTGGGAGCAGAAACCCAAAGTACCCATCACCAAGGTAAGAGCAACTGTTGAGTAGCAGGCCCTTCCCAGCCACCATCCTATTGGACAACAGCCAGTCCCACTGGAGGCATGGATTTCAGCAATGCTATATCCCCATTGATTTAAACCTGTTTCCTAATGGAAAAGTGATTGCTAATTGAAAGGGTAAATATGGCTTTGTCTTTTGACCCATGTAATGGTCTGCATGACTGCCTGGATACACAGTTCTCCAAAGAAAAACTGACACCAAGTAGCTCCAGATCTTCCTCTGGTGCAAGGGAGCTAAAATCATTTGCAGGCTGCCCCCCTCATCAGGAGAACTGAGAGGATGAGTGATCCATGTGGCAGGTTGTTCTGCTAGTGGCTAGACCCACAACAAGAGGGCTGGCTAGCTAGAGTAATTACAGAGTTTAAAACAGAAGTTTTGTGCCACCTTGTAATAAAGACATTTGGTATTACATTACCTGTCAGCTACAAACTTCAACCAGTCTGACTTTACTCACCAGCCTCCTGGGCATAGGCACTGCGCCACAGGTCCTACAGGACTCTTGTTGGGGTGCTGGGTCTGGGAAAGAGGAGCTAAGATGTTTTCCTTGGAACCCGTCTAGTGAGTGGGAGCGGCATCCGAGCTATGCTTCTCTGAAGAACGTCCGCCTTTCCCTGGCCTCTGGCTCTGGTTTTTGAGAGCGTAGGCGCGCGGAGCTGAAGCAAATCAAAGCAATCCGCATGAGAGGGCACTCTTTTCCTGAAAACTTACCGACACGGTGGTCCCCACCCTGGGTGTTGAGGGCCTTTTGTATGTGTGGTGGCTGATACTCGAACCGTGGAGAAATAGGACGACCAGCTGAGAGACAGACAGCCACAGAAAGACAGAGAAGAGGGAAAAATAGATAAGGAAACTGCGACGTTGCTTCTCCCTCTTTTAATGTATATATTAATATATATATACATACATACACATATATACATATACACACTATCTCCTTTTCTTTTTTTTTTTAACAATATGCATGCATATATAAATTTATGCACATACAGCTACATATAGCAGCCCCCCATATACATACATACATACATACCAACCAACATAAGAACACACACATATATACACAAACATATATATATATATAAACATATATATATATATACATATATATATATATATATATATTGTGGCAGAGCAAGGCTCTGTCCCTATGAAAATGGGGTTAAAGTGGACACAGAGTCTGCATATTGGCTGAGTGCAAAGCTACAGAGCATAAGTTTGAAACAGAGAAACTAAGTATAAAATTGATGCGCTTTAAATAAATAGTGCACAATATGCTGCTGCGACTAAGCTTAAATCCAGGAATAAAAAATGCATACATGTGAATAAAATAAATAAATAATTATGGTGCTAATACATGTGTTAAAATTGCCAAAATAAATCTTCAAATTGGTGATGTGACGGTGAATATAAATAAAATAATAATGACACTCTGAGTACAATGTCCAGGCAGAGATAAATAGTGGGGGAAAGTAAAAATAATTAAACAGTTCCTTCCCTTAATCCAGATTGATTGACTCACTGGGTTAGATCGTTTGTATCAGGATATTTAGTTTTTCTTGCAACGCGTAAGCCACTGGGTTAATCCTGCGAAGGATACGGAAAGGCCCAATAAACCGAGGTGTGAACTTCAAAGAAGAAACACGAAGCCGGAGGTTGCGAGACGACAGCCAGACTTTGTCCCCAACCTGGTAAGAAGTCGCAGGCAGGCGTCTGCGGTTACCATGGAGTCTGTACCTATCATTAGCATGTCGCAAAGCCTCCTGGACTTGTGCCCAAGTGTAACGAAGGCCACGGAGATGCTCCTATAACGCAGGAATACTCTGCGGAACAAACGAGGCAGGCAACACGGAAGGTTGAAAACCATAGTTCGCCATAAACAGGGACAAACAGGAAGCTGAATTCAAGGCATTATTGTGAACAAACTCCGCCCATGGTAAGAGGTCTGACCAGTTGTTATGATGGTCAGGAGGACAGGACCTCAAGGTTCAGGCGTTCCCTGGACGGGTAGGACAAGACTTCAAAAAGTGACCAGCCTGGCCACAATAAAGGCACAATCTTTCCCTCCTCCTAAGGGCTCTCTCATCCGCAGAGAGACGCAAGAAGCCCAAGTGCATGGGTTCAGCTTCACTAACCGACTCGGTACCAGGAGGCATGGGAGGTGAGGGAGGCACGGGTGAGACTGCAAAGCTCGGAGGCAAACGTACAGGAGGCTTCCACAAGCGCTCCTTAAAAGAAAGTCTTTTTCTGAGTCTGGAGTCAACGAAGGTGGCAAACGAGCTCAAGCTCTCCAGCTCATTGGGTATATCTCGGGCTGCTATCTCATCCTTGATGGAATCTGAGAGACCATGAGAAAAAGCAGCCACGAGGGCCTCATTGTTCCAAGCAACCTCTGCTGCCAGAGTACAGAACTCAATGGCGTAGTCGGCAACAGTTCTCGCACTCTGTTTGATGGACATGAGGCACTTGGCAGCAGAAGCCGAGCGTGCGGGAACATCAGATACCCTATTAAAGGAGGTCACAAAGTCAGGGTAACTCAAGACAACAGGTTTTTGCGTCTCCCATAGAGGGTTAGTGCAGGCCAAGGCTCTCTCAGAAAGCAAAGATATCACAAACCCTACTTTGATTCTGTCTGTGGGAAACGCCTGGGGCAGCATCCCAAAGTAGATTTAAACTTGGTTGAGAAACCCTCTGCATTGAACTCGATCACCTCCAAATTGCTGGGGAAGCGGGGCGGAACCAGACATACCTCTTATAGAGGTAATACTCAAGGCGGGTGCCTGCACAGAGACTGGCGCAGAAGCAGGGAGGGCCTGCAACTCAGGTTGTACCAGAGCAGCCACAGTGGGGGATTCCAGGTGAGCCGTGCGACTCAGGAGCATTTGTACCGCCATGGCAAACTGATCTATGCGGTTATCTTCCTCATCCAATCTGGAAAAAATATTACCAACAAGTGCATTGACTGTATCTTCTGAATTCATGGCCTTTGCTTACTGTCAGAAACCATGAACAAGACCAAGACAGAAGTACAGTAAAATCACACTTGTTTATTAATAAAAATGAAAATGTAAGTAGAGTAAGCGTAGTCAAAGCATAGCCAGAGTCCAGTAACTGGATCAGGTAGTCAGCCAAGCCAGAGTTCAGAAACCAGATAGGGTAATCAGCCAAGCCAGAGTTCAGTAACCAGATCGGGTAATCAGCCAGGCTAGAAGTCAGGGATCCAAGTAGAGGAACAGCAAGCAGGATAAGGAGCCAGAAGGGATGTCAGCAAATCCAGGCTTTAAACGGGAACGCAGAAGATGGTTTCTTGTGATGTGACCAAAGGCGAAGGCAGAGATGAAGTGAGCTGGATGGCTTTAAGTAGCCAGGACTGACAAGCAGATCATCAACAGCTGAGTCACTGTGGAGAGAAAGGAGCTGGCAATTAGCCGACAGCTGAGCGGCCAGCTCAGAGAATGAAGGGCTGAGCCCAGCCCTGACATCCCCATAGTGACACCACTGCTGCCAACCCCCCAATGTGTAGCACCTTGGGTGAACCGCCCCCCACCCCTCCCCCGTTGGTACGCCATTGTCCCTGTGTAACTCTGGAGTAGCTACAGATCTCAACAGCTCAGGTGGGAGAATCTGTCAACAGGACAATTATTAGTCATGCACTCCACAAATCTGTGCACGAGTGGCAAAAAGAAAGACATTGTTGAAAGAAAGCCATAAGAAGCCCTGTTTGCAGTTTGCGAGAAGCCATGTGGGGGACATAGCAAATGTGGAAAAGGGTACTCTGGTCAGATGAGACTAAAATGTAACTTTTTGGCCTAAAAGCAAAACGCTATGTGTGGTGGAAAACTAACACTGCACATCACCCTGAACACACCATCCCCACCGTGAAACATGGTGGTGTCAGCATCATGTTGTGTGGATGCTTTTCTTCATCAAGGAAAGGAAAGCTGGTCAGAGTTGATGGGAAGATGAATGGAGCCAAATACAGGGCAATCGTAGAAGAAAACCTGTTAGAGTCTTCAAAAGATTTGAGACTGGGGCAGAAGTTCACCTGCCAGCAGGACATCAATCCTAAACATACAGCCAGAGCTACAATGGAATGGTTTAAATAAAAGCCTATTCATGTGTTAGAATGACCCAGTCAAAGTCCAGACCTAAATACAATTGAGAATCTGTGGCAAGACTTGAAAATTGCTGTTCAGATGCTCTCCATCCAATCTGACAGAGTTTGAGCTATTTTCCCTCTCTAGATGTGCAAAGCTGGTAGAGACATACTTAAAAAAGACTTGCGGTTGTAATTGTAGTGAAAGGTGGTTCTACAAAGTATTGACTCAGGGGGGCTGAATATAAATGCATGCCACACTTTTCACATATTTATTCATAAAAAAATGTAAAAAACATTTATTATTTTCCTTCCACTGAACAATTATGTGCCACTTTGTGTTGGTCTATCACATAAAAGCCCAATAAAATACATTTATGTTTTTGGTTGTAACATGACAAAATGTGGAAAATTTCAAAGAGTATGAATACTTTTTTAAGGCACTGTAGACACAGGCTGCCTAAAAGTGTATTCTCTCTTGTGAAGTGTTAGACAGGTACACATCTTTGACCAATTGCACTGTTCCCCTGGCTGGTCATCCCTAGGCTCTATACATAATTGAACGTAAATCTAAATGAAATTGCATGAAGACTGTACAGTTGCAGTGTGTGTGACAGCCCTGGTAATGGTTTGCATATATTGCTAATTTATGTGAATACCTATGTATACTTTAATTCCTGTTTAATATTTCAAGTATTTCAACTTGACACCAGAGAATTAATACATAATACATAATTGAGTCTTATGTCCAATATCTATAATGGCGTGATGAAAAGATAAATATTTTAAATACTATACATTTGTTTTTCAATTGCATGGTAATATAAACATTTTAAATCTATTCAATGCATCCTGACATGCATATTGAAAATGCATTAGCAAAAGGTAATGTGTGCTCATCTCACAAGTGCTTTCATTGTATTTTATGAATAATTTTTACTTGACTAACATACTTGTAATCTATTTCACATAGTACTTATCATTTATTACCTATTTATTAACTTTTAGAAACACTATCACTCTGAAGCATGAAGCAGCAGAATCACATACCACATTCGGAAAAAGATATTTAGCGATACTATATGTAATAACAATACATCAAGGAGAGAAAATGTAATTATTGATATTACAAATACTAATTTTCTGCCAGTAGGTGATGCATTTGACTTCTTTTGATATGTTTTTCAGTTTCTCCTTACCACCTGCTAAAGAAAATACAGTAATTGTTTATGGAGCTCAATAGCTTAAGTAGTAATTTACACACACACAAGTGAGAAAGTCAGAGCAGTGATCAATTGTGCTCTCTTCTGTATGGCTCCTTTAGAGGCTTCAATTATAGTTATAAGTTAAGGGAAATAACCACTGCTGTGCTCTTTGTTTAAATAGCCCATAGTGGTGTGGGAATGCATTGTCATATATTAAATTAGATAAGTGATGGAATGAAATATGTGTCACTATTTGAAAAAATAACTTTTCAGCACTAAACATGTCAGAAGTGACCCCTGCTTCTGTTCAAAAAATAAGAAAAGTTTCTGAAGCAAGTGTACACTGTTTCATTTTCTTATGTGATTTGCCAGAGTGCAATTAGTCAGACCGTCACATGAGGAATTTGCAATTAGTCTAACCATAACATACAGTAGATTGGATTTCTAACAGTGCCATAACAAACAAAATTATGGTACTTAAAAATACATTTATTTTCTTTTTCTCTCCCCTCTTTGTTTTTAGAACTGAACAATCATACAGCAGATACTGAGACTATGTTGCCCCCTCTATGGTCATTATTGGCACCGCTCTACTGATCTAGCGATAAAGCCACTATTATGAATAGCATTGACTAGAATTAGAACTTTTCACTAGCTATGGATATACCGTATTTATCGGCGTATAACACGCACCGGCGTATAACACGCACCCCAATTTAGGAGGGAATTTTAAGGAAAAAAAACTTTTAGGAGGGAAGTTGAAGGAAAAAAAACTTACATTTAAATGCCCATCATTGCAGCCTTCTCAGTGCAGCCTTCTCAGTGCAGCCTTGTTAGTGCAGCCATGTCAGTACAGCCATGTCAGTGCAGCCATGTCAGTGCAGCCTTCCCCAGTGCAGCCTTGTTAGTGCAGCCTTGTTAGTGCAGCCTTGTCAGTGCAGCCTTTCCCAGTGCAGCCATTCCCAGTGCAGCCATTCCCAGTGCAGCCTTCCCCAGTGCAGCCTTCCCCAGTGCAGCCTTCCCCAGTGCAGCCTTCCCCAGTGCAGCCTTCCCCAGTGCAGCCTTTCCCAGTTCAGCCTTCCCCAGTTCAGCCTTCGCTTCGATCCCCTGTCCTGAGCTTTAAAATCGCCGACCGCGATTTGAAAATGGCGCCGAAATACACCGAGCCGATCCTCGGCTCTTTCCGGCGGCTCTCGTTCATTTTCGGCTCCACTCGTAGTCCCGAGCGGAGCTATCCGAACCTAGCCGAGTAGGTTCGGATAGCTCCGCTCGGGACTACGAGTGGAGCCGAAAGTAAACGAGAGCCGCCGGAAAGAGCCGAGGATCGGCTCGGTGTATTTCGGCGCCGGCGGCGCCATTTTCAAATCGCGGTCGGCGATTTTAAGATTGTGACAGCTCGGGATCGCATGGTATCGGCGTATAACACGCACCTGCGACTTTCCCCTGATTTTAAGGGGAAAAAAGTGCGTGTTATACGCCGATAAATACGGTAGCTTATTAACTCCTGAAGAAGCTATTTTCAGCAAAACAAGCAGAGGAAAGAACAGTGTAGCCTTGATGGAAAGAGATACGTAACTATAACTTTTGCTGTATATGGAAAATGCTGCTGTATGTTATCCTTTAATATGGTTTAATGTATATGAGATAAAAAATGTATTTTTAAGTAATTTTGTTTGTTATGGCACCATTAAAAATCCCATCATTACTATGGTTGGACTATTTGACATATATAAAGGGATGTAGGTGCTTGAACTAAGGCCATGGGTGCCTCTCCGCTATCTAATAATATACTAGAATTTTCAGCGGAGCCTGTGGTGAACTACTTACCTTGAGCATTATACTCATCTCCCCAGAGCCTTATTGTTGTATATATAATTTTGGACAAGTTGAATCCTGATAATGGCAAGAACATGGCTGAGGTACGCGCTTTCTCCTAACCCTGTTTTGTCAGTTAAACTGTTGGCTCCTCTCATTAGCACCAATTAAGGCATTATAATTTTTTTATGTTCACAGGCAAGCTTACTATATCAGATTAATTCCAAATATAAAAATTTTACCTCCAAATTCATTTATGACTTTACACAAATTTGCAGTGATTTCAGGCTTTTACGTTAACGGACAAAGTCTTAAACATCTCTTTAATACTCACTAATTTTCAATCCATTAATTTTCATGGGGTGGTGGGCTGAGTCCCCTATTTAGGTTTTCATATTAGCAGTTCCTGTACCACACTTTTCTTGGTCAACTAGCTGCTCTTCTAAACCTCACCATATCCCATGGCTTGCCAGTATTTACAAAGGTTAAGATGATATTTTTAGAGTGCTTCATGTGCAAGTTCTACCCTGTTTCCCCAGGCTTCATTAGTCAATAGGTCTTCACTTAATTTGGGATTCCACAAAGCCCCAAGTAGCAAAACCAATTCTTTGTTATCAAAAACTTCAAGAAAAAAAAGGTGCGACATCTAATAGAACACTGTTGTGCTGCCTAGATTGCCCAGTTAGAGCTTTTGTGTTCCTACAGGAACTCCCCACTATATATTAATTTAGAGGCATATTTTAGTTGAGAATTTCTTTCTAGCAATTTATGATTTTCTTTATCTTTATTTTTAAAGCCCATAGTGTTTCTAGACATCTTCTTCTACGGGATGTTCTTGCTACCTTTAAATAACCTTCACCTTCAGGACTAATGAACCCCCATTTCTCATCCTTCTTTTGGAAATGTAAAAGTAAAAGTAATGTAAATATATATATATATATATATATATATATATATATATATTCTGCATCCAGCGTTGCCTATATTACAGTGCATTCCTTGGTGTACTGTTTCCAATATACTTCAGGCGGTGTACACAGTATCTAATACAGTGTGTCCAGTTTCTACTAGACTTCAGGTGGTGGTGTACACAGTATTTAATACAGTGTAGTGTGGTGTTGCAAAATAAAATATACATCATTTTCGGAAGGCCACCAAGGAGAGGCAGATGCTCACAGCCCACTAAAAGAGGGCAAGCAGCCTCTGTGTCTACAATCAACAGTGCTGGTTATGGACATGGTGCATCCTCTGCAGGTGGCCGTGGGGCACGCTTGTCCTTTTTTTCTGCTAATGGCCGCGTTTTTGAGCCAGAACATGCAGTAGAGTTGGTGGATTGTATAACAAAGCCGTTCTCATCCTCCTCATCCTCTGCCAGGTTCAGAGTAGTTTGCCTTCCAACGCAGCTGCCAAAGCAGCCTATTCCACCAGCTCCTTGTCCACAGTCACTCCTTCCGTAGCCCCAACATCATGCACGGAAGAGTCCCCAGAATTATTCCACCACAGTGTGGGGTACATGCTGCTGGAGGATGCGCAGCGATTTGAAGGCTCTGATGTTGGTTCCCAGGTTGAGGAAGGGAGTAACGTGAGCCTAGAGAAAGGGGGTGCCCAAGAAGGACAAGAAACTGGTAGTCATATTCCCCCAGCTGTAGCATACTGCCAAGTTTGCTCCAGTAATGAGGAGGGAGGGGATGATGAGGCCACTGACTGTACTTGGGTGCCTGAGAGAAGAGAGGAGGAGGAGGAGGCACAACTCCAATAAGGCAGGATGTCCTCTAGGGGGCAGCTTAAGGGCAGCCACCATATTGCATAACACCGCAGAGCTCTGGAGGTGCAGGGTGCTGCTGACTACCTGCTAACTTTTAAAAGTTCCTTGGTTTGTGCCTTTTTCAACACGTGTGCAGCAGATTGCACCGTTGCTGTTTGCAACCTATGTCTGAAGCGGATCAAGCGTGGCCAGAACAGCAGCCGTTTGGGCACCACATGCTTGACCAGACATATGACGACCTGCCATGCAGTCTGTTGGCAACAGCACTTGAAAGACCCACATCAAAGAAAAAGGCAGACATCTCCTTGCTCCTCATCTGGAATCTCCAACCCTACTATA
Source organism: Lithobates clamitans (assembly GCA_037952925.1). NCBI lineage: Eukaryota > Metazoa > Chordata > Amphibia > Anura > Ranidae > Lithobates > Lithobates clamitans. The sequence continues at coordinate 24,550 of JBBGZY010002320.1, forward strand.
CCTCCAGTCCTCTCAAAAACCTGCACTGAGTGGAATGAAGATATAGCAATAGGTGTCCCATGTACCTGCAGCCAATCTGCTAGCAGTACACCTTCATCTGATTTTAGCAGGCACATTTCCCTACCCCAGTTGCTGAACCAAAAAAATAAATTTGGTCCCAGCCATCCATATGCTCAGTCTATATGCTGAGTCTAAATGCTAGCTTGGCCAAATTTCTAGCACTACAACTGTTGCCAATTCAGCTAGTAGAATCTTCCCCCTTTCATGAATTTGTGGAATGTGCTCATAAAGAGAAAAACACATGTGGGAGAGACGCATGCGCTGCACACCCCAAAACAATAATGGTAAAAAATGGACAGTTTCCCCGGTGGGGCTTTAGACAGCATAATCTTGAAATCCAGAATAATAAAAAAATGTATAACCAGTAAGTGCTTTTATTGAACCATGAACAATTGTAATGTTATAATTCAATTGGCATTACAACATAGAGCGCTGGCCAAGTAGTACAATACATATTCCACAATATAAAGTCGACACATCTTTACACAAAATTATATACAGTCATACATTTCCGGGCTGTTGACGGTATAAATCCCCGACGCGTTTCGACCTGTGTACGGTCATCATCAGGGGGATAGTTGGTTCTATAAAATACATTGAATATCTTCAAAATTTAAGAACATGTCATCATAAATCTCATTGTAAGGTTAAAAATGGTAGTATATTTACCCCTGAAAAGTAGAGGGAATAATCCTTTGGCCAGTAAAAGCCGTAAATGGATCCGGGGGGCCCCCATATTTGCCCCTGTCTCCCCAGAGCGCATGAGTCCAGCCCAAGGGGCTTGCAAGGAGCCACATAGACGCCCTCCAGGGGAAGGAGAAGTCAGCACCTGCGACAAATACCCAATAAGTCAAAATTATTCTCAGCACGTTGGCAAGAGTATGAAGTGTATGGGCTAACTACAATCCTAGTGATCAATATATATTGATCTGGTGTCCTAAGGTTTCATGATTATAATTAATTATATAGATACAGGTTCCAAAACGCCATTTCTTTTCACAGACTAAATAGGGTGATTTGCTTCCCTAGGTCAAAGGAGAGCAGTGCCACATCCAATAATTACATATATATGAGAAAAGACAGTTCCCCTGAGTGGACTTTACCGGCACTTGCTAACAAATATTGAATAGTAAGTATATGTAGCAGAGTATAAAGAGTAAAAAGATTTTTATTTGAACATAACATAGATTAAAAACATACTGTATAATACATTCAACGGAGCATATTACAGGAACAATAAATAACAGTATTGTTACCAAACAAATAATTGTACGAGGGCTCTTGTTCACACCCAACGCGTTTCAGAGTAAATACTATTTTTATCCTTCTTCAGGGATGTAGCAAAAGATAGCACTTTTCAGCTTCACCCAGGAATGGTTGTATGCGACAATGGCACCAACCTTCTCTCCGCCCTCCGACAGGGACACTTGACCCATGTTCCATGTTTGGAACACATCCTGAATTTGGTGGTGCAGCAGTTTTTGAGCAGATAATCAGGCTTACAGGATCTCCTGAGGCAGGCCAGAAAAGTCTGTGGTCATTTCCGCCGGTTATACAATGCCAGTGCTTGGCTGGCTGACATTCAAAGGGAATGCAACCTGCCCACCAACCGCTTCATTTGTGACATGCCCACCAGGTGGAACTCAACGTTGGCAATGATGCAGTGGCTGCACACACAGCAGAGGGCCATCAATGAGTACCTGTGCGAGTATGGCACCAGGAGAGGGGCAGGGGAGCTTGGGTTCTTTTCGCCATGCCAGTGGCTACTGATCAAGGGTGCATGCACTGTCATGTCACCATTTGAGGAGTCCACAAGGATGTTGAGCAGTGACAATTCATGCATCAGGACACTGTCCCTCTAGTATTCCTGTTGGAGCACATGCTTCGTGGAATCAAGGACAGGACACTTGAGGCAGAACAGCGGGAGGAAAAAAGAGGACTTCCTTACCTTCCAAAGCCCCCTTTATCCAGATAGCATTCTTGTGGGCCCGCCAAACACACAGGAAGAAGAGGAGGAGGAGGAGGATTGTGTCAGCATGGATGTAGAGGACAACACTCAGCATCAGTCTTCAAGGGATGGTTTTCAGTCCCCAGAAACCCAAGGAGTTGTACGTGGCTGGGAGGAGGTATTTATGGATCATGTGATCCTTGGTGACCCAGAGGACTCAGAATCGAATGTCTCTGCAAACTTATGCTGCATGGCCTCCCTGATTCTGCAAAGCTTGCAAAAGGACCCTAGGATTCGTTGTATCAAGGAGAGGGATTATTACTGGCTGGCAACCCTTCTTGATCCTTGTTACAAGGGTAAGGTTGCAGAACTCATCCTGCCTTCACAGAAGGAGCAGAGGATGAAACATCTTCAGGAAGTCTTGAAGAAAGATTTGTGCAATGCATTTCCAGACCCTGGGAGGTTACAATTTCCTGATGCTGGACAACGTGTTGCTGAGGCTTCGTTCAGTCAGAGGAAGAGCAGTGGAGAAGGTGGCCAGCTGACGGAAGCCTTTAAACAATTTTTCAGTCCTCAGCGACAAGGTCTGATTGGTTCAAGCAACCATCGCCAGCCTCTGCATTACATGGTGCAGGAATATCTAAGGGCAAGAGCAGACTTGGAGACCTTTCCAACAGAGCATCCACTGGCTTACTGGGTCTTGAGGATGGACCACTGGCCAGAACGTGCTCAATATGCAATTGAGCTACTGCAAAATATCAAAAAGGGGATTACCGTGCTGTGAAAAAAGTGAAAATATATATATATATACAGCAGCCAGTGCGGCCAGAAACAAACAGCAAAAGGTAAAAATAAAATGCAGCGCTCATATACAGTATTTCACAAAAGTACACCCCTCACATTTTTTGTAATTATTTTATTATATCTTTTTATGTGACAACACTGAAGAAATTATACTTTGCTACAATCAAAAGTAGTGAGTGTACAGTTTGTATAACAGTGTAAATTTGCCGTCCCCTCAAAATAACTCAACACACAGCCATTAATGTCTAAACCGCTGGCAACAAAAGTGAGTACTCCCCTAAGTGAAATTGGCCAAATTGGGACTCGTTAGTGTTACAGGGTCTCAGGTGTGGATGGGGAGCAGGTGTGTTAAATTTGGTGTTATTGCTCTCACTCTCTCATACTGGTCACTGGAAGTTCAACATGGCACCTCATGGCAAAGAACTGAGGATCTGAAAAAAAGAATTGTTGCTCTACACTAAGATGGCCCAGGCTATAAGAAGATTGACAAGATCCTGAAACGGAGCTACAGCATGGTGACCAAGACCATGTAGCGGTTTAACAGGACAGGTTTCACTCAGAACAGGCCTTGCCACGCTTGACCTAAGAAGTTGAGTGCACATGCTCAGTGTCATATCCAGAGGTTGTCTTTGGGAAATAGACGTATGAGTGCTGCCAGCATTGCTGCAGAGGTTTAAGGGGTAGGGGGGTCAGCCTGTCAGGGCTCAGACCATACGCAGCACACTGCATCAAATTGGTCTGCATGGCTGTCGTCACAGAAGGAAGCCTCTTTGAAAGATGATGCACAAGAAAGCCCACAAACCGTTTGCTGAAGACAAGCAGACTTGGGACATGGATTACTGAATCCATGTCCTGTGGTCTGATGAGACCAAGATGAACATATTTGGTTCAGATGATGTCAAGCGTGTGTGGCGGCAACCAGGTGAGGAGTACAAATACAAGTGTGTCTTCCCTACAGTCAAGCATGGTGGTGGGAGTGTCATGGTCTGGGGCTGCATAGGTGCTGCCAGCAGTGGGGAGCTATAGTTCATTGAGGGAACCATGAATTCCAACATGTACTGTGACATACTGAAGCAGAGCATGATCCCCTCCCTTCGGAGACTGGGCCACAGGGCAGTATTCCAACATGATAATGACCCCAAACACACCTCCAAGATGACCACTGCCTTGTTAAAGAAGCTGAGGGTAAAGGTGATGGACTGACCAAGCATGTCTCCAGACTTAAACCCTATTGAGAATCTGCGAGGCATCCTCAAATGGAGGTTGAAGGAGCGCAAGGTCACTAACATCCACCAGCTCTGTGATGTCATCATGAAGGAGTTGAAGAGGACTCCAGTGGCAACCCGTGAAGCTTAGGTGAACTCCATGCCCAAGAGGGTTAAGGCAGTGCTGGAAAACAATGGTGGCCACACAAAATATTGACACTTTGGGCTCAATTTGAACATTTTCACTTAGGGGCATACTCACTTTTGTTGCCAGCAGTTTAGAAATTAATGGCTGTATGTTGAGGTATTTTGAGGGGACAGCAAATGTACACTGTTATACAAGCTGTACACTCACTACTTTACATTGTAGCAAAGTGTCATTTCTTCAGTGTTGTCACATGAAAAGATATAATAAAATAGTTACAAAAAGGTGAGGGGTGAACTCACTTTTGTGAGATACTGTATATATAACTAGTAACAATATACATTGTGATCAAATGTACCACACAATAATATAAATGTCTGAATAATGTCCACCAAGTGAAAAAAAATGATGAATGATATTATTCAAGAAAATCCTGGCATCAGTGAATAATGTCAAAAGATGGACATCTCAAAATATCGGTAAGGCAAATTACATCAGTGCAAAAGGAAAAGAGGCTTGTGGAAGAAACCGCCACCAATTGGATGAAGGCTTACTGGAAGTGGTAAACTTAAAGGGGCTTATACCTCTTAAGTGAAACAGGCTTATGGTGATTAGAGATGAGCTTCGAGTTTGAGTCGAACGTAAGTTCGACTCGAACATCGGCCGTTCGACCGTTCGTCGAATTACGAACATTATGGGACATTCACACCAAATTTGAGTGGCACGTCACAACCCATAATTCACTGCGGTATCGCAGTGCATTGCTGGCTGAAGATTGGTCAAGCATGCACTGTGACCTGCATGCTTTGGCCAATCACAGCGCGATAAAAATGGAGAGCCATAATTGGCCAAAGTCAGGGTGGCTTTGGCCAATTATGCCTCAGGGGATTTAGTACACGCCCCACACTATAAAAGACCGTCTGGAAGTCGGCCTTATGTAGTGTGTTCCGGCGTACTGAGAAAAAGAGATAGAGAGAAAGAGAGAGAGAGAGAGTTAGATAGAGCAGGCAGACGAGTCAGTTAGCTGCAGTCAGTGTATTGTGTATATATATGCATCCCAGGTGTTATATATATATATATATATATATATATATATATACACGGTATTCAGTTTAGCTAGATCCGTTCCTATTATTCTCTTCCTAATATACTCTTACAGGCAGGCAGCTGCAGTATTTTCAGTCAGTGTATTGCATCCTGTGCACAGTGTGCAACTAAAGCTAACTGAAGACAATTGCTGGTGTTCTCTTCTTAATAATACTTCAGGCAGGCAGTTGCAGTATTTTCAGTTAGTGTACTGTATCATGTGCACAGTGTGCAACTAAAGCTAACTGCAGACAATTGCTGGTGTTCTATTCCTAATAATACCTCAGGCAGGCAGCTGCAGTATTTTCAGTCAGTGTACTGTATCCTGTGCACAGTATGCAACTAAAGCTAACTGCAGACAATTGCTGGTGTTCTCTTCTTAATAATACTTCAGGCAGGCAGCTGCAGTATTTGCAGTCAATGTACTGTATCCTGTGCACAGTGTGCAACTAAAGTTAACTGCAGACAATTGCTGGTGTTCTCTTCCTAATAATACCACAGGCAGGCAGCTGCAGTATTTTCAGTTAGTGTACTGTATCCTGTGCACAGTGTGCAACTAAAGCTAACTGCAGACAATTGCTGGTGTTCTCTTCTTAATAATACTTCAGGCAGGCAGCTGCAGTATTTTCAGTTAGTGTACAGTATCCTGTGCACAGTGTGCAACTAAAGCTAACTGCAGACAATTGCTGGTGTTCTCTTCATAATAATACCACAGGCAGGCAGCTGCAGTATTTTCAGTTAGTGTACGGTATCCTGTGCACAGTGTGCAACTAAAGCTAACTGCAGACAATTGCTGGTGTTCTATTCCTAATAATACCTCAGGCAGGCAGCTGCAGTATTTTTTGAGTTAGTGTACTGTATCCTGTGCATAGTATGCAACTAAAGCTAACTGCAGACAATTGCTGGTGTTCTCTTCATAATAATACCACAGGCAGGCAGCTGCAGTATTTTCAGTTAGTGTACAGTATCATGTGCACAGTGTGCAACTAAAGCTAACTGCAGACAATTGCTGGTGTTCTATTCCTAATAATACCTCAGGCAGGCAGCTGCAGTATTTTCAGTCAGTGTACTGTATCCTGTGCACAGTATGCAACTAAAGCTAACTGCAGACAATTGCTGGTGTTCTCTTCTTAATAATACTTCAGGCAGACAGCTGCAGTATTTGCAGTCAATGTACTGTATCCTGTGCACAGTGTGCAACTAAAGTTAACTTCAGACAATTGCTGGTGTTCTCTTCCTAATAATACCACAGGCAGGCAGCTGCAGTATTTTCAGTTAGTGTACTGTATCCTGTGCACAGTGTGCAACTAAAGCTAACTGCAGACAATTGCTGGTGTTCTATTCCTAATAATACCTCAGGCAGGCAGCTTCAGTATTTTTTGAGTTAGTGTACTGTATCCTGTGCATAGTATGCAACTAAAGCTAACTGCAGACAATTCCTGTTGTTTTCTTCATAATAATACTACAGGCAGGCAGGCGATTCAGCTAGCTGCAGTATAATCAGTATATATATACATCCCAGCTTTGTGCAGCTACATCTCACTGCACGCCATTCCTTGTGTACCTATTCCAATACACCAAAGACAGTATGTCTGGAAGGCCAATAAAGAGAGGCAGACAGTCACAGGCCAATAAAAGAGGGCAAGCAGGCTCTGTGTCTAGAGGCAACAGTGCTTGTCGTGGACACAGTGCATCCTCATCAGCACGTGGCCGTGGGGCACGCTTGTTCTTTTTCTCGGCAGCTGGCCTTGTTGAGCCACAACATGCCGAAGAGTTGATAGAGTGGATGACCAAGCCGACCTCATCCTCCTCATCCTCTGTTACCCAGGCTACCTTGGCTGCCAATGCAGGTGCCAAAGCGGCCTATTCCTTGGACTCAAGGTCATCATCAGTTACTCCTTCCCTAGCCCCACCGGAGGAGTCCCCTGAACTGTTCGACCACAGTGTCGGGTACATGCTGCAGGAGGATGCGCAGCGTTTTGAAGGCTCCGATTATGGTACCCAGCTTGAGGAAGGCAGTAACGTGAACCCAGAGAGAGGGGTTGCCCAAGAAGGACAACAAACTGGCAGTCATGTTCCCCTAGCTGCAGCATACTGCCAGGTTTGCTCCAGTGATGAGGAGGGAGGGGATGATGAGCTCACTGACTCTACGTGGGTGCCTGATAGGAGAGAGGAGGCGGAGGAGGAGGAGGCACATCTCCAACGAGGCGGGATGCCCTTCAGGGGCCAGCTTAAGGGCAGCCAACCAACTGCATCACACCGCAGAGCTCCGCATGTGCAGGGCGCTGGTGGCTCTGCCCGTTATTCCAAAAGTTCTTTGGTGTGGCCCTTTTTTGAGATGTGTGCAGCAGATCGCACTGTTTCTATTTGCAACATATGTCTGAAGCGTATCAAGTGTGGACTAGACAGCAAGCACTTGGGCACCACATGCTTAATCAGACATATGTCGAGGCTCCCATGCAGCCCGTTGGCAACACTACCTAAAAGACCCAAACGAAAGAACAAGGCGGACCTCTCCTTGCTCCTCCTCATCAGCTGGGATCTCCAACCCCACTATACCTTCAGTCCTCTCAGAAACCTGCACTGAGAGGAATGAAGGTGTAGAATTAGGTGTGCCACTGCCAAGTACTTGCGGGCAATCTGCTATCGGTACACCAACGTCCGATTCTAGCAGGCAGATTTCCCTACCCCAGTTGCTCCACCGACGAAAGAAGTTTGCTCCCAGCCATCCACATGCCCAGTGGTTGAATGCTAGCTTGGCTAATTTTCTAGCACTTCAACTGCTGCCTTTTCAGTTGGTAGACTCTGCCCCCTTCCGTGAGTTTGTGGAATGTGCGGTACCTCAGTGGCAGGTTTCCCAAACGCCACTTTTTTTCACAGAAGGTGCTCTCTACCGGCATGTGGAAGGCAATGTCCATGCCTCGCTGGACAGGGCGGTCAGCGGTAAGGTGCATATTACTGCTGACTCATGGTCCAGCAGGCATGGACAGGGACATTACCTATCTTTCACCGTGCACTGGGTGACTCTGCTGGCAGCTGGGAAGGATGCAGGACAGGGTGCAGTAGTGTTGGAGGTTGTTCCGCCACCACGCCTCCAAAATTCTACTAGTGGTGATTGTGCCACACCTCTCTCCTCCACCCCCTCCTCTTCTTCTTCCTCCATGGCCTCTTCCTGTGCTGATTTGTCCTTGGAACCAGCGGGGCTCCGTAGGTGTTCAAGGGGCTATGCAAGCACGCAGGCAAAAAGATGCCATGCGGTGCTTGAGCTGCTGTGCTTGGGGGACAGGAGCCACACTGGGGCAGAGATTCTGTCAGCTCTGCAGGGGCAGGCTCAGAGGTGGTTGACGCCACTCCATCTTAAGCCAGGAATGGTGGTTTGCGACAATGGCACCAACCTCCTCTCCGCCCTCCGACAGGGACAACTGACCCATGTGCCCTGTTTGGCTCATGTCCTTAACTTGGTGGTGCAGCGGTTCTTGGGCAGGTACTCAGGCTTACAGGATGTCATGAGGCAAGCTAGGCCTCAGGACATCCTGTAAGTCTCGGTGCCTGCCCAAGAACCGCTGATCCACGTTACAAGGGTAAGGTTGCAAACCTTATCTTGCCATCACAGAGGGAGCAGAGGATGAAACATCTTTGGGAGGCCTTGCAGAAAGCTTTGTGAAACGCGTTTCCAGAGCCTGGGAGGTTACAATATCCTGGTCCTCCTGGACAACGTGTTGCTGAGGCTTCAGTCAGTCACAGAAGGAGTGGTGGAGAAGGTGGCCGTCTGATCGCGTTCAGACATTTTTGATGCAATACTTTGCAGCAGGGCTCATTCCTGCGCTCCAACTAGAGTATCAGTGAGGGTTTGCAGTGTTGTGGCACCAGCACCAGTGCCTAAGGCCCAGTTTTTCTGCCCCTGTTTAACAGGGGCCTGTAATTATAATTTTTGATGCAATACTTTGCAGCAGGGCTCATTCCTGTGCTCCAACTAGAGTATCTGTGAGGGTTTGCAGTGTTGTGGCAACACCACCAGTGCCTAAGGCCCAATTTTTCTGCCCCAGCTTAACATGGGCGTGTAATTACAATTTTTGATGCAATACTTTGCAGCAGGGCTCATTCCTGCGCTCCAACTAGAGTATCTGTGAGGTGTTCCCATGTTGTGGCAACACCACCAGTGCCTAAGGCCCAGGGGCGTGTAATTACAATTTTTGATGCAATACTTTGCAGCAGGGCTCATTCCTGCGCTCCAACTAGAGTATCTGTGAGGGGTTGCAGTGTTGTGGCACCAGCACCAGTGCCTAAAGCCCAATTTTTCTGCCCCTGTTTAACAGGGGCGTGTAATTACAATTCTTGATATAATATTTCACAGCAAGGCCTGTTTCAGCACCCACCAAGAGTAACTGTGAGGGCTTAAAGTATTGTGGCAACACCACCACACCACCACCAAAGGCCCAATTTTTCTGACCCTGTTCAACAGGGGCATGTAATTACAATTCTTGATCTAATATTTCACAGCAGGGCCCATTCCAGCGCCCACCAAGAGTAACTGTGAGGGCTGACAGTGTGGTGGCAACACCACCACACTGTCCACCACCAAAGGCCTAATTTTTCTGACCCTGTTCAACAGGGGCATGTAATTACTATTCTTGATCTAATATTTCACAGCAGGGCCCATTCCTGCGCCCACCAAGAGTAACTGTGAGGGCTTACAATGTTGTTGGCAACACCAACACCTAAGGCCCAAATTTCTGCAGAGTATATAGGACAGGCCCTGTCAGGTCCCACACTTACCAGACAGGTGAGTCCGCTTGGGCAGAGGGTAGGCTCCCTTACGTATCCGATTCGGGGCCCCTGGTAGAGTAAACAGGAAGCCCACGAATGCGGAGTGGTACGAGGGCCTGATGTGGAGTCCTGGAGCAGGATGGTTTGGACTGGCAACTGGTAGAGCTTCAGGTAGGCTGGAACTGATGCTGAGCAGGAGTTAGACAGCGTGGTCACACACAGGCAGAGGTCGGCAGCAAGCTGGCAGCAACGGTACAAGAGGAGCAGGCAGTAACAAGGTCAAACAAGCCGGGGTCGGGTTCAGGCAGCAATCAAGGGAGGTCCAAAGGCAAGCCGGGTCACAACAGGTCAAACTTCGGGAACACAGGAACACAGGGAGGATCACAGGAACAAGACACAGAGCTGTTGATCAGGCAGCACCGAACAGGGGCAGAGGCAGGCCTAAATAGGCTGATTGGCGCCAAAACGCCGCGCACGTGCGTACGCCGATTCGCCAAAGCGCCGCGCGCCCCCGCGCACGCCCGAGCGCGCCCCCGACGCCAGCGTGCATACCAACGCCACCGGGCACGCCTGCGGTAACGCCCATAGGCAAACATGCACTAGCGCGAACGCACGTTAGCGCGGACGCGCGCTAGCGCGAACGCGCGTACGCACATCCGCCCGGACGCCACCCCGCACGCCACGGCTGGTCAGACCGGGCACGCCAGCGCCCCCTGGGACACGCGCCCCAGCACGCACGGAGACACGAGCACCAACGCGCCCCGGCGCGCACCGGCGCCCAACCAGGTAACCTCTCTGACAGTGCCCCCCTCTCAAGGGCAGACTCCGGATGCCTAGCTGGGCCATCTTTGCGGCATGAGAGGTTTTGAAAGACTGAAGAAGTTTTCTAGCATGCAGGTTACTTTCTGGCTCCCATGAGTTGTCTTCGGGTCCGTAGCCCCTCCATTTTACCAGATATTGAGTCTGATTGCGTCTTCTTCTGCAATCTAAAATTGCTTCCACCTCGAACTCCTCCTCACCGTTAACCAAGATAGGTTCAGGTGGCCCAATACTACGGCCAGAAAAAGAGTTGGGGGTAACCGGCTTCAAGAGGGACACGTGGAAGACTGGGTGTATCCTCAGGGAGTTAGGAAGTTCAAGTTCGTATGCCACATTGTTGACTTTTCTCTTAATTGGAAAAGGACCCAAATATTTAGGGCCCAGTTTCTTGGATGGACAGGCCAACTTAAGGTTAGTAGTAGATAACCAGACAGAATTGCCCGCTTCCAAAACAAGTTCTCCCCGTCTCTTCCTGTCAAAACTTCTCTTATAGTCTTCTTGAGCTTTAGTCATGGCATCCTGCAGCAACTTGTTGTTGTTTGAGAAAAAGTCCAGAGTTTTGGATACTGCAGGAACAGGGCATTCGGGGATAGATCCAGGTAAGAAGGATGGGTGGAAACCATAGTTGGCATAAAATGGTGACTGATTGGTCGCTGAGTGTAGTGAATTGTTGTACGAGAACTCCGCAATGGGAAGCAGGGAAGCCCAATCATCCTGCGAGAATGCAGAGAAACAGCGGAGATACTGCTCCAAGGTCTGGTTCGTCCTCTCAGTTTGACCATTTGACTGGGGATGATAAGCCGAAGAAAATGATAATTCGATTTCCAGGGCACCACAAAGAGCTCTCCAGAATCTGGAGGTAAACTGGACGCCTCTGTCAGAAACTATATTGATTGGTACTCCATGCAATCTGATGATCTCCTTAATAAAGATGGTAGCAGTCTCTATAGCCGAAGGGGTGCCCTTCATGGGGAGGAAGTGAGCCATTTTAGACAGCCTGTCTACTACGACGAAAATGGAAGAAAAACCTTCTGATGGAGGGAGTTCGACAATAAAGTCCATTGAAATCATGGCCCATGGTCTCTCTGGGACTGGTAGTGGTCTCAACAGACCCCAAGCTCTTGCCCGGCTACTCTTGCTTCTGGCGCAGGTATTACAGGACTCGACATATTCCTTGCAATCCTTGGTCAGGTGGGGCCACCAAAAGGTGCGTTGGACAAGATCAATTGTCTTCCGTGTGCCGAAGTGACCGGCCAATTTGTGGTCATGGCATAGGCTTAATACTCGTACCTTTAGCTCCTCAGGGACCACGATTTTATCTTTATACCAGAACAGACCATCTTTGGTACAAGCTTCAGCCGGTGGTGACATTCCCATAGAGGATCGTCTGATCTGAGAAATTAGATCCTCCTGTAAGATCAGGAAATTCCCAGAGGGGAGAATGGTGTCCGGAGACAGGGTCTTCTCAGAATCGAGAAACATCCGGGAAAGGGCATCGGATTTGACATTCTTGGATCCGGGCCTGTAGGTGATGTGGAAGATGAATCGGGAAAAAAAAAGTGCCCATCTGGCCTGCCGGGGTTTCAGCCTCTTGGCTGTCCTTAAGTATTCTAGGTTCTTATGGTCCGTGTAGACCAAAATGGGGTGAGCTGCACCTTCCAGGAGATAGCGCCATTCCTCCAGGGCTGCTTTAATGGCTAGAAGTTCCCGATCTCCCACATCATAATTTCTCTCGGAAGGGGAGAGTTTTCGTGAGAAAAATCCCACAGGGTACAGGAGTGCTTTGGCACCTTGTCTTTGTGAGAGCACGGCTCCCACCGCGACTTCGGAAGCGTCTACTTCCAGGACGAAGGGTAAGGCAGGGTTGGGATGCTTGAGGATAGTAGCTGACGTAAACAGAGCTTTGAGTCTTTCGAAGGCCGCTTGCGCCTGAGGGGTCCAGCAGAACCGGGTTCCTTGTTTGATAAGTCCCGTAATGGGAGTGATAATTGAAGAGAATCCTTTAATGAACTTCCTATAGAAATTAGCAAAGCCAATAAAGCGCTGTACTCCCTTCTTGTCTATAGGTGCAGGCCAATCCAAGATAGCGGATACTTTTTGCGGATCCATCTTGATACCGTCAGGGGAAATGACCAAGCCTAGGAACTGGATGGATTGGCGCTCGAACTCACACTTTTCGAGCTTGGCGTAAAGCCCATGTTGTCTGAGCCGGGTGAGTACATTTCGTACGTGTTTGCGGTGATCAGTCAGGGAAGCAGAGAAAACCATCTATCGGGCAGTCATAGGGTCTGTGTACTGGAAGAGTTTCTGCCCCCTTTTTGCTAAAGACATCCAAGAAATCTCGGTAAGGTTCAGGAAGAATTTGATGAGACTTGACTTCTGAGTCTAGGTATAGGCAATGAGAGGAGGCCATAGGGGTTCCTTGTAAGCAGTGTTGCTTGCAATATTCCGATGAAAACTGTATTTCGCCTGTGGACCAGTTGATACTGGGATTGTGAGCCTGTAGCCAGGGCATTCCTAAGATAATTGGGAAGAGGGGAGAGGAGATGACATCCAGGCGTAAAAGTTCCTGGTGTTCCGGGCCAATGGTGGCCAGTAGAGGAACAGTTTCCTGGGTAACAGGGCCGGAGCTGAGAGAGGAACCATCCGCTAAGAAAACTGCTAACCCCTGAGCCTTGGTTTGAATAGGAATATGATGGTCCTTAATGAAGGTCCGGTCAATAAATCCACTGCATGCCCCTGAATCAACGATGACCGGTACTGGGATGCTCCTTCCAGGTAACTGCAAGACCATGGAGAGTGTTAAATGGCTACCGGTACTAGGTAGGACAGGTGCACACAATGAGGAAGACGGTAGACACTTACGCTTCTTATTGGGGCATGCTCTTGCAAAATGACCGGGCTCCCCACAGTACAAGCACAGGTTGAGTGTGCGTCTTCGGGTCTTCTCTTCTGGGGTAAGAGAGGGACGGAGCAGTCCCAACTGCATAGGCTCCGAGCCTTCCTGGGCAGAAGCGGATGAGACCAATGGAGCTTGGTGCGGGGCACTAGGGACCCTGGGCAACATCCAGGCAAGACGTGGATGACCAACTGATCTTTCAGAGCGTCTTTCCCTGAGGCGACGGTCAATTTGGATAGATAAATTGATGAGTTCCTCTAGTGTCTGGGGAACCCCCACTCGTGCCAGCTCGTCCTTTAGAGGGTCAGATAATCCCAGCCGATATTGGTGACGCAAGGCAGCGTCATTCCACTCCGTGTCGGCACTCCAACGCCTAAACTCCACGGCGTAATCTTCAGCCGCTCTGCGACCTTGTTGGAGGGAATGCAAAGTGGCTTCAGCCGTTGCCGTTAACTGAGGGTCCTCATACAGTTGGGACATGGCTAGGAAGAAGTCACTCACGGAATCAAGGGATTGAGCCTTTTGTTTCAGCAGATTGTGGGCCCAGGTTTGAGGTTCGCCAGTCAGCAAGGATATGATGAACCCCACTTTAGTAGCTTCCAGGGAGAATGTACGGGGTTGCAGGGCAAAATACAGTTCGCAAGCGTTGCGGAACGCTTGGAACTTGCTGCGATCTCCTGAAAACTTCTCGGGTGGAGGTACTCTGGGCTCTGGTGGAAGCATCACTACAGAGGGTGCTGAAGCCGCATTGGACGCTGCTCCTGAAGGAGAGGCTGAGAGGGCCTGGACCTGCCCTTCCAATCTGGTGTAGCCTTCTTGCAGACTTTTAACGGCTTGAGTGAGGCCCGCTAGGTGCCTGCACAGTTCATCCATGGGGGAGGCCCCCTGCCCGGACTCAGTCATGGCTGCCTGATACTGTCAGGTCCCACACTTACCAGACAGGTGAGTCCGCTTGGGCAGAGGGTAGGCTCCCTTACGTATCCGATTCGGGGCCCCTGGTAGAGTAAACAGGAAGCCCACGAATGCGGAGTGGTACGAGGGCCTGATGTGGAGTCCTGGAGCAGGATGGTTTGGACTGGCAACTGGTAGAGCTTCAGGTAGGCTGGAACTGATGCTGAGCAGGAGTTAGACAGCGTGGTCACACACAGGCAGAGGTCGGCAGCAAGCTGGCAGCAACGGTACAAGAGGAGCAGGCAGTAACAAGGTCAAACAAGCCGGGGTCGGGTTCAGGCAGCAATCAAGGGAGGTCCAAAGGCAAGCCGGGTCACAACAGGTCAAACTTCGGGAACACAGGAACACAGGGAGGATCACAGGAACAAGACACAGAGCTGTTGATCAGGCAGCACCGAACAGGGGCAGAGGCAGGCCTAAATAGGCTGATTGGCGCCAAAACGCCGCGCACGTGCGTACGCCGATTCGCCAAAGCGCCGCGCGCCCCCGCGCACGCCCGAGCGCGCCCCCGACGCCAGCGTGCATACCAACGCCACCGGGCACGCCTGCGGTAACGCCCATAGGCAAACATGCACTAGCGCGAACGCACGTTAGCGCGGACGCGCGCTAGCGCGAACGTGCGTACGCACATCCGCCCGGACGCCACCCCGCACGCCACGGCTGGTCAGACCGGGCACGCCAGCGCCCCCTGGGACACGCGCCCCAGCACGCACGGAGACACGAGCACCAACGCGCCCCGGCGCGCACCGGCGCCCAACCAGGTAACCTCTCTGACAGGCCCCTACTTTCAAACATCCAACTTACAAATGACTCCTACTTGCAAACGGAAGGAGACAACAGGAAGTGAGAGGAAATCTACCCCTAGGAAGGGAAATTCTCTCCTGTAAGAGTTCCTTGTTTCACTAAAGACCCCACATTTTCAAAATCCAATTGTCATTGGGACAGAAAGTGAGGTGAAATCTTCTGAACAGGTGCACAGACAGCAAAACAAATGTTACAGGGGTGATAATCCTTCCCTATGTTTTCCAAAAAGCTTAAAAATCGATTTTTTTGGCTGGAGCTACACATAAAAAATGTACCAGTTCAAAATTACAAACAGATTCTACTTAAGAACAAACCTACAGTCCCTGTCTTGTTTGTACTGCCTGTATACTGCTGTTCAGAGTATATAGGGCCTGGGGGCCCCTTTCCTTTTTTTAATTTGGGTGCAGAGTTCCCCTTAATATCCATACAAGACCCAAAGGGGCTGGTAATGGGCTGGGGGGGTTCTCAATGATTTTCATCCATATTGTCAGGACCAGACATGACATTAAAGCTGCAAGCAGTTTTAAATGACGTTTTTTCCTTCAGAAATGTCATTTTGAGCAGGGACTGTTCTAAACATGGGAAACACACGCCACTTTACAGGCATACTATAGACACCCCCCAGGCACGATATTTTAAGGAATATTTCACTTTTATTTTTTCACTTTAAGCATCATTAAAATCACTGCTCCCAAAAAAATGGCCGTTTTTAAAACTTTTTTTGCATTGATACATGTTCCTGGGGCAGGACCCGGGTCCCCAAACCCTATTAAGGACAATAACTTGCATATTAGCCTTAAAATTCACACTTTTGATTTCTCACGTTCGAATCCCATAGAGTGCAAAAGTTTGTGCGAACTTTCAGTCCGTTCGAATGTTCTGATGCGAACTGAACCAGGGGGTGTTCAGCTCATCCCTAATGGTAATAAACACCATGTATGGAAGACCATCAAGGATCCTGGACAGATCTTTAAATGATGTTGATCAATGCCAAATCCACAGCATATAGGCACATGGGCTCAAATGGAAGGAGGAAAGGCCAGAGGATATCCTTACTTCCATCAGCCAGGCGCACTTTGTTTTATATTTATAAGTCCCGGGTTCGTCTGTCACAAAACCGATCTGTCCCATTAACCTTAGGGAGATTCTAGTCTGCATCTCCCCAGGGTTAATGGGACCGAGCTGTTTTGAGACAGACGGACCCGGGAATTATAAATATAAAACAATTTATAATTTGAGAACAGATTATCCATAGCCGACTAGAAAGAGTTTTGGACAGATACAAGCTCAATTAATTTCAAAGTAGAAAAAGCTAACTATAAAGTGTATTACAAGCGTGACATGTGACGGAAACTTTTAAACATATCTGGTGAGACTGTCCCAAAGCTAAGCGCTTCACAGGTTTTACATGCTTATAATTATGTTCAAAGCAAAAGGCAAATAGCAAAACCATGGGCATTTTCAAAGATTACCGTATTTATCGGCGTATAACACGCGCCGGCGTATAACACGCACCCCAAGTTTAGGAGGGAATTTTAAGGAAAAAAACTTTTAGGAGGGAAGTTTAAGGAAAAAAAAACTTACATTTAAATGTTCATCTGCAGCCTTTCCCCAGTGTCCAGTGCAGCCTTGTCAGTGCAGCTTTGCCCCAGTGCAGCCTTGTCAGTGCAGCTTTGCCCCAGTGCAGCCTTGTCCCCAGTGCAGCTTTGCCCCAGTGCAGCCTTGTCCTCAGTGCAGCTTTGCCCCAGTGCAGCCTTGTCCCCAGTGCAGCTTTGCCCCAGTGCAGCCTTGTCCCCAGTGCAGCTTTGCCCCAGTGCAGCTTTGCCCCAGTGCAGCCTTGTCCCCAGTGCAGCCTTGCCCCCAGTGCAGCTTTGCCCCCAGTGCAGCTTTGCCCCCAGTGCAGCTTTGCCCCCAGTTCAGCTTTGCCCCAGTGCAGCCTTGTCCCAAGTGGTCCGTGCAGCCTTGTCGCCGCCGACATACAAACGTTTAGTTTGTATTTTTAAACATGGCGCCGCGGAGTTCGGAGGGACTCGGGGGCGCTCGTTCAGCTGAACGAGCGCCGCCGAGGACATAGTAACTGGGCGGAGCCGAGATACACATATCCCCTTTAACAAGGGGACCCCCAGATCCCACCCCCCCCCTGTGTGAAATGGGAAGGGGGTACAAAAGTACCCCTACCATTTCACTAAAAAACTGTCAAAAATGTTAAAAATGACAATAGACAGTTTTTGACAATTCCTTTATTAAATGCTTCTTCTTTCTTCTATCTTCCTTCATCTTCTTCTTCTGGTTCTTCTGGCTCTTCTGGCTCTTCTGGTTCTTCCTGGGGGTCCCCTTGTTAAAAGGGGCTTCCAGATTCCGATAAGCCCCCCACCCGCAGACCCCCACAACCACTGGCCAGGGTTGTGGAGATGAGGCCCTTGCCCTCATCAACATGGGGACAAGGTGTTTTGGGGGGCTACCCCAAAGCACCCTCCCAATGTTGAGGGCATGTGGCCGGGTACGGTTCAGGAGGGGGGGCGCTCTCTCTCGTCCCCCCCTTTTTTCCTGTGGCCTGCCAGGTTGCGTGCTCGGATAAGGGTCTGGTATGAATTTTTGGGGGGACCCCACGCCGGTTTGTTTTTTTTGGCACGGGGTTCCCCTTAAAATCCATACCAGACCTAAAGGGAATTTAGGGGGACCCCCACGTCATTTTTTAAAAAAATTTTGGCAGGGGTTCCACTTAATATCCATACCAGACCTGAAGGGCCTGGTATGGAATTTAGGGGGACCCCCACGTCATTTTTTTTTAAATTTTGGTTCGGGGTTCCCCTGTGTATTGTCGGACCGGCAATGCAATAGCCGCGAGTAGTTTTAAATGGCTTTTTTCCTTCGAAATGTCATTTTGCTGTCAGACTGTTCTAAACACAGGAAACATGCGCCCCTTTACAGGCATACTATAGACACCCCCAGCTACGAAATTTAAAGGGATATTACACTTTTATTGTTTGACTTTAAGCATTATTAAAATCACTGCTCCTGAAAAAACAGCTGTTTTTGAAACTTTTTCTTGCATTGATCCATGTCCCCTGGGGCAGGTCCCCAAACACTTTTTATGACAATAACTTGCATATAAGCCTTTAAAATTAGCACTTTTGATTTCTCCCATAGACTTTTAAAGGGTGTTCTGCGGCATTCGAATTTGCCGCGAACACCCCAAATTGTTCGCTGTTCGGCGAACTTGCGAACAGCCAATGTTCGAGTCGAACATGAGTTCGACTCGAACTCGAAGCTCATCCCTAATGTACAGTTGTTAGGTGGGGGCCAGATAGGCTTCTCTGAAGAGATGGGTTTTCAGGGATCGTCTGAAAGTGGATAAAGTAGGAGAAAATGAGATGGATTTGGGGTAGAGCATTCCACAGGATGGGAGAGGCTCTGGAGAAGTCCTGAAGGTGAGCATGGGATGAGGTGGCAAGGGAGTTTGAGAGCAGGAGGTCTTGGGAGGAGCGAAGAGAACGATTAGGTTGGTATTTTGAGACTAGGTTAGAGATGTAGCTGGGGGCCAGGTTGTGGATGGCTTTGTAAGTTATAGTTAGTATCTTGAATTTAATTCAGTGACTGAGTGGCAGCCAATGGAGGGATTGGCAAATCAAAAAGTTCATTTGTTTCAGTAATTCAATTCAAAAAGTGAAAGGCATATATTGTATACATTCACTACACACAGAGTAATATATTTCAACACAGCCTTGAGAGGATTGTGAAGCAAAGGCAATTCAAGAATTTAGGGTAGATTCACAAGGAGTGGACTACAGCTGGTGTCAGTGCTTCAAGAACCATCACACACAGACGAATCCAGGACATGGGCTACAACTGACTTATTCCTTGTGGAAAGCCACTCCTGAACCAGAGACAACATCAGAAGCATCTTACCTGGGCTAAGGAAAAAAAGGACTGGACTGTTGCTCAGTGGTCCAAAGTTCTATTTTCAGATGAAAGTAAATTTTGCATTTTATTTGGAAATTAAGGTCCCAGAGTCTGGACGAAGAATGGAGAGGCACAGAATCCAAGTTGCATGAAGTCCAGTGTGAAGTTTCCACAGTGAGTGGTAATTTGGGGAGCCATGTCATCTGCTGGTGTTAGTCCACTGTGTTTTATCAAGTCCAAAGTCAGCGCAGCCCTCTACCAGGAAATTCTAGAGCACTTCATGTTCCCTCTACTCACCAGTTTTATGGAGATGCTGGTTCCATTTTCCAGCAGGACTTTGCACCTGCCCACACTGCCAAAAGTATCAGTACCTGGTTTAATGATCATGGTGTCACTGCGCTTGATTGGCCAGAAAACTCGCCTGCCCAAAACCCCATAGAGAATCTGTGGGTTATTGTAAGAGGAAGATGAGAGACGCCAGACCTAACAATGCAGATGACCTCTAGGCTGAGTTCAAAGCAACCTGGGCTTCCATAACACCTCAGCAGTGCCACAGGCTGATCGCTGCCATGCCACGCCGC
Organism: Lithobates clamitans; assembly: GCA_037952925.1. Classification (NCBI taxonomy): domain Eukaryota; kingdom Metazoa; phylum Chordata; class Amphibia; order Anura; family Ranidae; genus Lithobates; species Lithobates clamitans. The sequence continues at coordinate 44,522 of JBBGZY010002320.1, forward strand.
ATTGATACAGTAATTCATTCAAAAGGAGCTCCGACCAAGTATTGGGTGCATACTATACTGTACATGGACATACTTTTATGTAAGCTAACATTTCTGTATTAAAATCTTTTTTTTAATTGGTCTTATGTAAAATTCTAATTTTCTGAGATACTGAATTCTGAGTTTTCACTAGCTGTAAGCCATAATCATCAAAATTAAATGAAAGAAATGCTTGAAATATATCACTCTGTGTGTAAGGAATCTATATAATATACGAGTTTTACTTTTTGAATTGAATTACTGAAATAAATTAACTTTTTGATGATTTTCTAACTTTTTTAGATGCACCTGTACATACACACAGCGATGTATGTTAACATGCAGATCGCAGTGTACTGCAGGGTTTTTCTTTTTAAATGTACATTCACAAGGCACAACAACAAATCTGTGTTTTAGGGCACCACAACGCAGGGATACAGTATGAACCATATGTGCATTGTGGTGGACTGTGTAAAGGTACTGTATGTATCTAAGTTTGTTGTGGTGTGTTCATAGTCCATTCAAAATGAATTGGCTGCCTTAATGATGCACATTTTAGCATGCAACATATTAATGTGTGTGTAATAACACAATGCTAATATGTGAACCCAGCCTAATGGCTTGTTTACACAAAAATACATATGATCATGCACATTAAAGCCCACATTGTCTATGCATAGAAAAGTTACAGTGTCTCTGCAATGCCCCAGCCCCTTAAACTCACCTTACCAGTAGAGATGGGCCGAACAACCCCTTGTTCGGTTCGCACCAGAACTCTCGCACATTGCGAAAATTTAGAGCCAAAAAATGAACCCCGTTGAAGTCTATAGGAATCCGAACTGGAAGCATCAAAAGTGCCCATTTTGAGAGCTTAGATGCAAGTTGTTAGACATACAAAGGGATGGGGATCCGGGTACTGCCCTGGGGGAAATGTATCAATGAAAAAAAGTTTGTAAAAACATGAGCAGTGATGAGCAGTGATTTACTGATGCTTAAGATGAAATAATAAAAATGAAAAATTTCTTTCAATATAGTGCCTGGGGATTCCCTTTAGTCTGCCTGTAAAGTGGCGCATCTGTACCATGTATAGAACCTGCTGCAGCAAAAATGGCATTTACCCTGCAAGCTTTCGTTCTTTTATAAACAAGAGCATAGGGAGCCAGTTTGTATGATGAGGCCCAATTAAGTGCACTTAAAACAAAATTAGAGGTTTTTTTTGGATAAATTCAGGTGTCTGTTTCGCAGACTTTGGATAGAAGTAACAGGTGCATAAAAATTGGGCTTTGGGTGTTGGTGGCCCCTTCACACCGTAACCCTATAGAGGTACTCTTGATGAAAGCAAGAACTGGCCTTGCTGTCAAAAACTGAAATGATATGCCCCGGTCAAACATGTGTGGAAAAATTGGTCCTTGGGTGTTAATTGTGCACATTAAACCTATACCAAAATGTTTTTTAACGATAAAACCAACACTCACAAAGCTAGGCAGCCTAGACAGTCTTGCGCAGATTCCACATCCCAAAAACACTTAATCGGCAACATCAGCATCAGGGGCTTGATAGCTGTTGCTAATCTAGGAATGATAAATGTCAGCCAGTCAACGGAGTCTGTGGACAGATGCACTCTTTTATCTGTCACAAAACCTCCGGCAGCACTGAATGTCCATTCGGAAAGCCCAGCAGCTCAATTGTATACTGGGAAAGGTCTGGCCTGTGGTCTATTCTCATGACCCAGTAACCCAAGAATCGTCAACTAGAAAGCTCTCCATGTCTGTTTTCACCCCTAGATAATCTCCCACCATATGATATAGACACTGCCGATGGGATGTGGAAGCTGACAGCCCTGGGTGCCAAGGATTAAAAAATGTTGAAATAAATCACTGAAGTGGCCTCCTTCTCCACCACTCCTCTCTTGACCAACAGAAGCCTCAAAACTAGCCTTTCCATTAACTATAACCTAGCAGAGTCTGGAAAGGCATTACATAAACTGCACTTTAGGGTATACTCAAGATATTTTCTCCTCTGCTCCCTCAGTAAGTACAGGATGAGTTCTGAGGCTTTCCCCTTGTAACGGTGCTCAAGGAGGGTGGCCAACCAATAGTGATCCTTCTTCTTGATGCCACAAATTATCAGGTCCTTTCGCAGGCTTTGGAAAATCATCTCTTAAGGGTCTTCCTCTGCTTCAATCCCTCCAAAACTGCCATAATCATCCTCCTCCTCTTATGTGTTCTGTGGTATCACAAGAATGGTGTCTGCATAAAGCTGGCCTTAAGAGGAAAGGAAGTCCTCTTCTTCCTGCTGCTTTGCCACAAGTGCCTTGTCCATAATGCCATGCAGAGTCTGATCCAGCAAAAACACAACAGCGATTGTGTCACTGATGCATGTTTTGTCACAGCTCACCATCATTGTTGCCTCCTCAAATGATGACAGTACAGCGCATGTATACTTTATCAGCAGCCATTGGCGTGGGGAAAAAAGAAGAGCCGGCCTGAGCCTGTTGTTGTGCCATACTCACACAGGTACTCATTGACGGCCCTCTGATACATGTGCAGCGGCTGCAGCTTTGCCAAAGTTGAGTTCCACCTGGTAGGCATGTCACAAATCAGACGGTTTACGGGCAGGTAGAATTCCCGCAGAATTTCGGCCAACTGAGCAATGGCTGTAAATGACCACCTGAAATGGCTACAGACTCTTCTGGCCTGCTTTAGCAGATCTTCCAACCCTGGGTACCTGCTCAAGAAATGCTGCACCACCAAATTGAGGACATGTTCCAGGTGTGGCACATGTGTCAACTTTCCAAGTCTAAGGGAGGACAGGAGATTAGTGCCATTATCTCACACCACCATTCCTGCCTCCAGCTGTTGTGGGGTGAACCACCTCTGGGCCTGCCTCTGCAGAACTCAAAGAAGCTCTGCTCTGGTGTGGCTCCTGTCCCCTAGACAGACCAGCACTGCATGGCATCTTTTAGCCTGACTCATTGAATAGCACCTTGAACGCTTAGGGGGTACTGGTGGTTCATAGTACAATTCAGCAGAGGAGGGCATGAAGGAGGAGGAGGGGGTGGAGCTGACAAACCATGATCATCACCACCTGCTGTATGGAGATGTGGTGGCAAAACAAGCTACAGCACTGAGAGCTGTCCTGCATCCTTCCGAGTTGCAAGCAGAGTTACCCAGTGTGCTGTGAACAAAATATAGCGTCCCTGACCACGCTTTCTGGACCATGTGTCGGCTGTAAGGTGAACCTTGTGGCTGACTGCCTTGCCCAATGATGCCACAGCATTGCCTTCCACATGATGGTACAGAGATGGAATGGCCTTACGTGCAAAGAAATAGCGACTGGGAACCTGCCATTGAGGTACATCACATTCTGCAAAATCACGGAAGGGGCAGAATCCACCAGACAGAAAGTTGTAAAGCCAGCAGCTTTGACCAGCTTGAATTTAGACGCTGGGCATGTGGGTGGCAGTGACTGTATTTTTTTTCCGCTGTAACAGCTGGGGCAGGGAAATTTGTCTGCTATAGTCTACAGATGGTGGTGTGTTACTGGCAGATGTGCCGCAAGGACCTGTGACACCCTTCGCTATACCATCATCCGTGTCATTGGAGGCTGCTGAGAGGTCATGAGATATAGGGGGGGAAGTCCTGAAATGTGAGGAGTGAGGAAGAGCAGAATTGCATCCCTTTTGTGTGGCTTTCAGGTGCTCTTGCCAACGAGCTGAGTGGTGGGTGGTTAAATGCCTTGCCAAGCATGTGAGGCAAAGTTGTCTTTGCTTGAGGCAAAGTTTGCAAATTGCTACGCTGTGGGAAGTAGGAGATAACAGCTTCACATTGTGATGGAATAGGGTGATTGCTCTCTACTCTTCCATGATGGCTGCCTCGTTGGGGTTGTGCCTCACCCTGACTTTGTTCCTCTGCTCTATCTGGCACCCAAGTCGTGCCAGTGACCTCATCATCATCCCCTGCATGCTCATCATCACTAGAGCCAACTTGGCAATACGCTGCAGCTGGGGGAACATGACTGCCAATTTGTTGTTTACCAGTGTTCTCCCCTCTCTGTAGGCTCATGTTCCTACCTTCCTCGACCTCAGAACCAACATCAGAATCAAGTAATGGCTGTGCATCGTCAAGGAGCAAGTGGCCGATGCTGTGTTCAAATAACTCAGCTGGCTCCTCCATGAATAATGCTGGGGCTATGGCAGCAGTAGCTGTGCACAAGGGGGCAAAATAAGCCATTTTGACAGCTGCAGTGGACTGCACACTAGGGATGAACTTTGAGTTCGAGTCGAACCCATGTTCGACTCGAACATTGAATGCTCGACCATTCGTCGAATTGCGAACGATATGGGCCGTTCGCACCAAATTCGAGTGGCGCGTCAAGGCCCATAATTCACTGCGGCATCGCAGTGCATTGCTGGCTGATGATTGGCCAAGCATGCACTATGGCCCGCATCCTTGGCCAATCACAGTGCCGTCTGTACAGAGAGCTGTAATTGGCCAAAGCCAAGGTGGCTTTGGCCAATTATGGCTCAGGGGGTTTAGTACGCACCCCACACTATATAAGGCCGCCTGCACGTCGGCCCTCTGTAGTGTGTTCCGGCGTTGAGAGAGAGACAGTGTCATTTGATTTAAGTTAGATAGAGTAGGCAGGCGAGTCAGTTAGCTGCACTTACAGTGTATTGTGTATATATATGCATCCTAGGTGTTATATATATATATATATATATATATACATACACTGTATTCAGTTTTGCTAGATCCGTTCCTGTTATTCTCTTCCTACTGACAGGCAGGCAGGTGTTTTACAGTATTTACAGCTACCTGAAGTTAGTGTACTGTGTCCTCTGCACAGTGTGCACCTAAAGCTACCTGAAGAAAATTGGCGGTGTTCTTTTGATCCTTTTAGTACTACAGGCAGGCAGCTGCAGTATTTACAGTTAGTGTACTGCATCCTCTGCACAGTGTGCACCTAAAGCTACCTGAAGACAATTGCTGTTGTTCTGCTCCTATTAATACCACAGGCAAGCAGCTACAGTATTTACAGTTAGTGTACTGTGTCCTCTGTACAGTGTGCACCTAAAGCTAACAGAAGAAAAATGGTGGTGTTCTTCTGATCCTATTAGTACCAAAGGCAGGCAGCTGCAGTATTTACAGTTAGTGTACTGTGTCCTCTGCACAGTGTGCACCTAAAGCTACCTGAAGAAAATTGGTGGTGTTCTTCTGATCCTATTAGTACCACAGGCAGGCAGCTGCAATATTTACAGTTAGTGTACTGTGTCCTCTGCACAGTGTGCACCTAAAGCTACCTGAAGACAATTGCTGTTGTTTTGCTCCTATTAATACTACAGGCAGGCAGCTGCAGTATTTACAGTTAGTGTACTGTGTCCTCTGCACAGTGTGCAAATAAAGCTACCTGAAGACAATTGCTATTGTTCTGCTCCTATTAATACCACAGGCAGGCAGCTACAGTATTTACAGTAAGTGTACTGTGTCCTCTGCACAGTGTGAACCTAAAGCTACCTGAAGAAAATTGCTGTTCTTCTGATCCCATTAGTACCACAGGCAGGCAGCTGCAATATTTACAGTTATTGTACTGTATCCTCTGCACAGAGTGCACGTAAACTTACCTGAAGAAAATTGGTGGTGTTCTTCTGATCCTATTAGTACCACAGGCAGGCAGCTGCAGTATTTACAGTTTGTGTACTGTGTCCTCTGCACAGTGTGCACCTAAAGCTGCCTGAAAACAATTGCTGTGGTTCTGCTCCTATTAATACCACAGGCAGGCAGCTGCAGTATTTACAGTTAGTGTATTGTGTCCTCTGCACAGTGTGCACCTAAAGCCACCTGAAGAAAAATGGTGGTGTTCTTCTGATACTATTAGTACCACAGGCAGGCAGCTGCAGTATTTACAGCTAGTGTACTGCGTCCTCTGCACAGTGTGCAGCTAAAGCTACCTGAAGACAATTGCTGTTGTTCTGCTCCTATTAATACCACAGGCAGGCAGCTACAGTATTTACAGTTAGTGTATTGTGTCCTCTGCACAGTGTGCACCTAAAGCTACCTGAAGAAAATTGGTGGTGTTCTTCTGATCCTATTAGTACCACAGGCAGGCAGCTGCAGTATTTACAGTTAGTGTGCTGCGTCCTTTGCACAGTGTGCACCTAAAGCTACCTGAAGACAATTGCTTTTTTTCTGCTCCTATTAATATCACAGCCAGGCAGCTGCAGTTTTTACAGTTAGCGTACTGTGTCCTCTTCACAGTGTGCACTTAAAGCTACCTGAAGAAAATTGGTGGTGTTCTTTTGATCCTTTTAGTACCACAGGCAGGCAGCTGCAGTATTTACAGTTAGTGTACTGCGTCCTCTGCACAGTGTGCGCCTAAAGATACCTGAAAACAATTGCTATGGCTCTGCTCCTTTTAGTATCACAGGCAGGTAGCTGCAGTATTTACAGTTAGTGTACTGTGTCCTCTGCACAGTGTGCACCTAAAGCTACCACAAGACAATTGCTGTTGTTCTGCTCCTATTAATATCACAGCCAGGTAGCTGCAGTATTTACAGTTAGCGTATTGTGTCCTCTGCACAGAGTGCACCTAAAACTACCTTAAGAAAATTGGTGGTGTTCTTCTGATCCTTTCAGTACTACAGGCAGGCAGCTGCAGTATTTGCAGTTAGTGTACTGTGTCCTCTGCACAGTGTGCACCTAAAGCTACCTGAAGAAAATTGCTGCTGTTCTGCTCCTATTAATACCACAGGCAGGCAGCTACAGTATTTACAGTTAGTGTACTGTGTCCTCTGCACAGTGTGCACCTAAAGCTAGGTGAAAAAAATTGGTGGTGTTCTTCTGATCCTATTAGTACCGCAGGCAGGCAGCTGCAGTATTTACAGTTAGCGTACTACGTCCTCTGCACAGTGTGCACCTAAAGCTACCCCTATGACAATTGCTGTTGTTCTGCTTCTATTAATACCACAAGCAAGCAGCTACAGTATTTACAGTTAGTGTACTGTGTCCTCTGCACAATGTGCACCTAAAGCTACCTGAAGAAATTTGGTGGTGTTCTTCTGATCCTATTAGTACCACAGGCAGGCAGCTGCAGTATTTACAGTTAGTGTACTGCGTCCTCTGCACAGTGTGCACCTAAAGCTACCCTAAGACAATTGCTATTGTTCTGCTCCTATTAATACCACAGGCAGGCAGCTACAGTATTTACAGTTAGTGTATTGTCTCCTCTGCACAGTGTGCACCTAAAACTACCTGAAGAAAATTGGTGGTGTTCTTCTGATCCTATTAGTACCACAGGCAGGAAGCTTCAGAATTTACAGCTAGTGCACTGTATACTCTGCACAGTGTGCACCTAAAGCTACCTGAAGACAATTGCTGTTGTTCTGCTCCTATTAATACCACAGGCAGGCAGCTACAGTATTTACAGTTAGTGTACTGTGTCCTCTGCACAGTGTGCACCTAAAGCTACCTGAAGAAAATTGGTGGTGTTCTTCTGATCCTATTAGTACCACAGGCAGGCAGTTGATTCTGCTAGCTGCAGTATCAGTATATATATATACATCCCAGCTTTGTGCAGCTACATCTCACTACAGGCCATTAGTATGTCTGGAAGGCCAACAAGGAGAGGCAGACATTTACAAGCCAATAAAAGAGGGCAAGCAGGCTCTGTGTCTAGAGGCATCAGTGCTGGTCATGGAGACGGTGCATCCTCATCAGCATGTGGCCGTGGGACAGGCTTGTCCTTTTTTTCGGCAGCTAGCCGTGTTGAGCCGCAACATGCGGAAGACTTGGTAGAGTGGATGACCAAGACGTCCTCATCCTCCTCATCCTCTCTCACCCAGGCTCAGGGTACTTTGTCTGGCAAAGCAGCTGCCAACGTGGCCTCTTCCCTCGACTCAATGGTATCAGTCACTCCTTCCCTAGCCCCACCATGTCCTCCTGAGGAGTCCCCCAAACTGTTTGACCACAGTGTTGGGTACATACTCCAGGAGGATGCCCAGCGTTTTGAAGGCTCCGATGATGGTACCCAGCTAGAGGACGGCAGAAACGTTAGGCCAGAGAGAGGGGATGCCTAGGACAGCAATCTGGCAGTCATGTTCCCCCAGCTGCAGCATACTGCCAGCTTTGCTCCAGTGATGAGGAGGGAGGTCACTGACTCCACGTGGGTGCCTGATAGGAGAGAGGAGGGGGAGGAGGAGAAGGCACATCTCCAACGAGGCAGGATGCCCTCCAGGGGCCAGCTTAAGGGCAGCACACCGACTGCATCACACTGCAGAGCGCCGCATGTGCAGGGCGCTGCTGTCTCTGCGCGTTATTCCAAAAGTCCTTTTGTGTGGGCCTTTTTTGAGACGAGTGCATCAGATCCCACCGCTGCTATTTGCAACATATGTCTCAAGCGTATCTCGCTTGGCCAAAACATCACCCGCTTGGGCACCACATGCTTCCCCAGACATATATTGACCTGCCATGCAGTTCATTGGCAAGCGTACCTAAAAGACCCACACCAAAGAACAAAGTGGACCTCTCCCTCATCAGCTGGGATCTCCAACCCCACTATACCTTCAGTCCTCTCTGAAGCCTGCACTGAGAGGAATGAAGGTGTAGAAATAGGTGTGTCACAGCCAAGTACTTGCGGGCAATCTGCTATCGGTACACCGACGTCAGATTGTACCAGGCAAATTTCCCTGCTCCAGCTGCTGCACCTGCCGAAAGAAGTTAGCTCCCAGCCATCCACATGCCCAGTGGTTGAATGCTAGCTTGGCTAAATTTCTAGCACTTCAACTGCTGCCTTTTCAGTTGGTAGACTCTGCCCCCTTCCGTGAGTTTGTGGAATGTGCGGTTCCTCAGTGGCAGGTTCCCAAACGCCACTTTTTCTCATGGAAGGCGATTCCGGCTCTCTACCAGCATGTGGAAGGCAATGTCTTGGTCTCGCTGGACAGGGTGGTCAGCGGTTAGGTGCATATTACCGCTGATTAATGGTCCAGCAGGCATGGACAGGGACGTTACTGTGACGACACCCCGAGTACGAAAGGGGTTAAAGACGTTTAGGACATTCCCTTCCCGAACACCAAGGCAGCTACCAAACACTCCGATCAGTCGAACAAGGAACCCATACAAATAATTCTCCCCCCAAGTACGAGACAAGATGCTCTGTCTTCAGGATCAAGCAGGAATGAATCTTTATTCAAACACATGTTATACAGTTCCCACTTCAAAACATTTCCCCCCACCCTTGGAAAACAGGGCGGCTTAAACTGTCCAATAACAATGGACACACAGGCCAGGTGTGCTTAACTTCTCATCAGTAAACAGTCTTAACAGGGGGGCTGCTGGAGGAATCCCCCCTCCCTCTTTCCTCGCAGCAAGACCATAATAGTTGAGGCAGACAGCCATAATAGACAATAGAATACAGTCACACCCCAACCATCACAGCAAAGAGTCCACAACAGGATGAGACAGCACACATTATATATACATATATACAGCATTGAGTCTGACTAGCACAGATCATAGTGGGGTTCTCATTCACCCTGTGCCCCTATTAGTGACTCCCGTCACATGGCTCCCTCCTTGTAGAACACTCCAGCAGACCCGGCTTGATCCTTTTCGGGTCAACTTGGGAATGTCCGGAACTAGGAGGCCGGGGTGACGTCTGTTTGCTGGGACAACCCATCAACATTGCCATTTTGCTTACCGGCTCAGTAACTGATGGTGAAATTGTAAGGTTGCAGGGCTAAGCTCAACCTGCCATTGTCTCCTGAGACCCGGTTCAGCCAGACCAATGGGTTGTGGTTGGTGACTAATGAAAATTCCTATCCGTACAAATAAGGGTTCAATTTTTTAAAGGCCCAGACCAGGGCCAAGCACTCCTTCTCCACTGCTGCATAGCTCACTTTCCGGGGTAATAGCTTTCTGCTCAGGTATTCTCTTGTGTTCTCTTCCATCCTCCCCGATTTGGCTCAGCACAGTCCCCAGTCCAAACATGGAAGCGTCTGGGTCTCAGCAGCAAGCGGGCCGGTTCCAACAGCATGAGTCTGGGCACGGGTAGTCACTGGGTTGGCTTCAGCGGGCTCCATCGGGGCGTAAGCACAAATGAGGGGGGCCAAATCATTCCCCAGTAGTACATCCACTAGCAAATCCTTCATCACCCCCACATTCACATGTCCCGAACCAACCCCCCAATCCAGGTGAACACAGGCAACGGGTAGCCGGAAAATGGTAAATGGTGCCTCCTGCTACCCTTACGACTACAGTGTCCCCGGTGTGTTGGCTCTCTGGGATTAGGTTCTTCTGTAGTAGGGTTATGGTGGCACCAGTATTATGTAGGCCATTGGCTACTTTTCCATTAACCCGGACCGTCTGCCTATGTTGCTGCCTGTTGTCCTGGTTAGCTGCTTGTACTGGATCAGCCTCGTGCAGGATGCCCCAACGTTCTTCCTCCTCAACGCAGTGAGCCGCAGGCATGGATGTGCGGGGAATCCCCCCTGCTGGCTTTCTCCACGAGTGGGACTGACTGGCTGGATTCAACAGACAGTCTGGCTTTTTGTGCCCTAGCTGTTTACACCCGAAACCCCTGAGGGGTTGTGAGTAGTCCTGGGAGTTGAACCTGGGCTGCCGAGAATAAGTGGCCACTAGAGGTGGTGCTGTAGGGCGGTATAACTGTGGTTGGTAGGCGCCAGCTGGAGGGGGTGCCGCTGATTGATAATCTACCCGAGCTGTTGTCTTGACCACAGGGTTATCCAGTTTGCGGGCGTCTGTGTATTCGTCCACCAGGCAAGCTGCTTCAGGCAAGGTGAAAGGTTTTCGGTCCCGGACCCACTCTCTGACTTCCGGGGACAGCTTGTCAAAGAAGTGCTCCAGCAGAAACAGCTGCAGCACCTCTTCCCCGGATATTGCTTGGCATCCAGCGACCCAGTGGGATGCCGTGTGGTGTAGGCAGCATGTCCACTCGGTATATGAGTTGCCAGTCTGCTTGCTCGTCTCTATGCCTCCGGTGTGACGGAATACCTGGCCAAAAGTGCTTCTTTTACCAGCCCATAGTTCATAATATCCTCGTCTGGGATGGCCCTGAACGCTTCACTGGGCCGGCCGGACAATTTCCCAGACAAAATGGTAACCCATTCCTATGTGGGCACCCGGTGTAGGGCACATTGCCGATCAAAATCTGCAAGGTACCCATCAATCTCCCCTTCTGCTTCAATTAAATTTTTAAAAGCAGCAAAATTTACCTTTCTCCTTTCAGTTGGTGCTGTTGTGACTCCCGCTGATGCAGCACCTCTTTGCTGTAGCCAATTTGCATCCACAGCCGCTATAACTCGGTCTATGATCTGTAGGGTTAGGGCCATAATGTGCCAGTCTTATGTTAACAGCCTGATCAAAACTTGCCTCTTCGGGTGTCCTGTCTGTTACACTGGGTCTTTCGGCTCTATCCATTTCGACTAGTTCTGCAATAATGTCCCTCTTCTTACAGTTGTTGGCCGGTCGGCCCCGGTTCTCCAGTAAGTCCTTGAGGGTAGAGTGCTTTAGCCCTTCATACTGTACTTCTATTGTCCTGTGTCCTCTTGTAGCTGTCCTTCTGGGCTGTGTGAATGATCCCGCTGCTTGCCACCAGTTGTGACGACACCCCGAGTACGAAAGGGGTTAAAGTCATTTAGGACATTCCCTTCCCGAACACCAAGGCAGCTATCGAACACTCCGATCAGCCGAACAAGGAACCCATACAAATAATTCTCCCTCCAAGTACAAGACAAGATGCTCTGTCTTCAGGTTCAAGCAGGAATGAATCACATGTTATACAGTTCCCACTTGGAAACATTTCCCCCCACCCTTGGAAAACAGGGCGGCTTAAACTGTCCAATAACAAGGGACACACAGGCCAGGTATGCTTAACTTCTCATCAGTAAACAGTCTTAACAGGGGGGCTGCTGGAGGAATCCCCCCTCCCTCTTTCCTCACAGCAAGACCATAAAAGTTGAGGCAGACAGCCGCAATAGACAATAGAATACAGTCACACCCCAACCATCACAGCAAAGAGTCCACAACAGGATGAGACAGCACACATTATATATACATATATACAGCATTGAGTCTGATTAGCACAGATCATAGTGGGGTTCTCATTCACCCTGTGCCCCTATTAGTGACTCCCGTCACAGTTACCTATCTTTCACCGCGCACTGGGTGACTCTTCTGGCAGCTGGGAAAGATGCAGGACAGGGTGCGGTAGTGTTGGAGGTTCTTCCACCACCACGTCTCCATAATTCTACTAGTGGTGATTCTGCCACACCTCTCTCCTCCACCCCCTCCTCTTGTTCTTCCTCCATGGCCTCTTCCTGTGCTGATTTGTCCTCAGAACCAGCGGTGCTCCGTAGGCATTCAAGGGGCTATGCAAGCACGCAGGCAAAAAGATGCCATGCTGTGCTTGAGCTGGTGTGTTTGGGGGACAGGAGCCACACTTGGGCAGAGATTCTGTCAACTCTGCAGGGGCAGGTTCAGAGGTGGTTGAGGTCACACCAGCTTAAGGCAGGTATGGTGGTTTGCAACAATGGCACCAACCTCCTCTCCACCCTCCGACAGGGAAAACGGACCAATGTACCCTGTTTGGCTCACGTCTTTAACTTGGTGGTGCAGTGGTTCTTGGGCAGGTACCCGGGCTACAGGATGCCCTGAGGCAGGCCAAGAAAGTCTGTGTGCATTTCCGCAGGTCATATAATGCCAGTGCTCGGTTGGCTGACCTCCAAAAGGAATTTAACCTGCCCAAGAACCGCCTAATCTGTGACATGCCCACCAGGTGGAACTCAACGCTGGCCATGCTGCAGCGGCTGTACATGCAGCAGAGGGCTATCAATGAGTACCTATGCGACTATGGCTAAGACAGGAGCAGGGGACCTTGTTTTTTTTCCACACGCCAGTGGGCTATGATCAGGGATGCATGCACTGTCCTGTCACCGTTTGAGGAGGCCACGAGGATGGTAAGCAGTGACAGTGCATGCATCAGTGACACTGTCCCTCTTGTCCACCTGTTGGAGCACACACTGCGTGGAATAATGTACAGGGCACTTGAGGTAGAACAGATGGAGGAAGAGGAGGACTTCCTTACCTCTCAAGGCCCCCTTTATCCAGATAGTGTTCCTGCGTGCCAGCCGATCACACAGGAAGAGGATGAGGAGAAGAAGGAGGAGGATTGTGTCAGCATGGAGGTGGAGCCTGGCACTCAGCATCAGCCGAAGAAACCAATGGACTTGTACGTGGCTGGGAGGAGGTAGCTGTGGAACATGTCATCCTTAGTGACCCAGAGAACTCTGGACCGAATGTCTCAGCAAACCTACGCTGCCTTACTGGCTTGCAACCCTCCTTGATCCACGTTACAAGGGTAAGGTTGCAGACCTTATCTTGCCGTTGCAGAGGGAACAGAGATGAAACATCTTCGCGAGGCCTTGCAGAAAGGTTTGTGCAACGCGTTTCCAGAGCCTGGGAGGTTACAATTTCCTGGTCCTCCTGGACAAGGCTTCGGTCAGTCATAGAAGGAGCGGTGAAGAAGGTGGCTGTATGATCGATGCGTTCATACAATTTTTTAGTCCGCAGCCCCAAGGTCTGATCGGTTCCAGCAACCATCGCCAGCGTCTGATTCACATGGTGCAGGATTACCTAGGGGCAAGATCAGACTTGGACACCTTTCACACCGAAAATCCTCTGGGTTACTGGGTCTTGAGGATGAATCACTGGCCAGAGCTTGCACAGTATGCAATTGAGCTACTGGCCTGTCCTGCATCCAGTGTTCTTTCGGAACGCACATTCAGTGCTGCTGGAGGCTTTGTAACCGATCACAGGGTGTGCCTGTCCACCGGATCCGTCAATCGGCTGACCTTCATAAAAATGAATCAGTCTTGGATCACCAGCTACCAAGCACCTGATGCTGATTTTTTTTAATATGAGATCCCTTCAAGACTGCCTATGCTGATGCTGAGTGACTATCCTGTTATGCTGAGCCACAATCCTCTTCCTCCTAAATTTACATGTTGATAGCTTGTAAGAACATTTTTGGTTCTGGGCACCAGCACCAATGCCCAAGGCCCAAATTTTTAGCCCCTGTTTAACAGGGGCGTATAATTACAATTTTTGATGCAATACTTTGCAGCAGGGCTCATTCCTGCGCTCCAACTATAGCATTTGTGAGGGGTTGCAGTGTTGTGGCATCAGTGCCTAAGGCCCAATTTTTCTGCCCCTGTTCAACAGGGACATGTAATTACAATTCTTGATCTAATATTTCACAGCAGGGCCCATTCCTGCGCCCACCAAGAGTAACTGTGAGGGCTTACAGTGTTGTGGCAACACCACCACCACTACCTCCACCACCACCAAAGGCCCAATGTTTCTGCCCCTGTTCAACAAGTGCATGTAATTACAATTCTTGATATAATATTTCACAGCAGGGCCCGTTCCAGCGCCCACCAAGAGTAACTGTGAGGACTTACAGTGTTGTGGCACCAGCACCACCACCACCACCAATGGCCCAATGTTTCTACCACTGTTCAACAATGGCATGTAATTACAATTTTTGATCTAATATTTCACAGCAGGGCCCGTTCCTATGCCCACCAAGAGTAACTGTGAAGACTTACAGTGTTGTGGAAACGCCAACACCTAAGGCCCCAATTTCTGCAGATTATATAAGGCAGGCCCCTACTTTCAAATATCCAACTTACAAATGACTCCTACTGACTATTTGGCCCAAGCCTCCCTGCCTAAACTCCCCCCTGACTCCTTAGCAGCCCTCAAAGGGGAGTTCACCACTGCAGAACTGCGTGTGGCATTGAAGGCCATAAGGCTCTAGGCCCAGATGGCTTTACAGTGGTATATTACCATACTTTTGCAGACACCCTACTTCCTAGACTGACCAGATATGCCAACACGATTTCGGCAGGGGGTGCCTTCCGTCCGTAAACCTTTTATGCACACATTACAGTTATCCCTAAACCTGGGAAGGACCCCTGTAACTGTGGGAGCTATAGGCCCATCTCTTTATTGAACATAGATGCCAAGTTATATGCCAAGGCCAAGGAGTGAATAGGCTCCTCCCACTGATACCACAATGGGTCTCAAGGGACCAGACAGGATTTATTCCAGGCAGGGAGGCATGGGAAAATTTGTTGCGTACCTTGTCTCTGGTGGCTCATGTGCGCAGATCTTCCCAGCCCACCCTGTTATTATCAACTGACGTGGAAAAAGCCTTTGATAGGGTGGACTGGGGGTATCTCATGGCTACTTTGGCCCACCTGGGCATCGGCCCCTCCTTATTAGCCCAAATATCTGCCCTATATAACTTCCCCACTGCTCAACTGAGAATCAATGGCACTTTAAGCGACCCCTTTACACTATATAATGGCACCCGCCAGGGCTGCCCCCTCTCACCCATTTTATTTGCCTTATCACTGGAACCATTTTTGTCCACAATTAGAAACAATCCCAATATACATGGGATTGTTGTTGGGAGTTGGGAACATAAGTATGCTGCTTACGCAGATGATATTTTGTTCTATATACAGCAGCCCTTGATCTCTCTGCCTAATCTGATGTCAGCATTTTCAGAGTTTAGTGCCATTTCTAATTTTAAAATTAATATGACAAAATCAGAAATTTTGCATATATCTATTCCCAAAGCTTTGGCAACTCAACTGAAACAATCCTTCCCCTTTAGTTGGCAGGCCCGGACCATAAAATATCTGGGTATTTTTCTCACCCCTACCCCCCCCCCCCTTTTTTTTTCCATGCCAATTTTATGCCCTTGTTAAACAAAATCAAGTCGGACCTACAGAAGTGGTCTCAGCTAGCACACTCATGGGAAAGATCAATATAGTAAAAATTTATGTATTGCCCTGGCTGCTGTTTTTGTTCCAGATGATCCCATACAGGATCCCCACAGGTTTTTTTACATTATTGAGAACTCTGATTAACAAGGATATTTGGAACAGAAGACGACCCAGACTTGCTAGAACCCTTCTGACTAGGTCTAAAAGAGAAGGAGGTTTAGCCTTACCTAACCTTAGAAGGCATTTCTTTGCAATAGTTTTAAATAGAATCTCAGACTGGAGGTATAATAAAGAATCGAAACTTTGGGTAACTTTAGAAATGGATCTTTATGGTACAGACCTTTTTTCACAAATTTGGATCCCTAAAAAATATAGGTCTTTGTCCACAACCACCTCACCGCTCGCACGCTCCACATTAATGACATGGGACTCATTATGTAAATCACATAAATGGAAATGCAACTCTCCCCTGATGCCACTTACTGGACACAACTATTTTCTCCCCCCGGAAACATGGATCCCGGGATTCACCTATGGAATCTTGAGACCACGGCTCTGCTACAGCAGTTACTACCGCATCTGGCGTGGTACCTCTTTCAACGCTCATCTCCACCCCTAATGCATCGCTCATGGATCAATGGCGTTATCATCAATTATCAACCTTTGTTCATACTTTACCAAAACCCATCCGTTCCATCTCAGATCTGACGTTGATAGAGTCCGCTTTCTCAGAAGAACAACCGGTGGAAAAACCTCTCTCCTATTTTTACTATGCCCTACAAACGCTCAGGGCCGGTCCGAGGCGGGGTGCACGGGGTGCAGTGCACCCCAGCGCCAGAGAGGTGGGGGCGCTGTAGTGCCAGAATGCTCCCTTCCCTCTTCCTCCTCTTGTTTGTGTCCTGCGGCGCCTTTCCGCTGGTGTTCTAAGAAGAAAGGCGCCGCTGTATTCAGTGCTCAAGCCCCTCCCTCCTTCAGCCAGCCGAAGATGAGAAGGGAGGCAGAGCGGCTGGTCTCTGTGTGGAGAGAGACCAGCCGTGCAGTGAGTGATGTCGCGGGGGGAGGGGGAGCGGAGCGGTCCGTGCTGACACATTCTCCTCCTCTCTGTGTCTCTCACTCCTGCTGTGTACTCTTCTGTTCTCCACCCGGGCGGCGCGGCTGCACACTCTCCTCTCCAGCTGCCGCCCGGGTGTTTTTATCATTATGTACTGTACCCTAATGGAGGGGGGGGGTCTGTAGTAATGGAGGAGGGGTCCTGCCCTGGGGGGTCATTACTAATAGAGGGGGGTCCTGCCCTGGGGGGTCTGTACTAATGGAGGGGGGTCCTGCCCTGGGGGGGTCTGTACTAATGGAGGGGGGTCCTGCCCTGGGGGGTCTGTAGTAATGGAGGGGGGCTCTGTCCTGGGGGGTCTGTAGTAATGGAGGGGGGCTCTGTCCTGGGGGGTCTGTAGTAATGAAGGGGGGCTCTGTCCTGGGGGGTCTGTAGTAATGGAGGGGGGCTCTGTCCTGGGGGGTCTGTAGTAATGGAGGGGGGCTCTGTCCTGGGGGGTCTGTAGTAATGGAGTGGGGGTCTGTAGTAATGGAGGGGGGTCCTGCCCTGGGGGGTCTGTAGTAATGGTGGGGGGCTCTGTCCTGGGGGGTCTGTACTAATGGAGGGGGCTCATGCCCTGGGTGCTATGTAGTAATGGAGGGGGTCTGTAGTAATGGAGGGGGGCTCTGTCCTGGGGGGTCTGTAGTAATGGAGGGGGCTCTGTCCTGGAAGGTCTGTAGTAATGGAGGGGGGCTCTGTCCTGGGGGTCTGTACTAATGGAGGGGGGGGGCTCTGTAGTAATGGAGGGGGGCTCAATCCTGGGGGGTCTGTAGTAATGAAGGGGGGCTCTGTCCTGGGGGGTCTGTAGTAATGGAGGGGGGCTCTGTCCTGGGGGGTCTGTAGTAATGGAGGGGGGTCTGTAGTAATGGAGGGGGGCTCTGTCCTAAGGGGTCTGTAGTAATGGAGGGGGACTCTGTCCTGGGGGGTCTGTAGTAATGGAGGGGGTGCTCTGTCCTGGGGGGGTCTGTACCAATGGAGGGGGGGTCCTGCCCTGGGGGGTCTGTAGTAATGGAGGGGGGCTCTGTCCTGGGGGGTCTGTAGTAATGGAGGGGGGTCTGTCCTGGGGGGTCTGTAGTAATGGAGGGGGGCTCTGTCCTGCGGGTTCTGTAGTAATGGAGGGGGCTCTTTCCTGGGGGGGTCTGTAGTAATGGAGGGGGGTCTGTCCTGGGGGGGTCTGTAGTAATGGAGGGGGGTCTGTCCTGGGGGGTCTGTAGTAATGGAGGGGGGGTCTGTCCTGGGGGGTCTGTAGTAATGGAGGGGGGCTCTATCCTGGGGGGTCTGTAGTAATGGAGGGGGTGCTCTGTCCTGGGGGGGTCTGTACCAATGGAGGGGGGGTCCTGCCCTGGGGGGTCTGTAGTAATGGAGGGGGGCTCTGTCCTGGGGGGTCTGTAGTAATGGAGGGGGGTCTGTCCTGGGGGGTCTGTAGTAATGGAGGGGGGCTCTGTCCTGCGGGTTCTGTAGTAATGGAGGGGGCTCTTTCCTGGGGGGGTCTGTAGTAATGGAGGGGGGTCTGTCCTGGGGGGGTCTGTAGTAATGGAGGGGGGTCTGTCCTGGGGGGTCTGTAGTAATGGAGGGGGGGTCTGTCCTGGGGGGTCTGTAGTAATGGAGGGGGGCTCTATCCTGGGGGGTCTGTAGTAATGGAGGGGGGCTCTGTCCTGGGGGGTCTGTAGTAATGGAGGGGGGCTCTGTCCTGGGGGGGGTCTGTAGTAATGGAGGGGGGCTCTGTCCTGGGGGGTCTGTAGTAATGGAGGGGGGCTCTGTCCTGGGGGGTCTGTAGTAATGGAGGGGGGCTCTGTCCTGGGGGGTCTGTAGTAATGGAGGGGGGCTCTGTCCTGGGGGGTCTGTAGTAATGGAGGGGGGCTCTGTCCTGGGGGGTCTGTAGTAATGGAGGGGGGCTCTGTCCTGGGGGGTCTGTAGTAATGGAGGGGGACTCTGTCCTGGGGGGTCTGTAGTAATGGAGGGGGGCTCTGTCCTGGGGAGTCTGTACTAATGGAGGGGGGTCTGTCCTGGGGGTCTGTATTAATGGAGGGGGGGTCTGTCCTGGGGGGGTCTGTACTAATGGAGGGGGGGGGTCTGTCCTGGGGGGTCTGTACTAATGGAGGGGGGTTTTCCTGGGGGGGTCTGCACTGTGTAAGGTCTGTACTTAGGGAGGGGTTTATACTTAGTGCAGGTTCTGCACTGATGGAGGGGGTCTATACTTAGTGGAGGGGGTCTATACTTAGTGGAGGGGGTCTATACTGAGGGGCGATTATAGTTGGTGGAAGGGGGGTGACCCCAACCATAGTGATGCCAATGCAGCTGCGGGCTCTTCTTTCCCCCCTCCCTCTCCCCCCTCCCTCTCCCTCTTGCGCACGCTGCTGTACTAGTGAGCAGCGCTTGCCAGCACAGCTGCCCACTATGTATCTTCCCCTGCCTTCATATACCCAGGGAAGAAACAGAATAGAAAAAGGAGCAGAGAAGAGGATTGTGGGACATGTAGTCCCGAGGACTGGCAGCCCCACTGTAACACAGAAACTGCAGCTCACACAGCATGCTCAGCTAAATGGGAGAGAGAGAGAGATACAGGAGCCTGGGAAAGCTTTCAGGGAAATACACCCAGGACTCCAGAGGGAGCGGACAGTTCTGAGAGAACCCCATCAGAGAGAGAACCCCGCTGACCTGCGCCACCAGAGGGAAAGCCACACAGCCTAGCGCCATCCCTGGCAGAGAAAGGAATGGAGTCATTGCCGGAATATAGATCTGGGCTCTACACAGCGGAGTCGCCACGGGCAATTCAGAGTGAGCTTACTCCTGATCAGAGGAACCACCGCTGTATCGCTGGGTCAGGTGAGAGGGCCGATCGGCCATTATCTACTAACGTTCATAGGAAATGCAGTCTCTGATCATCTCCTTTATTATGTCTGCAGTCTCTAATCATCTCCTGTATTATGTCTGCAGTCTCTGATCATCTCCTGTAGTATGTCTGCAGTCTCTGATCATCTCCTGTATTATGTCTGCAGTCTCTGATCATCTCCTGTATTATGTCTGCAGTCTCTGATCATCTCCTTAATTATGTCTGCAGTCTCTGATCAACTCCTGTATTATGTCTGCAGTCTCTGATCATCTCCTGTAGTATGACTGCAGTCTCTGATCATCTCCTGTACTATGTCTGCAGTCTCTGATCATCTCCTGTAGTATGTCTGCAGTCTCTGATCATCTCCTGTATTATGTCTGCAGTCTCTGATCATCTCCTGTATTATGTCTGCAGTCTCTGATCATCTCCTGTATTATGTCTGCAGTCTCTGATCATCTCCTGTAGTATGACTGCAGTCTCTGATCATCTCCTGTACTATGTCTGCAGTCTCTGATCATCTCCTGTAGTATGTCTGCAGTCTCTGATCATCTCCTGTAGTATGTCTGTCTGCAGTCTCTGATCATCTCTTGTACTATGTCTGCAGTCTCTGATCATCTCCTGTACTATGTCTGCAGTCTCTGATCATCTCCTGTACTATGTCTGCAGTCTCTGATCATCTCCTGTACTATGTCTGCAGTCTCTGATCATCTCTTGTATTATGTCTGCAGTCTCTGATCATCTCCTGTATTATGTCTGCAGTCTCTGATCATCTCCTGTATTATGTCTGCAGTATCTGATCATCTCCTGTACTATGTCTGCAGTCTTAGATCATCTCTTATATCCTGTCTGCAGTCTCTGATCATCTGTAGTATGTCTGCAGTCTTTGATCAACTCCTGTATTATGTCTGCAGTCTCTGATCATCTCCTGTACTATGTCTGCAGTCTCTGATCATCTCCTGTATTATGTCTGCAGTTTCTGATCATCTCCTGTAGTATGTCTGCAGTCTCTGATCATCTCCTGTATTATGTCTGCAGTCTCTGATCATCTCCTGTAGTATATCTGCAGTCTCTGACCTTCTCCTGTACTATGTCTGCAGTCTTTGATCATCTATTATATCCTGTCTGCAGTCTCTGATCATCTCCTGTAGTATGTCTGCAGTCTCTGATCATCTCCTGTAGTATGTCTGCAGTCTCTGATCATCTCTTGTACTATGTCTGCAGTCTCTGATCATCTCTTGTACTATGTCTGCAGTCTCTGATCATCTCCTGTAGTATGTCTGCAGTCTCTGATCATCTCTTGTACTATGTCTGCAGTCTCTGATCATCTCTTGTAGTATGTCTGCAGTCTCTGATCATCTCCTGTATTATGTCTGCAGTCTCTGATCATCTCCTGTATTATGTCTGCAGTCTCTGATCATCTCCTGTATTATGTCTGCAGTCTCTGATCATCTCCTGTATTATGTCTGCAGTCTCTGATCATCTCCTGTATTATGTCTGCAGTCTCTGATCATCTCCTGTATTATGTCTGCAGTCTCTGATCATCTCCTGTATTATGTCTGCAGTCTCTGATCATCTCCTGTATTATGTCTGCAGTCTCTGATCATCTCCTGTATTATGTCTGCAGTCTCTGATCATCTCCTGTATTATGTCTGCAGTCTCTGATCATCTCCTGTACCATGTCTGCAGTCTCTGACCATCTTCTGTATTATGTCTGGGGGCTCTTTCTAACAGACTCTCTAACAGAAGCCCTCTCTGTGTGCATCAGAGAGACTCCCCTCCAGGTCTCATTAGTGTACCCTCTTCCTGTATTTTCTTTATTAAAAGATCACAGGAGGATCCCAGGGTAACAAAGACTTCTTAGGGGAGCATCTCTGTGTTTGAGTCGTTGCCATAGAAACATTTGTAAAGGGGAGGAGTTGGTAAGATGACCACGCCCATGTGGGGGCGCCAGAAATATTTCTGCACCCAGGCGCCGGTGACCCTAGGATCGGCCCTGCAAACGCTTGTTACTATAGGACATCCTACTTTCATCAGCAACTGGGAAAAGGACCTTCGTAAAGATCTCTCGGAGAGCCAACGGTCCATGATCCTTTATTTGGCGCATACGTCCTCATTGTCTTCCAAAACAGCGGAAGTCAATTATAAATTGCTGACAAGGTGGCATTATACTCCAGCGGTGCTTCACAAGTTTTTTCCGTTAACATCTCCACTTTGTTAGAGCGGTTGCGGGGAGCGAGCGACCCATGCTCATATTTAGTGGTATTGCCCTCTCATCCGCCCCTACTGGTTAACTATTCTATATTGGATCAAGGAGATCCAGGGTTCTGAGATTTCTAATGATCCATGGGTTATTCTGTTGCATTGTACAAGCCAACCAGTAGGATCCATAACACCGCATTTGCTCAATGCAGCTAAAGCCCTTATTCCACGCCACTGGAAACAGTCCACCATTCCCACATTACGTCAATGGCTTATGGAGGTTGATCAAATATATTACATGGAGGATCTTACATTCTCCCTAAGAGATAAAGCGGATTTGTCAAAAAAAATATGGTCCTGCTGGTTTGCTTTCAAATATACAACCGCCTACACGGAAATCATGTCTCAACCAAAGTAATATATTGTATACTATTTGTTACGTAAGGGGATCCGACTGAGGTGGACAACTCCCCCCCCCCCTTTTTTTCTTCTTCACCCAACCACCTCTTATTCCATTTCCTCTCTCGTCCTTTCTTTCTCTAAATTTCTTACTTTGATGGTCTCACTTTACTCTCTGTAAGTATTTGCATTAATAAGGGTTGAGGGTTGCACTGAATACACAGGTGATAACTTACTCCTGATATGTTCCTCTTTGGTCTCGCTTTATGACTAAATGATGGAACCCTGTGATTCTGGGTTTTGTTTAAAAGTTACAGAACGACAATATTGAGGTATACTACGGTATTTGTCTATATCTAACAGATTTCTGATGGATAGAATGACATGAGACCTACTTACTGTATTGTTTTCATTTATCTGTATTTTGGATTTTGTTCCCTAATAAAAATATATTAAACATAAAACAAACGACTCCTACTTGCAAACAGAAGGAGACAACAGGAAGTGAGATGAAATCTACCCCTAGGAAGGGAAATTCTCTCCTGTTAATATTGGAAAAACGTGTCTCCTCTTCACTGATGCTTCACTGATGCTTTTTCACCAATCCTTGTTTCACTAAAAACCCCACATTTTCAAAAAACATGTGTCATTGGGACAGAAAGTGAGGTGAAATCTTCTGAAGAGGTGCACAGACAGCAAAACAAATGTTACAGGGGTGATAACCCTTCCCTATGTTTTCCAAAAAGCTTAAAAATAGATTTTTTGGCTTAAGCATCACTTTAAAAATGTACCAGTTCAAAATTACAAACAGATTTTACTTAACAACAAACCTACAGTCCCTGTATTGTTTGCACCGCCTGTTCAATGCTGTTCAGAGTATATAGGATTTGGGGGCCCCACGCCTTTCCTTTTTTAATTTGGGTGTGGGGTTCCCCTTTATATCCATACAAGACCCAAAGGGCCTGGTAATGGACTGGGGGGTACCCATGCCGTTTGTCTCACTGATTTTCATCCATATTGCCGGGACCCGACATTACATTAAAGCCGCAAGCAATTATAAATGACTTATTCCTTTAAAAATGTCATTTTGTGCAGGGACTGTTCTAAGCATGGGAAACACGCGCCACTTTATAGACACCCCCCAGATACGATATTTAAAGAAATATTTAACTTTTTTTCACTTTAAGCATCAATAAAATCACTGCTCCTGAAAAAACGTCCATTTTTAAAACTTTTTTTTGCATTGATACATGTCCCCTGGGGCAGGACCCAGGTCCCCAAACCCTTTTTAGGACAATAACTTGCATATTAGCCTTTAAAATTAGCACTTTTGATTTCGAATGTTCGAGTCCCATAGACTTCTGGTGCGAACTGAAAGGGGGGGGGGGGTGTTCGGCTCATCCCTAGTGGTATGTCTACCACAGAGTTGGCTCTGTTCAGGGGTACAGGTATCAGTGATGGCATGAATATTTTGGAGTGAGCTGTATGTGCTGAGATAGGAACAGGGAAAATAAAAAATGGTTTCTCCTGCTGCACTTCACTTGCTCTGTGAGCAGGCTATCAGTGACTTCACTTCAGTCCTTTCTTTATGCAGTCTGTCCTCCAGAATTTCATTTGCTGCTGTGTGCAGCACTTTAGTGACATCTGGAAATGGGTGGGCATACAATATACACAATACTGTACGTGTAGAGTATCTGTTAAATATTTTAAGTGTCCTATCATAAAAAGCAACCAATCATTTTGGTTTCCCTCCCCTTTAATCAAATTTTTTCCATAATGGCTAGCAATTTTTCTCTGTAGACTGTCTGGTTTTCCTAGACAACATCAATTCTCCTATTGTCATATGTGCCAAATATGAACACAAATATTACTAGGTGGACAAGACTGGGAGGGTCAAATGGCCCATACTTACAGACAATTACCATGTTTGTGTTTTGCCAGCAATTTGTTTTATTCCTCAAGCCAATGAATATCTCGTATTGTAATTCATCAATAAATGAATCATAGATAGACACAACAAGTGTATATTTATATGTGTTTTCAAATCATAACCCACACAGTGTTGTCTACACCCCACTATTATGAACACCATCGAAATGCAAGTCTGTCTATTTCATATTCCATGGAGGGGTGGGGGCATGGTTGATAGATGCATCCGCTCATTATTTTTTGTATCACTGACTAATCATTATAAATCCTATTTAATAATGTTGATTATTTTACTAAGTGCTGAAATTGCCATAACAGCTGTGATGGGCAATGCCATGTGAATAGAATATGTAATCAAATCAGCAATGATAAAATGCCAAAAATGAGGAAGTGAGGCTAATATAATTTCACGTGTGGGGCAAAATAAATATTATTAAAAAATGTTCACATAATTATTCTGTTATTATTTCTATACTGAATCTCCAAAGGAACACAAAGCGGAAACACCAAGAAAATTTTAGTTTTGGCCTTTAGAGTATTGTTTGTTTACCTTTAGGAGTCTTCCACTTTTGGTAAAAGGACAAAACCATATGAATTACTTATTTAATGTGGAATAAAGTTGAGCATGCACAATAAGCTAATACTGAAATTCCTTCAGGCTGTAGCTTGGGTCTTCCCAAAGGGTGCTAAGACACACTTATTTTATTATGGGAAGTGAGAGTAACGTCTGGGCTGCACATGCCCCAGTTTGGGTTGCTGAAGGGTGCACAGAGGGGTATCATTTTCCTTCTCCTATCTCATACTGGCTGATCCTTAAGTGTCTGTCAATTTCACATTGGCTTGCGGATGCCTAGAAAGGCATGTTATTGTTCCTTATGAATAATGGCTCCAAAATATTGCTGTTTATGTAAGAATATAGTAAAGGTTATCAGCACAACAGTAAAGTGTGCTGGTGATTCCACTTTCTATTGGCTGGAAAAAGCTCTGAGCAGATGTCTAGAGTAATAAATGAAACAAAGCATCGCCTTGGATTTTTTTTGCTAAAATATATACCCTCAAAAAATTAGATGGGGGGGGGGTTCTCATCTCAAGAATTAGGGATTCTGGTGGTGAAACCTCTGAGTCTGAGTTACTATACCTGACCAATCATCACATTATAGGGTTTCCACTCTCACTGTTGGGTTTTAAAAATGTCTTTCAATGGTAAATTATGCAACAAGGGAAGTAACAATATCCCATGGTGGCTGGGAATAAACACAATTTTAAGGAGGGTGGGAACAGAGCCAGAAATTATGGTTTTATTAATGCAGTCCACCCTTCAGGAGATATAAGGCACCAGTAGACACATCAGCTCACCGTAGACTTTATAACTAAAATAACAAATTTGGTTGGACCAAAGCAAACTCTTTTGGATGAAGAACTGACATACAGAACAGTGAGATTTTATCTCCAGGTTTGTTAGTATACAAAATACAAATAAGTCCTGGAACTTTTCTCCAAAAAATAAGACTTAACTAAACACAGTTACTTATGTGTCAAGCCATCATATGGCTGTGGGCATAACTGATCACAAGTGTAGCACCATGGCAATCAGAGGCCAAGATGGCAGCTTCCTTGGCTTTAAAGGATAGGAGGGTTTTGTTCTACTTTAAGCTGGGCAAACACTGATAGATTTTTTTTCATTCAGCCTGTGGACTGAACAAGAGAAATGTAACAGATTGCTGTGTCCACACTAAATAGTGTGGATGGACAAATCTCCCACTGTGGCTTCTGTTTTTTGACAGCTGGCTGGCACTTTTAGAATACCCGAAGAGTATCTGTATCTGATTGGATGCAGGGCCTGTTTGGTGAAAAATTTTCCACCCAACTGTTGGGGGGTGTGATGCTGACAGGGCCACCCACTTATCAAATTTCAACTGGTTCATTTGGAACTGGAAGAATTTTATTTAGCGTAGGGTCAGCTTCCGGTATAAAGAGCAGAGTGGATTTTACTTCCGGACCCCTAGGCTAACTATCTTGTGCATTCTCCTCCCACAAGAGAATAGACTAGTGAATAAGCTAGTTTCTTACTAACACTAACAAGATCAGATGTCATGGTCAAACATAACACACTAAGCCTTCCAAATGAAAGTTGGCCTACACTGTGCCAAATTAAGGCAAACTGTTGCCCTACATTACTAGCAATTTGGTTCAATGTGTTTGGAGACAAGGCGGTAGGGATGAGCGGAGTATTGTGAAATTACTGACATTGTTTCCAGTGACATTTCACCAAAGTGGAAGATCTTCATTTTCGTTCATTGAGCTACTGAGGCAAAATTTGACACAAACAACTTTTTTCTTTATTCAGAGAAAACAAGTAAACGGAGGTGCCTCTGGGTGCAGACTTTAAAACAACTTTAATAAAAAGGCAACAACATAGTTTGCACTCACATTTAAGAAGGAATATTAAGGCATGTAGACTCCTCCTCCTCATTACATTGACAGCTGAGACAGCCAATGGCTGACCGAGTATCCTGAGAGCGGGAACACTGCAGAAACCACGTGAGTCCCTTGCCAATCAGCTTGACAAAGGAGCGCAGCCGTCATGTCACACGCTAGCCGGCTCAGGAAACACGTCGCATAGTGTGTGACGTTATCATCCAACGCTTGGATCAGTGTTTGCGTCCCAAGCCTCATTCTGGTGTCCCCTCATCGCTGTCAGACGCTTCACATCCAGCGCAACTGAGACCAGTTGGAGGACACACATCCATGGCCAGGAGAGACTGACCTCACGGACCCCCTTGGTTTCCTTTGGGACTCTTCCATGCCTTCATATTTTTTCTTAAATGTGAGTGCAAACTATGTTGTTGCCTTTTTATTAAAGTTGTTTTAATGTCTGCACCCAGAGGAGCCTCCGTTTCCTTTTTTTTTCAGTGTCTTTTGGAAATATGGTTTCCACTCCCACCGGAAGGCTGCCATGAATGTGGACTCCTCACATCATCCTCATCATTCACTCCCCTGTGCTATATTACGGACTTTATCATTTTTATCTCTTATGCCTGCATCTTAGAGTATATCTATGTACAGTATTATTATATATTTTGGATTTTGCTTTTAATTCTTTGCGCCAAACACTTGTTAAATTCTTTAATCAGAGACTGTGGGGGTTGTTTTGTGTATTTAAGGTATTTTAGTTTGTTTCATTTAGATTTATTTGTATACATGTTTTAGTTCAATCATAATTATTAGATTTTTTTCAGAGACAGTACAAAACAAAAATAATTACAATAGTCTTCAAAGTCACATACTGGCATACACTTTAGAGCAGGGTTTCTCAACCAGGGTTGCATGGAACCTTAGGGTTCCTCTTGAGGTTGCTAGGGGTTCCTTGAGCAATGAACAATTTCTGCCTCTCAGATAAGTTCCCACTGACACCATTGATCTTTTTAACTATCTGTAAGGGAGTAATTATTTCCAAAGACTACAAGTGTCAGGAGAATTCTCCCCACTGACCATCACACTAATGTATCATGAGTTGTAGTTATAGTAATTTTAGCAGGGGTTCCCTGAGACCAGAAAGTTATTTCTAGGGCTCCTCTGTGTTTAAAACATTGAGAAAGGCTGCTTTAGAGTATTGAATAGAAGGCACATAGATATGAATGTAAATGTGGATGTATGGAGGTACATGGATACAAATCATATTAAGGTAAAATCACTTTAATTATTTAGTAATATTATGTTATGGGCTCAATATATCATTTGCCTACCTAAGAATAATTCATAGTGTATCTATTTGGATATGGTATGGTAAACTATCTAAAAAATAAGAGAAAATAGCTAGAAGTTAGGTTATATTCCTTTTTATTTCTTATTTTTAGTGTATTTGGTTGTTATTAGAGTACTGTCACTTCGAGTTTTTGTAAAATATTTTTTTCAGCTTCTTTTTTTTACTTCTTGCAAAAAAATGTAAAATAATAAGGCTAACGAGATGTCTTTTTTTGCACAAGAACAGATCCAGGATAGTTGAAGGCAGCTGCCATAATCAATGTTGCCCTTTCTGTTGATTCCAATGCAATTTGCCATAGGTGGTAAACTACCCAGTACACGATTCTACTTTCAAAATGAACAAAATCTTCAATGACAGCAACAGAAAAGCACATCAGAAATTTGTATCAATACATGTAATGATGATCACATTCAATATATTCATTTCCTTTTCTTTTTGATTCACATGCCATTGTTAATACTTTTCCCCATATTTTTACACACAAACACACACACCAAACTATCTAGAAAAAAGCTAGCCATACAGTAGTAAAACTTCTTTGGAAATCTTTTGTTTACAGAACATTTGTTTGATTTTTTTAATGGTTAATAGGCAAAGTCAAAGTTTTATCAACCATAGTAAAGAAAGAATTGAAAGGTGCAGAATAGAACATTTCTCTGAAACTAACTAATTTCTAACACTGTATGTGATTTCCATTTGGGAAATTCCATTCGTATCAAAATGGTAAAAGCAAGCAACAATTTTGAGTACTTTCAAACTAAATTCATTAAGTTTCTGATGGCATTATCAATATTATCTGGCTGTATGTTTAGGGTCATTGTCCTGCTGGAAGGTGAACATCCCCCCGTCTCAAGTCTTTTACAGACTCTAACAGGTTTTCTTCTAGGATTGCACTGTATTTGGCTCCATCCCTCTTCCCATAAACTCTGACCAGCTTTTCTGTCCCTGCTGAAGAAAAGCATCCCCACAACATGATGCTTACAACCACCATGTTTCACGGTGGGGATGGTGTATTCAGGGTGATGTGCAGTTTTAGTTTTCCACCACACGTAGCATTTTGCTTTTAGGCCTAAAATTTCAATTTTGGCTCCATCTGACCGGGGCATCTTCTTCCACATGTCTGCTGTGCCCTCCACATGGCTTCTCGCAAACTTCAAATGGAACTTCTTATGGCTTTCTTTCAACAATGGCTTTCTTCTTGCCACTCTTCCATAAAGGTCAGATTTGTGAAATGCATGACTAATAGTTATGCTGTTGACAGATTCTCCCACCTAAACTGTGGATCTCTGCAGCTCCTCCAGAGTTACCATGGGCCTCTTGGCTGCTTCTCTGATTAATGCTCTGTATACCCGATCTGTCAGTTGAGGTGGACAGACATGTCTTGGTAGGTTTGCAGTTGTGCCATACTCTTTCCAATTTTGGATGATGGATTGAACAGTGCTCCATGAGATGTTTAATTACACACAGGTGGACTCTATTTACTAATTAGGTGACTTCTAAAGGCAATTGGTTCCAGTAGGTCTCAGAGTAAAGAGGGCTGAACACAAATGCACGCCACACTTTTCATATATTTATTTGTATAAAATTAGAAAACTGTTTATCAATTTCCTTTCACTTCAAAATTATATGCCACTTTGTGTTGTTCTATCACATAAAATCCCAATTTTTGGTTGGAACATGACAAAACGTGGAAAATTTTAAGTAGTTTGAACACTTTTTCAAGTCACTGTAGCTGTAACTTACAATCTCAGCAGCACTGGCAGACAGTGGCTTGATCAGAATGACATCTTGCAGATGGTAGAAAGCTTTAATCAAAAACTTGTATAGATCTTCACATATGAACATCAGATAGGTCAAAAAAACATTGTATGTCTAGCTCCAGTAATTACATGCGATCAGAAATGAAACTAAAGGCTAGAGATGGGCCAAACACCCCAAACAGGGGAAAAATTCTACCGAAAACTCCATTGAAGTCTATGGGAGCCTAAAAGTCCCCGTTTTGAAGGCTTGTATGCAAGTAATTGGCTATAAAAAGGGTATGGGGGTCCAGGTACTGCCCTATATCAATGCAAACATATAAAAAAATGATTTGAATGAAGCTTAAAGTGAAACAATAAAAATGAAAAGTTCCTTTCAATATAGTGCCTGGGGGTCTCTTTAGTCTGCTTTTAAAGTGGTGCATCTGTAGCATCTATAGAACATGCTGCAGCAAAACTTACATTTCTAAAGAAAAAAAAACAAGTCAAATCACATTAATTTTGGCTCGCGGTTGCAATTTCTGGCACCTGGCTATTTAAAAAAATAAAGAACAAAACATTGTGGGGTCCCCCCCAGTCCACACCAGGCCCTCATCCGAGAATGCAGCCTGGCAGGCCAGGAAAGGGGGAACGAGCGAGCGCCCCCTGAACCATAGCAGGCCACACACCTCAATATAGGGGAGGGGTGCTTTGGGGTCAGGTGGCTCCGCACCTTACCTATATAAGAACTGTCAAATGGTGGAGCATGCAGAAGACTTTCAGCCTTCATTGATGGCAGAGTGTTTTCTTTTTCTTTTTTGGGTCCAGCGGTGGCGCCGGCTACATTGGGGGGACATTGTTTTTTTATTTTTTTTAATAAAGGAATCAAAAAAATTTCAATAAAGGAATTCAAAAACCTGTCTACTGTTTTTATTTATTTTTGACACTTTTTTTGGTAAATAGATAGACATACAATGTACCCCACACTCATTCACGTAGGGGGGTCTGGGATCTGGGGGCCCTCTTGTTAAAGTTGGGTTCCAGATTCCAATAAGCCCCCTGCACGCAGACCCCCCACAACCACAGCCCAGGGTTGCGGGGAAGAGACCCTTGTCCCCATTAACATGGGGACAAGGTGCTTTGGGGGGCAGAGCCCCCCTGACCGAAAGCACCCTCCCCCCATGTTGAGGTAATGTGGTCTGGTATGGTTCAGGAGGGGGGCGCTCACTTATCTCCCCCTATTCTGGCCTGCCAGGCTGCATGCTTGGATAAGGGCCTAGTATGGACTGGGGTGGGGGGTCGGGTAAGCCCATTGACAGCTGATGACTCGTAGGTTGTTAAGGATGCCACGGCCGGCTTCCTGGTCCTGCTCCTTAACAACCAGCTATTCACTGTGAAAAGCTTTGCCCAATCAGGGCTTAGAATGCACTGTGCAGCACACAGTGCATTGCAGGGCATTCGGCAGGACGAACACCCGCCGAACGGCCTGCAAATTCGGGTGTTCACCGAATAGACGAACAGGTGATGTTTAATGCCCAACTTTTGCTCGGCCCGAAACATTCGCCCAACTCTACTAAAGACACACTGAAAAGAGGTTGGGTCTAACCATACAGAGCATCTCCTCATTACGAAGTGAGGAAGGGACAAAATTATTTAAAGACAAACAAACAACAATGCACGTGCAACATGATATTAACATATTGACAGTAATTCTATGTACACCACTACAGCTTGTTATATTGCCTAACTGAATAAGTCTCCTATGGGGATATTTACTAAAATTGGCGCACTCAGAATCTGGTGTAGCTGTGCATGGTAGCCAATCAGCATCTAACTTCTGCTTGTGCAATTAAGCTTTGACAATAAAACCTGGAAGCTGGTTGGTTTCTATACAGAGCTGCACCAGATTTTGCACCATGTAGTTTTAGTAAATAACCTCACTAATGTTATCTGAAGCAATTTCTTCTTTTCTGATGTTTGTGAAGGCAATCTCTCAAATGAGTGCTTAGCTAAAGTGAGTATTCAGTCAAAATATGTTTTCTTGGTTTTGAATTGTGTGGGGAAGAACCACAATCAGGTATTAAAAGCTATGTGGACACTGTTACAAGGACTTACCTTTAGTCCCTGTCATATTTTAATTCTGCATCTGTGTTACAGATTTTCCCTTACTGGCTGGTAAAGCAGGAGTCAGCAGGACAGGAACTGTGGGTAAAGACAGAAGGAGAGCAGCGCCATCTAAATGCAGCCTTCATGAGACATTTTATTCCATAAAAGACAATTGGTAACTCACAAGATTTATGAGATGTCAGCGCATGTGGGGTTAATAATGTGATTCATTCGCTTGTGGGGAAGACGATCTACTCGCTGATGAAGAGGCAACTGATAGGTCCGTGTACTCCCAGCACTTCCAGAGACTCAGAACGGCTCACAGGCAGCGGTATACATCACTTCCGGTTGGAGAGAGAGCAGGGAGAAGTGTGCGTTTGGAGCATGTGTGCTCCTTTATCATGAAATGCCTCAACATTCAAGCAAGCGTAATGAATAATAACCATCATGTTTGTAATATGTGTGTGATAGTTTCTGTGTTTCTTTTTGCCAGGCAAATGTACATTCCCTAATATTCAATCCTAAGGAAAAAATAGCCCTAAGAACATTCAACCATGAGAGTTAGCATTCACCAATAGAGAAAATGGAATAATAGTAAAGACGAAGATCATTCGACCAGCAGGGGAAATAATAGGAGGGAGACCACTGCAATGTGTATAGTCTATGGAGGTTGCTTTGGGAACAGCTTAGTGAACCTCCAGCTGCGGTATGAAGTAAAACATTTAGCAGTGGTATTATTACCACTGGTAAATGTAACAGGTCCCCCCTTGTTGTTAGGGAGCCAGCACTTATCCATATCCAAACAACCAGCAACAAATTGACTTGTCCCTGTCTGGCACCTTTCCTAGCCACCTAGGCTGCATGCTTGCACAGGCTCGGATGTTAAGATGTCAGTGGGTGCCAGCTACCTAATAACCATTCATTTGGCTGTTCACACAGGGATCTTCATAGGTGTACGGAAGTGCTAAGGTCTCATATGGCTCCCAGAAGGGAACTGCATTGTGCCACGCAGTCTAGAGGCAAGCATAGCTGGAAACTTGCTCTAATTCTGCCAACTTCACCCTGGTATCTCAAGCAGTAGTATTCAGCAGGCAAAAGATTAAACTGGACGACCTGTTAACCTCCTTTCCAGAGGCTGTCAATTTACTATCTAATGAACAACGTACAGTAGTTGGAAACCTGCTGTCTTTGAGAGGAGGAGCAGTGCTGGGGATGGCTGCCAAGTGAGACATTAAAAAAAAACTCTCTGCCCAGGGCTGTTCATTGCCAGCAGCTATTGGCAGCAGCTGTACCAAATGGTGGGTAGGAACATTGGGCCAGGAGAAGTACATGGAGCAGGCTTTCAAGTGTGGGTTTCCTACCCCACAACCGTGGTAGTTGTACATGGCTGAAGGGAGGTAACTGAGGATAATGTTGCCCTCAGTGACGCTGGAAACTGCCAGAGGTAAGATTCTATTTTGTGAATCCCTACAAATTACATATTAATATACTTTATTTTCTTTTTTTATGCTTTTTTATTAGAACTAATTCCTGTCTGCATAATTACTTCCCGTTAAAATGGGAAAGGTTCTTTTCAGCTAATCCATACGATTTTCATATAGCTCTTTCTGGAATAGTGTCTTTTTGGTATTCAGATTGATGGCTGAAAGAAGCCCACACTCTGCCTCCAAATGTGCCTCCTATTGAAAAGGATGGGATTATGTTCTGCAAAAATGTGCAATTTTTAAGATCTGTGTGTGAAATAATGCAGTTTTAGATAATATTCTTGGCTAAAAACAGGCCTAATGCCTCAAAAGTATTCTCCCACTAATAAGGCTGACATTCTCTGCAGCAAATCTGTACAATGTCTATGCAAAGATTCCATCACATTTTTTATTTATTGCTGAAATCTGCCTGCTCTCTCTCC
Organism: Lithobates clamitans; assembly: GCA_037952925.1. Lineage (NCBI taxonomy): Eukaryota > Metazoa > Chordata > Amphibia > Anura > Ranidae > Lithobates > Lithobates clamitans. The sequence goes on from JBBGZY010002320.1 coordinate 78,309, forward strand.
CTCAGAAATCACTTGCATATTTCTGTGTCAAAATGCAAATAAAAATTAAATACATCGTTTTTTCTAGATGAAATCTGACTACTCTATGCATCAAAACTATTGGCCTGTCCAGAAGGGTAATGTAGTGTTTTATACTGTTATGCCCTGTACACACGGTTGGATTTTCTGACGGAAAAAGTGCGATCAGATTGTGTTGTCGGAAACTCCGATCGTGTGTGGGCTCCATCAGACTTTTTCTGTCGGAATTTCTGACACGTGAAGTTTGAGAGCAGGATATAAAATTTTCCGACAACAAAATCCGATCGGTTAAATTCCGATCGTGTGTACACAATTTCAACGCACAAAGTGCCACGCATGCTCAGAATAAATTAAGAGACGAAAGCTATTGGATACTGCCCCGTTTATAGTCCTGATGTATGTGTTTTACGTCACCGCGTTCAGAACGATCGGATTTTCCAACAACTTTGTGCGACTGTGTGTATGCAAGACAAGTTTGAGCCAACATCCGTCGGAAAAAATCCATGAATTTTGTTGTCGGAATGTCCGATCAATGACCGATCGTCTGTACAGGGCATTAGAGTTCATTTAGACGTGCAAAGAAATTTCAGTGCCCATTAATATACCTTGGTTAAAGTGATTGTAAACGATCACCTTGAAAAACAATCCATTCAGTTTAAAATAGAAGTGAAAGGCAAAACTTTTGTGTTTAGATATAAAAATAAATATTAATCAATTTTTTACCATTTTTATAAGTGATCACATTCCCTGTGTTCCCTCTGTTCTCAGCTTCATAAGAGCTGGGGAGAGAAGAAGCAACAGTACACTGAGCTTCCCATTGAAAAGCTGTGTAAGGGGGTGTGTGTCAGGACAAGTCTTATCATTGGAGGAGAGCAAGCTAAGTTCCCAGTAAAGCTAGAGAACTGACCACAGTGTGTTCTCCTGCTTAGTGTGGTCAGTTTTTTTATAGTAAAGCAAAGGAACTGACAGGAACACCAGGTATTTCACACAAAGGAAGCGATACAAAGAGAACAGGATACTTTTGCTTACAAGTACATGGGACAGCAGACACATATCAGGAATATGAAATGTTGGGGTAACGAACACTTTAGGATGTATTATCAGAGCATTTTTGGTATGTTTTTGAAGCATTTGTATCGTGCTAAGAAAATACTTGCCAAAATACTTGTTTTTTTGTATGGATTTTTGTATTATCATCTCAGCTAGTAATGCTTTCTAAACACATCTCAAATGTGCTGTAAACTTTATAGGGGCATTTGTAAAGCTTTTGTAATGTGTTTACCTTGTTATTATGGATGAGCCGAACACCCCCCGTTTCGGTTCGCTTCCAGAACATGCAAATGGACCGAAAGTTTGCGCGAACATTCAAATACCGTCAAAGAATATGTGACTCGTGAGATATCAAAAGTGCAAATTTTAAAAGCTAATATGCAAGTTATTGTACTAAAAAGGGTTTGGGGACCTGGGTCCTGCCCCAGGGGACATGTATCAATGCAAAAGAAAGTTTTAAAAATGGACGTTTTTTCGGGAGCAGTGATTTTAATGATGCTTAAAGTGAAAAAATAAAAGTGAAATATTCCTTTAAATATCGTACCTGGGGGGTGTCTATAGTATGCCTGTAAAGTGGCACGTGTTTCCCATGTTTATAACAGTCTCTGCACAAAATGGCATTTCTAAAGAAATAAAAGTCTTTCAAAACTGCTTGCGGCTGTAATGTAATGTCGGATCCCAGCAATATGGATGAAAATTATTGAGAAAAACGACATGGGTAACCCCCCAGCCCATTACCAGGCCCTTTGGGTCTTGTATGGATATTAAGTGGAACCCCACACCCAAATTAAAAAAAGAAAAGGCGTGGGGCCCCCAGGCCCTATATACTCTGAACAGCAGTATACAGGCGGTCCAAACAAGACAGGGACTTTAGGTTTGTTCTTAAGTTGAATCTGTTTGTAATTTGGAACAGGTACATTTTTTAAGTGTAGCTCCAGCCAAAAAATCTATTTTTAAGCTTTTTGGATAACATAGGCAAGGGTTATTATCACCCCTGTAACATTTGTTCTGCTGTCTGTTCCCCTGTTCAGAAGATTTCACCTCACTTTCTGTCCCAATGACAATTGGAATTTGAAAATTTGTTTTTTTTTAGGGAAACAAGGATTGGTGATAATAAAGCATCAGCGGAGACACCTTTTTCCCATATTAACTCTTACAGGAGAGAATTTCCCTTCCTAGGGGTAGATTTCCTCTCACTTCCTGTTGTCTCCCTCCGTTTGTAAGTAGGAGTCGTTTGTAAGTCGTATGTTTGAAAGTAGGGGACCGCCTGTATATACTATATGGCCTGCCCTATATACTCTGCAGAAATTTGGGTGTTTTTGGTGTTGGTGGTACCAGAGCACTGTAAGCTCTCACATGTACTCTTGGTGGGTGCTGGAATGGGCCCTGCTGTGAAAAATTATATCAAGAATTGTAATTACATGCCCCTGTTGAACAGGGGCAGAAAAATTGGGCCTTTGGTGGTGGTGGTGGTACCACAACACTGTAAGTCCTCACAGTTACTCTTGGTGGGTGCTGGAACGGGCCCTGCTGTGAAATATTATATCAAGAATTGTAATTACATGCCCTTGTTGAACAGGGTCAGAAAAATTGGGCTTTAGGCACTGGTGCTCATGCCACAACACTGCAACCCCTCACAGATACTCTAGTTGAGCGCAGGAACAAGCCCTGCTGCAAAATATTATAGCAAAAATTGTAATTACGATCCCGTTAAACAGGGGCAGAAAAATTGGGCCTTAGGCGGTGGTGGTGGTGCCACAATACTGCAACCCCTCACAGATACTCTAGTTGAGCGCAGGAACAAGCCCTGCTGCTAAATATTACAACAAAAATTGTAATTACATGCCCCTGTTGAACAGGGGCAGAAAAATTGAGCCTTTGGTGGTGGTGGTGGTGGTGGTGCCACAACACTGTAAGCCCTGACAGTAACTCTTGGTAGGCGCTGGAATGGGCCCTGCTGTGAAATATTATATCAAGAATTGTAATTACATGCCCCTGTTTAACAGGGTCAGAAAAATTGGGCCTTTGGCGGTGGTGTGGTGGTGTTGCCACAACACTGTACACGCTCACAGTTACTCTTGGTGGGGGCACAGGAATGAGCCCTGCTGTGAAATATTAGATCAAAAATTGTAATTACATGCCCCTGTTAAGCAGGGGCAAAAAATTGGGTCTTAGGCAGTGGTGGAGGTGCCACAACACTGTAACCCCTCACAGATTCTGTTGTTGAGCGCAGGAATGAACCCTGCTGTGAAATATTGGATCAAAAATTGTAATTACATGGCCCTGTTAAACAGGGGCAGAAAAATTGGGCCTTAGGCAGTGGTGGTGGTGCCACAACACTGCAACTCCTCACAGATACTCTAGTTGAGCGCAGGAACATGCCCTGCTGTGAAATATTACAGCAAAAATTGTAATTACATGCCCCTGTTGAACAGGGGCAGAAAAATTGAGACTTTGGTGGTGGTGGTGGTGGTGCCACAACACTGTAAGCCCTGACAGTAACTCTTGGTGGGCGCTGGAATGGGCCCTGCTGTGAAATATTATATCAAGAATTGTAATTACATGCCCCTGTTTAACAGGGTCAGAAAAATTGGGCCTTTGGCGGTGGTGTGGTGGTGTTGCCACAACACTGTACACGCTCACAGTTACTCTTGGTGGGGGCGCAGGAACGAGCCCTGCTGTGAAATATTTGATCAAAAATTGTAATTACATGCCCCTGTTAAACAGGGGCAAAAAATTGGGTCTTAGGCAGTGGTGGAGGTGCCACAACACTGTAACCCCTCACAGATTCTGTTGTTGAGCGCAGGAATGAGCCCTGCTGTGAAATATTGGATCAAAAATTGTAATTACATGCCCCTGTTAAACAGGGGCAGAAAAATTGGGCCTTAGGCGGTGGTGGTGGTGCCACAACACTGCAACTCCTCACAGATACTCTAGTTGAGCGCAGGAACATGCCCTGCTGTGAAATATTACAGCAAAAATTGTAATTACGCGCCCCTGTTGACCAGGGGCAGAAAAATTGGGCCTTAGGCAGCGGTGGTGGTGGTGGTGCCACAACACTGTAACCCCTCACAGATACTCTAGTTGAGCGCAAGAACAAGCCCTGCTGCAAAATATTACAGCAAAAAATTGTAATTACGTTCCCCTGTAAAACAGGGGCAGAAAAAATGGGCTTTAGGCACTGGTGCCACAACACTGCAACGCCTCACTGATACTCTAGTTGAGCACAGGAACAAGCCCTGCTGCAAAATATTACAGCAAAAATTGTAATTACATGCCCCTGTTAAACAGGGGCAGAAAAATTGGGCTTTAGGCACTGGTGGTGGTGCCCAGAACCAAAAATGTTCTTAGAAGCTATCAATCTATAAACATTGAGGAGGAATAGGATAGTCACTCAGCATAACAGGATAGTCACTCAGCATCAGCATAGGCAGTCTTCAAGGGATCTCACATTCATAAAAAAATTAATCGGTTACATCAGCATCAGGTGCTTGGTAGCTGGTGATCCAAGACTGATTCATTTTTATGAAGGTGAGCCGATCAACCGAGTCTGTGGACAGGCGCACTCTGTGATCGGTTACAAAGCCTCCAGCAGCATTAAATGTGCGTTCAGATAGAACGCTGGATGCAGGACAGGCCAGCAGCTCAATTGCATACTGTGCAAGCTCTGGCCAGTAATCCATCCTCAAGACCCAGTAACTCAGTGGATTTTCGGTGGGAAAGGTCTCCAAGTCTGATCTGGCCCCAAGGTATTCCTGCACCATGTAAATCAAACGCTGGCGATGGTTGCTGGAACCGATCAGACCTTGGGGCTGCGGACTAAAAAATTGCCTGATTGGACAGACGGCCACCTTCTCCACCACTCTTTCTGTGACTGACTAAAGCCTCAGCAACACGTTGTCCAGGAGGACCAGGAAATTGCAACCTCCCTGGCTCTGGAAATGCATTGCACAAACCTTTCTGCAAGGCTTCTCGAAGATGTTTCATCCTCTGCTCCCTCTGCGAAGGCTGCATAAGTTCCGCAACCTTACTCTTGTAACGTGGATCAAGAAGGGTTGCCAGCCAGTACTGATCCCTCTTCTTGATACCACGAATCTGAGGGTCCTTTCGCAGGCTTTGCAGTATCAGGGAGGCAATGCAGCGTAAGTTTGCTGAGGAATCTGCTCCGGAGTCCTCTGGGTCACTAAGGACGACATGATCTGCAGCCACCTCTTCCCAGCCACGTACAAGTACATGGGTTTCTGAGGACTAAAAACGATCCCTTAAAGACTGCTGCTGATGCTGATCGCCAGGCTCCATCTCCATGCTGACACTACCCTCCTCCTTTCCTCTTCCTGTGTGATAGGCGGGCCTGCAGGAATACTGTCTGGATAAAGGGGGCCTTGAGAGGTAAGGAAGACCTCCTCTTCCTCCCTGTGGTCTGCCTCAAGTGCCCTGTCCATTATTCCATGCAAGCATGTGCTTTAACAGGGAGACAAGAGGGACAGTATCACTGATGCATGTACTGTCACTGCTCACCATCCTCATGGCCTCCTCAAATGGTGACAGGACAGTGTATGCATCCTTGATCATTAGCCACTGGCATGGCGAAAAAAAGCCAAGCTCCCCCGACCTTGTCCTGGTGCCATACTCGCACAGGTACTCATTGATGGCCCTCTGCTGCCTGTGCAGCTGCTGCAGCATTGCCAATGTTGAGTTCCACCTGGTGGGCATGTCACAGATGAGGCGGTTCTTGGGCAGGTTGCATTCCTTTTGAAGGTCAGCCAGCCGAGCACCGGCATTATATGACCGGCGGAAATGCCCACAGACTTTACTGGCCTGCCTCAGGAGATCCTGTAAGCCCAGGTACCTGCACAAGAACAGCTGCACCAACAAATTAAGGACATGAGCCAAACAGGGAACATGGGTTAAGTGTCCCTGTCGGTGGGTGGAGAGGAGGTTGGTGCCATTGTCGCAAACCACCATTCCTGGCCGAAGCTGGCGTGGCGTCAACCACCTCTGAACCTGCCCCTGCAGAGCTGCCAGAATCTCTGCCCCAGTGTGGCTCCTGTCCCCTAAGCAGACCAACTCAAGCACCACATGACATCTTTTTGCCTGAGTGCTTGCGTAGCCCCTAGAATGCCTACGGAGCACCGCTGGTTCCGAGGACACATCTGCACAGGAAGAGGCCATAGAGGAAGAAGAGGAGGGGTGGAGGAGAGAGGTGTGGCAGAATCACCACTACCAGCATTTTGGAGGCGTGGTGGCGGAACAAGCTCCGGCATTACTGCACCATGTCCTACATCCTTCCCAGCTGCCAGCAGGGTTACCCAGTGCGCCGTGAAAGAAAGGTAATGTCCCTGTCCATGCCTGCTGGACCATGAGTCAGCTGTAACGTGCATGCACGTTACCGCTGACCACCCTGTCCAATGAGGCCAAGACATTGGCTTCCATATGCTGGTAGAGAGCCGGAATGGCCTTCTGAGAAAAAAAATGGCGTTTGGGAACCTGCCTGCCACTGAGGTACCGCACATTCCACAAATTCTCGAAAGGGGCTAGAGTCTACCAGCTGAAATGGCAGCAGCTGGAGTGCTAGCAATTTAGCCAAACTAGCTTTCAGCCGCTGAGCATGTGGATGGCTGGGACAGAATTTCTTTAGACAGTTTAGCAACTGGTAGGGAAATTTGCCTGCTACAATCGGATTTAGGTGTACCGGTAGCAGATTGCCCACAAGTGCTTGGGAAACCTAATTCTACACCTTTATTCCTCTCAGTCCAGGTCTCTGAGAGGACTGAAGGTATAGTGGGGTTGGAGATCCCAGCTGATGAGGAGCAAGGAGAGGTCCGCCTTGTTCTTTGGTGTGGGTCTTTTAAGTACTGTTGCCAACGGACTGTATGGTATGGGAGCTCGACATATGTCTGGTCAAGCATGTGGTGCCCAGGGGGGCGTGACCGGATGTTGGAGTGAGCGGAGGTTTGTGAGCTCTCTCCCTGCTCTAACCCCCCGTGGCCATCGAAATAGCCTAGCTATGTGTGCTTTATTTCCCTGCCAAATGTAATATCTGCTCCACCTATCCTGTGTGTTCTCTGGCGGGGCCGTGCTGGTGGAGCCGCTGTGGCTAGAGAGCGGGGAGAGTAAGAGAAGCTGGCTTCAGCGGAGACCTTCAGAGCAGCGAAGCGGAGTCTGAGCCGCCCGCATTGGCTTCAGGTGGTTGCTGTGGTAACGACTCGTGATCCTGTAAGAGGTAGCGAGGTAGACAGCGTCTGTTCAACACAGCAAGAGGTGCCAGCCAGGAGTGACCCAGTGTGATCTAGCTGTCTGAGAAGCGCTTGGAGGTAACGAAAGGCAAACAGGCGGAACTCAGAGCATAATTATTGGTATATTTTATTACAAGTGGATCTATGAGTGTACCATAATAGTGCATAGGCTTCAGAGCTTGTTAAATCTCAGACTGCCAAATATCTCCTGTTACTCTTTTATATATTACCTTGCATTACTACACGGCTGGCCATGACAAGGAAAAAAGGGGAGGAATAGCAGTTGCAGTCTCAGGAGAATTTAACCTCTCAATCCACTCGTTCAGCGAAGGATAAGGGGAGCCAGGTGGTATCGGCAGCAGCAGCAGCCAAGTTGGAAAGGTACGCACGTACCCCCACATTATCTCCAGCTAAGGGTAATCAACAATCCCAAGAGAGAGTACAGACAGGAGGTTCTGGGGACAGAAAGAGCCTAGGAAAAATGTCAGCAGCACCGCCTAGTAATACTAAAACTGTGAGCAAAAAAAGTCCAGAGGGGGATCCCCTGGGAAAAACGACTGAAATTACCCCCAATTTAAATGTAACTAGTGAACCTTGACCCACGTTAAAAGATGTGCTATGTGCGGTAAATTTTTGTAAGGGCTCATTGAGTAACTTGTGTGACTAGTTAAGGGGCCTGAAGGAAGAGCTGTGTTCAATGAGTCAAGAGCTTCAAAGAATGGTTGAGAGAACAACTACCCTGGAGGAGAGGGTGATGGGCCTCCCGGAGAGAAGCGAGGGTTCCCGTCCTGCAGAGTTCACGTAAAAATGGCTCAGGAAAGTATTTGGGACAGAGACTTTCTCGCACCTTTTTGTCATCGAGAGGACTCATAGAATACCTACTAAAGCTCTATCATCAGGGGGCCGCCCTAGACCAATAATCATGAAATTGTTCAATTACAAGCATAAGGTGACATTGATGCAAAATCTAGAGAAATGGGGGACATTTTCTATAACGGAGCTAGGATCTCACTGTACCCAGATTATTCCCCGGACTCACAAAAACATAGGGCAGAATTTATGGACATCAAGCGCAGCCTACGGAGTTATAAAATCTCATGCGCATTGCAGTATCCAGCGCGTCTGCGTAAAACGGCCCTAGGGACAACCCATTTTTTTTTATTCAGTTGTAGGGGCTACAAAATGGCTTGAAGATAACAAAAATGACTTATAGAGCTATGGAATGAAGTGGTTAAATAATTTATGTTAATTTTTGAAAATATTTGAGGATTTTTTTTTTCTTCTTTTTAAGGAAGTTAACTTAAGGATTGTATCGGGGGGTGGGGGGTGGGGGGTGGGGTTTGGTTGGTGAAAGACACAAATGAAAGATGGGGTGCTGTTGTTTGTGAATGTTTTTTCCGTAATTTTGGCAATCTTGATTTGGGTAAAGGGTGGGGGGCATGTATTGAAGAACAAGGAAGATAAATCACATTTATGTAGGGCGGTTGAGTATTGGTTGGAATGGGTTGAAAGGGCAAAAATGGTCACAAGTAATGCCCCTAGGGCTAGCCTAGTTAGGCATGAGGGGAGTGTGGGGGGTTATTTAAGGGTCAGGGGGTAAATGAGGCAAATAATATAGATGGGAGGAGTGGTAGGGTGGCAAAAGGGAGTTGCAGGAGAAGGTTAGGAGAGTGTTACATGCATGAGTGGAGGCGAGACAAATAATAATAGTGTACACATGTTTATGTTACTTTTTTAAAAATAATTTAGAAAGTGAAGGAAGACAGGGAATAGGAAAGGGTTTTCTTTTTTGTTTTCTTTTTTTTTCACAATATTATCACTGATTGCAGTTTTGGGAGACACAAATAAACAAATGAAAGTTTTTTTGGTAGAAGGACAGGGACGCCTGGTAAGCAATGCTAGGCATGAGGGTTTCTCATTGCTGCTGTCTCTCGGTTACTTCCTCTTTTGTTTTGTTTTTTATCCTAGCATTAAAGAACCCCCCCCCCCCCCGCTTTTTTTTTCCCTGTTCTTTTCTGGTTCATTTTTTATCTTTTTTAGATGCCATTTAGAACCCTAAAAATAGGCTCATGGAACATTAGGGGGATGGGTGATCCCACTAAAAAAGCTACTCTATTGTCGGAACTGGAATCCTATGGAGTCGAACTGATATGCCTGCAGCAAACACATTTTACCAATGACTCTAAATCACAAATTCAGAGTAAGAAATTTCAAGAACAATTTCATTCAGTTTACTCCTCTTATTCTAGGGGAATGAGCATACTGGTGAAGAGGGGAGTGTTATTTTCCTGCAGGGGTGTTAGAACAGACACATTGGGTTGTTTATTTTTTGAATTGTCTAATAGAAGGTAAACCGTTTGTGATTGCAAATGTGTATATTCCTCCCCCATTTAAGTTGGAGATTCTGTATGGATTATTAGAGTTTGTGGAGGATAAGGTTGATACCCCGGTTATAGTGGTGGGAGACTTTAATGCAGTTATTTAAGGGTCAGGGGGTAAATGAGGCAAATAATATAGATGGGAGGAGTGGTAGGGTGGCAAAACGGAAAATTGTATACTCACCTTTCCGTAATTTTCCTTTCCTGACGCCTCTCCATGGCAGCACACACTGGGTTGTGACTCCGCCCCCACAACCTGACAGGATTGGTTAGCTATAAATTTGAAGGGGAGACACCCCGCTGCATTCTCTGTAAATATATCACCAAAAAAAAACGGGGTGGGAATCTGTGCTGCCATGGAGAGGCGTCAGGAAAGGAAAATTACGGAAAGGTGAGTATACAATTTTCCGTTTTCCTGACGCCTCCATGGCAGCACACACTGGGAAATAACTCGCCAGTCGGGTGGGTGCAAGAAAATAATATTTATTCCTTATAATGCGGAAGAATTGGCTCTAACAACGGATCTACCGAAGTCTGCCATAGCCAAATGAGCAGAATCTACTCTATAGTGAGAAATAAACGTATGTCTGGAGGACCAAGTTGCTGCTTTGCAAATAGTCTCCGGTGAAACCCTGCAATACGCTGCCCAGGAGGTAGCCACTGCCCTGGTCGAGTGAGCCCTGATGCCTTCAGGAATTGCCATATGCCGCATGGAGTATGCCTTCTTGATGGACTTGACTAGCCAGGAGGCTATAGTACGTGAAGTAGCCGCTTGACCTCGTCTGTTTCCATGTGGGATGACCATGAGGGTATCCGTCTTTCTAAAAGAATTCGTAGCCGTCAGGTAACTAATGATGGTAGTTTTAACATCCAGAGGATGAGGTTCACCCTGATCATTAGTGAAGGATGGTAAGACAATATCTTGGTTGTAATGGAAGGAAGTTGCTACCTTCGGGATGAAGTGGTCTGAAGGTCTTAGTACTACCTTATCAGGAAAGAATACCAAGTAAGGTTCTGATGCCATCAGTGCTTGGATCTCAGACACCCTCTTTGCTGATGTGATTGCAATGAGAAAGGATAGTTTTAGAGTCAGATCCCATAGAGATATTGATTCAGATGGAGTAAAAGGAGGATTGGTGAAGGCTTCAAGAACTATTGAGAGATCCCATGATGGAAAAACTGGTTTCTTAGGAGGTTTGATTTTCAGGCAGGCTCTCAGGAATTGGATAACCAGCGGATGTAATGCCCATCTGGTGCCTGTTTTGGCCGACAAGGCAGATACTTGTACCTTAAGGGTACTTGAACTTAGACCTTTGTTGATTCCTGATTGGAGGAATTCTAGGATTTGAGAAGGTTCTGGAGCAATAGGATCCCATCCCTTCTGCTGCGCCATTCTAAAGAATTGGTTCCAAATTCTTGTATAGGTGGTGTTGGTGGTGCTCTTCCTGGCTTGCATCAAAGTCGATATTACTTCCTGTGAGCAGCCTTGTTCCCTTAACCTAACCCTTTCAACTTCCATGCTGTCAGATGTAGTTTCTCTGGAGCTGGATGTAGGAATTGGCCTTGAAATAGCAGATCCGGAGTTACCGGAAGGGGGATTGGAGGTTGAAGGCTGAGCTGCAATAGTGTCGTGAACCATGGTCTTCTCGGCCAAAGAGGAATTATCGCGATTACCGTGGCTGAAGATCTCCGAAGCCTGGACAGGAATCTCGCAATTAGCGGAGTTGGCGGGAATATGTACCCCAACTTGAAGTTCCAGGGATGGATTAGACAATCTATCCCCTCGGCTGAAGGGAAAGATGCTCTGGACAGAAACCTCCGACACTTCGTATTCGCCGGAGTAGCTGCTAAGTCGATCTCTGGTACTCCCCATGTCTCCGTAAGAAGAGAAAAGGCCTGGAGACTCAGGGACCATTCGTTGTTCGAAAGAGTTTCTCGACTCAGGTAATCGGCTAACATGTTCTGTGCCGCAGGAACATATATTGCTTTTAGATCTGCTAGGTGTGCCTGTGCCCATTCCAAGATAGGGTGGACTTCCTCCATCAGTGTGAGACTCTTGGTACCCCCTTGCCTCTGGATGTAGGATACTGCCACCTTGTTGTCCATCCGAATAAGCACGTTCTTCCCTCTGAGGACTGGTGCAAATGCCATGAGGGCCTGGAAAGCTGCTCTGAGTTCCAGTATATTCGATACTAAATCCTGGCCCCGGAACTGCCATCGGCCCTGCGCTGCTTGATCTTGACAGTGAGCTCCCCAGCCGCTCTGACAGGCGTCCGAGGTGACTATTATCGGATCTGGGGGAACTATCAGTTTGTATTTCCTGAGATTGGTCAAGTGTGTCCACCACCACACTGATTGCTTCATTGGTCTGGAGATGGTAATGGTCTGACGCATCGATACTCCATCCCACTGTCTCAGAAAGGAGTTCTGGAGGATTCTCATGTGCCATTGTGACCATTGCACCATGGGCAGGGTTGCAGCCATAGACCCTAGCACACTTAAGCAGACTCTGGCTGGAAGATGCCTTGCTGATAGTAATCTCCACATCTTCTGTACTAGAGGCTGAATCTTTTCTTGAGGAAGTTGTACCATGTTCAATTTGGTGTTCAGATCTGCTCCCAAGAATACCATGTTCTGAGTGGGTTGTAAGCTGCTCTTTTTCCAGTTGACTAACCAGCCGAAGTCTTGGAGAGTCGTGAGTAAGATCTTCTGATGGCGTAGCAAGGTTTCTTGATCTTCTGCCAAGAGCAGGATGTCGTCCAAATAATGGTGGACTCGCAGACCTTTCTCCCTGAGGAATGCAACCAAGGGTAGAAGGACCTTGGTAAATGTCCTGGGAGCCGACGAGATGCCGAAAGGAAGGCACTGAAATTGGAAGTGACTTTTGTTGATGGCAAATCGGAGGAATTTTTGAAAGGCGGGATGAATCGGAATATGTAGATAAGCGTCTGATAAATCTACTGAGAGCATCCAGTCGCCCAGGTTCACTGCCAGAAGTATAGACTGCAGACTCTCCATTTTGAAGGCCTCTGTTTTTATGTTCCTGTTGAGATTTTTTAAATCCAATACAGGGCGTAAGTCTCCGGTCTTCTTCTTTACCAAGAATAGTGGGGAATAGAACCCCCTCCCCTTTTGATCTGACGGAACTTCCAGTATTGCCCCTTTCTCCTTCAATTCCACTATATATTTTAATAGTAACTTCCTTTTGACTAGTGAAGATGGCATTCTTGTTGATTGGAAGTGATTCTTTGGAATTTTGCCCATAAATTTCCACTTGTGTCCAAATTTGATCGTGGAGAGAGTCCACTGGTCCTCTATATGGCTTGACCAAATCTGTGCGAAGTCCTTGAGCCTGGCGCCCACCTGTACTGAGTGGGCAGGCGAACCTTCAAAAGGACTTCTGCTGCTCCCCTACCGGGGTAGGCTTGGACTTCTGCATCCTTAGGAAGGAAGGTCTTGTGTTCTTCCAGTCCCTTCTAAACTCCCTACCAGGACGGTAGGCTCTAGCTTCCCTATATTTCTCAGGAAGGTTGCGCCTGAAGAAGGAACCCTTTTGGGCCTTGGGTTTTCTATCCGAGGGAATTAATCCCGACTTCCCTCCTGTTACCTTCGAAATAGCGGTGTCCAATTTAGACCCGAACAGGTTTGAGCCATCATATGGAATTCTGCACCAGTTTGTTTTGGATGCAGTATCGGCCATCCATGGTTTCAGCCACAAGGCCCTTCTTGCTGTGACTGAGGCTAGCATTGATCTCGCCGAGGATCTTATAATATCCACTGAGGCTTCTGCCACAAAGTCACCTGCCAACTTGATCTCCTGAAGAGAAGATATTATTTTATCTATTTCGGTACCGTCTTGCAGATCCTTCTCCACCTTGGTTGCCCAACCTGATATGGCTTTGGCCACTGCTGCTGTGGTAATTGCTGGTCTGCATGCGCCCCCAGCAGTGGAGTATGCTTTCTTCAATTCTAGATCCAATTTCCGATCCAGAACATCCCGAAAGGAAACTGCGTCTTCAATAGGCAGAGTGACATGCCGTGCAAGACGCATCAAGGAGGAGTCGACTACTGGAGCGTTCATCAATGTTTTGACTTTTGACTCCTTCAGAGGATACATTTTTGTCAGTCTGTTGGTGAGACTGGACCGCTTATCAGATCTTTCCCACTCATCTTTAATTAGATCCTCCAGTTCACCTATAAAAGGGAAATTCTCTGGTTCTTTCCTTAAATTTGGGAAATATTTCCGGACTTTCTGCGGTTCCTCTTTATCTTCTTCCCAGCCTATCGCTTCTTTGACTGACTTTGCGAAAGGCTGTACCAGGGAAAAGTCAAAACCTGCTGACATGTCCTGTTCCTCATCTCCTGAGGAGGGTTCTGATGCCTGGGGTTGGCTGTCATCCGCCACCGATGTGCTAGGCGTAGGCCTATCGATTAGAGGTGCTGTTGTCTCCCTTATGGATTCCCGCACAGATTCTCTTATGAGCTCCGTAGCCATTGCTGCGTCTAGCTCTTTGTCCTTTGCTGCCTCATTGAAGCAGGATCTGCAGACTAGTTTATCTGGCAAGGCTGGTGCGCCGCATACCCAGCAAGCGTTTGCTGCAGGACGGGTGTGGCGGCTTTGGCGGTGCGATGAAGGTGACCGTCTGCGGTGTGACCGACTGTGACGGGAGCGGCTGCGTCTTGAGCGGCTGTGACGTGAGCGGCTATGTCTTCGGTGGCGAGAAGAGGATCTTGAGCGGCTTCTGCGGGACTTCTTGCTTGACCCATGGCTTGATGTCCTCTCACGCCTGGAACTTGCGGCTCTTGACCTGGTGGGGCTGCCAAAAACGCAGCGTTAGTGGTTGGCTCTCTTTTTTCTCTCCCCTTCTTCAATACTTACCAATGACGAATAGCCTCTTACCTCGTTTGCTGATGGTGGTCTGCGCGGGCAGTGGTCTCCATAGTGATAGTAGACAGTGTAGACTGAAGGAAATTAAGAGAAAGGAAAAAAACTTTTTTTTTTTTTTTTTTAAACTTACTCTTTCTTTTAATATATTATTTATTTATTTAAAAAAGGCTAAATTGAATAAATTGACTTACCTGGTCTTGCTGAGTCGTTTTCTGGCAAAGCAGTTGAAGGCCGGTGAACATTCAGGCATCTGTGATACTGCTCAGCAAAAATCACAGAAATGCCTGTGTTTTTAAATCTGCCGCCGCCGTCGCGGCAAAATGACGCTCCCGCGCATGCGCAGAACGTCCCGAGCGCCTCGGCGCCATCTTGGAGAAGGGCATTACCTTCCCAAGGCAGAACTAAGCCCTGAGGCCAATTGCAGAGTGGAGGAGGCGGCCTCGGCGGCCATGACAGTTCCTACAGCGGTGGACAACAAGTGCCAGCAGGCCTCTAAGCAGAGAAACACCATAAGTAAACTACAGACAAAGGTACAGGCAAAAAGGAAAAGGAGACCACTGCAAAAATATGAAGCTTCTTTAAAGCTTACTGTGCCAGATGTCCAGACGCCCCCTGAGACCACCAGACCGGGGGTTCCCTCCATAGAAGCTCCTTTAGAGACTGTACAGGAGGGACTTCCAAACAGGAGAGGCTTGAACCTGCTGGGGCGAGTGCGGTAAGAGGCTTTTTTCTTTTTCTTTATCTTGACAACAGGAGCAAGCTGCATATCCCAATCTGTCAGGTGAGGATAAAAAAGAGAATGCAGCGGGGTGTCTCCCCTTCAAATTTATAGCTAACCAATCCTGTCAGGTTGTGGGGGCGGAGTCACAACCCAGTGTGTGCTGCCATGGAGGCGTCAGGAAAAAGCTTTATCAGCTGATTTGGAGACTGAAGAAAATCTGTCACCAATAATATTCCTATGAAATGGCAATAAATAAATGGTACACACAGAGTTTCATGAGTGGGTGGATAGGCTAAATACAAGCCGTCACCAATGATATTCATATAAAATAGCAATAAATAAACATTACACCCACCCTGTGAATACTACTCTGTATTAGCAGCTGGAGAGCCTAAAGAGAGCCGATCACCAATGATATATGAAATCACAATAAAGAAATACTTCAAATAGTATTATATATTTATTTACACACTGTACATTCACATTAGTCCCTGCCCCCAAGGAGCTTACAATCTAAGGTCCCTACCTCACATGCATACACACAATACTCCATACCCCTGGCCTGCCGTAGCCTGGTGCTATCTTGTTGCCTCCCATCCTCCATTACCCTTGGCCTGATGTAGTCTAGAGTTTTCCTTAACTGGTGCCATCTTTTTGCCTCTCAGCTTCCATAACCCCTGGCCTGAGGTAGTCCAGCGTCATCTTGTTGTCTCCCAACAGCTTGTGTGAGGTAGTCCAGCGTTGCACTACTCTGGTACCATTTTGTTCCTTACATCTTCCCATCTTCCTTTGCCCCTGGCCTGAGGTAGTCCAGTGTTGCCCTATACAGGTGCCATCTTGTTGCTTCCCAACTGCCTCCTGGCACAAAGTCATTTGGAGTGATGAGACCAAAATTGAGCTTTTTGGCCACAACCATAAACACTACATTTGGAGAGGAGGCAACAAGGCCTATGATGAAAGGTCCACCATTTCTACTGTGAAACACGGAGGTCTTGATGGCAAGATGAATGCAGTATGTTATCAAAAAATACTGGAGAAACATTTGCATTCATCAGCCAGGAAGCTGCGCATGGGACGTACTTGGACATTCCAACGTGACACGTTGGAAACACAAGGCCAAGTCCACCTATTATTGGCTACAGCAGAATAAAGTGAAGGTTCTGGAGTGGCCATCTCAGTCTCCTGACCTCAATATCATTGAGCCAGTCTGGGGACATCTCAAACTTGCAGTTCATGCAAGACAGCCCAAACATTTACAGGAACTGGAGGCTTTTTGCCAAGAGGAATTGGCAGCTTTACCATCTGGGAAGATAAAGAGCCTCATCCACAAATACCACAAAAGACTTCAAGCTGTCATTGATGGTAAGGGGGCAATACACGGTATTAACAACTGGGGTATGTAAACTTTTGATCAGGGTCATTTGGGTAGTTTATGTTTTCATTATGATATAAAAAGAGTAAACACAGTTTACACAGCTTCAGCTTCAGCTTTACACAGCTTCAGCCAAACACTAACCATGAGTGAGAGAAAAGTTTTTGTGTTATCATTCATATTCTCTGGAAAAAGGCCAAAAAAAAATCACAAAATCTGCCAGGGTATGTAAACTTATGAGCACAGCTGTATATATCAGTCATATTGATAACAATAAAAAGGTTTTTATTCATTGGTATATATAACATTCATAAAAGCAGATAGAAGCAGGGGCAATTGGAGGCCCAAGTGCATGTAAACAAACATGCAATTTTACCAATTTTTGCTCTTATTATCTAAGATTCCTTTTATTCTTTAAGGCCCCCCCCCCCCCCCCTTAAGGTGGCCTCTCTGGGTCAGCGTCCTTGTGGTAAAGTGGTCCTAATGCCTTGTCTATCCTCCCTCCAGCATTCTCAGCACTCTTACCTGAAGTGAACCTGTTATAATTAGGAACATGGTGGCACTTTGTTCTTGTTGGACTCAATGCGAAGAAAGACTAATTGGGCAGTCAGGTATCTCCTGGAATAGTTCCCCACTACTACCTCACTTCTCTATATATATGTTTTCATATACACATACAGATATATCAAACTCTGTTTCACCATATATGTGTTTATACTCTTTAGAATCAGCGCTATTGTCCATCCAATTCAGCTTGGCTACCTGGAAGCCAATTATGGCACTATACATTTCCCAGCTACTTGCAGATTTATTTTCTTTTTGAGGTAGGCTTAATTGCACCTGCCTGTCTATTATCATTAGTCTCTCTTTTTTATCTATTGTCTGTTTACCTTTCCATTTCTTCTTTCCCCCTTTCCTTCTCCCCCCCCCTTTCCCCCCCCCTTTTTTTCCCCCACACAGGGAGTGTTTCCATAATTCTATTATCTTTTAAGCTTGTTATGGCTTTCTATAACTCTTCTTTGGCTGCCGGGACTTTTCATTCTGCCGCCTTCCCGGTTCTTACACCTTTTACGGTCTTATTACCAGACACGTCCCCGCATGTGATCGTTTGTCACCATATGCTTGTTGGCTGCTAGGTCCACTGGTTGGTTTCTTCATGGTGCTCACGGATACTGATTAAGACGCGTCACTAACAAGGTGTGAAGTGAATATTAACATTATGCATTATTTTGTTGTCTGTCTTCTCTCTCTCTTTCCCTATTACAGGTGACTCAAACGGGCTCCTGAAGAAGCATTCAATTGCAAAACATGTAGAGCTGTATTAGTTTGATGTCTCATATGTTGAACAGAGGGCCATGTCTCCCCTTTTCCAAAGGGAAACCCCTCTGTAGGCTATGACCTATGTTTGAGAGAGTACCAGCCATTGCTCTGCAATTTATTGCAATGTTTTAACATGTCTGTGTTTTTGGTTTCATGTACTCTTTGTATAATAAAATATTTATATTCAATTTTATGTTTGGTGCCTACAAAGTCCATTTTTCCACCTCCTTTGCTTTTTTGATAATTTGTAGATTTAGGACGTTGGCACTGCCTTACCCATGAAATCTCCACAGTCCATCCTGTGGTGAGATTTGGTATTCCGTTTTTTGCTTTAATTGAGCATAGGGGTGGGTTTGGGCATGTGTTAAGGTAGTGCTAGTGGGTCTCTGTTAGTAATAGTCAGTTGGGCACTTGTTCTTCCATTGTACTGTATTTTCAGCCCTGCGTGGCCTAAATGTTAGATGGCGCTATTTTTTGTGTTGCCACCAGTGTTTTATATTTTAATTTAATGAAATATATTGAATAAAAAGAATTTACAAAAAAAAAAAAAATTGTTCCTGTGAGGATTTCAATCCATGTTCCCGGGTATAAGAATTCCTGAAGACACAGGAAGCAGAGAGGCTTCGTATTAGATAACATGGAAAACAAGGTGAACCATCAGAGTCCCCAGAGAGCCTCCCCCTTACATCAGGGTGCCTAGGGAGCCTCCCCCTTACATCAGGGTCCCTAGGGAGCCTCCCCCTTGCATCAGGGTCCCCAGAGAGCCTCCCCCTTACATCAGGGTGCCTAGGGAGCCTCCCCCTTACATCAGGGTCCCTAGGGAGCCTCCCCCTTGCATCAGGGTCCCCAGAGAGCCTCCTCCTTACATCAGAATCCCCAGAAAGCCCCTCCTTGCATCAGGGTCCTCAGAGAACCCCCCACTTACATCAGGGTTCCCAGAGAGCCCCCCTTACATTAGGGTCCCTAGAGAGCCTCCCCCTTAAAATCAGGGTCCCCAGAGAGCCTCCCCCTTGCATCAGGGTCCCCAGAGAGCCCCCCCACTTACATCAGGGTCCCCAGAGAACCTCCCCTCCCCTTGGGGACCCCTGCAGAGACTCGGGGCTATGGGCCCCAGATTTGGGGCTATAGCCCCAAAAGCCACCCCCTAGCAATGCCACTGCTCTGGAGGCCACCCCTAGGGGCACCTTCCGGCTGCTGGACAGACAAAGGAAGCCCATTCCTACCAGAAAGGCCTTGAAACTTAGGCAAAGTCCTGCCCTCAACTGGGGGGGGGGGGGGGAGCCCAGTGCACCAGGCCAGATTCAGCTCGGGAGGAAAAGGATCCCTCCCACCGTTCCCACCTTATTACATCAGGAAAATAGTAACCGGGACCCCATCTCATCTAGGAGGCACCAGCTTTCTTACTCCTGAATGCTGATAAGAACAGATACTAATTGGCCACAGAAGCACGCTGGGGGACAAATATCAAGTCAATTAGAGATGCCATGAGATGCAAGACCGGCTGTTTCTCATTTCTCAAAGCCCATGCACCACTTTTCGGGCTCATTTACACAAGCAGTTGCCCTCTAAACGTAGATTTGTGGTGAATTGCTCTTTGGTGGGCATTTGATGCCTCCTCAACGCCTGTTCCAGCAGTCAAAGGAGAATGGGAATGGTGCAACAGTGGGTATCATTTTTTTATTTTTACCACCCCCCAACCACAAGGGTAAATGTGGTCTTGCACCTACTATAATCCTGGCCTGCGAAAGGTTTTTATCTGTAGATGAGACAGATTTTCAGCAATATAGGGGGGCTCGAGTTTCCGTAAATATTAATTGTTCATACAAGGATCTTAATACCATCATTCACTGTAGAGATTCGCTTTGTGAACCAGAATAACTTGTACCCCAAAACAAGGATTTTACAGTACGAATGATTACCCCCAATACACAAAATAAACAATATATACAGAAAACCTGAACTGTTTAATGATAATCAAATATCAAACAAATTTCCCAACAAAATTCAGAAAAAATAAATAAACCTACAAATAATAAAGTCCCACTTCCCCCTCTTTCCCCTTTTTTTTCCCTTTTGTTCATATTGACAGGGATGGGGGCATCTGACTGGGACATTGCCTCATATAAAGTCCCAAAACTTTTCTTTTCTATACAATGAATCAGGGATGGAAGTACGTGGTTGTGCTTAGCTAAGTTTAGCTCTCAGTAGTAAATTTCCTGTTCATTAGTTGGCCCCATGTGACTTCCCTGTTTCTATAAATAGGGGTTAATATGTCCAACGGGATGTATGCCCCCCATTCTCGTTATGTAATGGATATCTATCAACTATCTAGGCCAGTGATGGGGAACCTTGGCACCCCAGATGTTTTGGAACTACATTTTCCATAATGCTCATGCACTCTGCATTGTAGTTGAGCATCATGGGAAATGTAGTTCCAAAACATCTGGGGGTGCCAAGGTTCCCCATCACTGATCTAGGCTATGTGTTGGTGGGTTAGGTGTCATTGTTGGGCCCCCTGGTTTTTATCTGATCCGGGGACGCTGCGATGCGCCCTCTTCCTTCGTCTATCCATGACGTCAGGAGGGGGCAGGTGCACATGCACAGTGCATCGACATCAAGGCGCCGTTACGCCAGCGTTTTAACATCCGCGAGCATTACGGGAGCTGGTGATGGCGCCTCCGTCTCCCTTTTCGCACACCCGCGTGACGTTGGTGGGTCGTCTGCGGCGGTGCCTATTTAGGCACTGGCCTTAGGTGGTTCAGTCACTTTGCTCACTCGATCTTTCATATGGGACATCATACACTACCCTGGATCTCGGGCTTCGCATCACTCTAGAATCAGGTATCTGTCAGGGCTGGGTTCAGCCCTTCCTTCTCTGATCTGACCGCTCAGCTGTTGGCTAATTGCCAGCTCTTATCTCTCTCCACAGTTACTCAGCTGTTGATGATATCCTGCTCGTCAGTCCTGCCTACTTAAGCCATCCAGCCCAGATGATCTCTGCCTTCGCCTTGGTCAACATCACAGAGACTATCTCCTGCATTCCTGTTAAAAGACTTGCTTGGCTGACATCCCTTCTGGCTCCAGATCCTGCTTGCTGTTTTACTAGGCTCATCTCCGGCTCCCTGACGTTTGGCTTGGCTGACTATCCGTTCCGGTTATTGAACTTTGGCTATGTTTTGACTATGTTTGTTCTATTTACTTTTATTATTAAACAAGTGTGATTTAACTGTAATTCTGTCTCGGTCTGATTTTATGGTTTCTGACAGTATCACTTTGAACCACTGTTGTTACTCTAGTTCTGTCTTTCCTTTCATTTCCTCCCTGGTTCATTTAGGTTCCCTTTGATGGTTTTACTCCTTTTTTCTCTCTTTTTTCTTTTATACTTTAGTTCCTCCACATTCCAATTCCCTGGAGTTGGGCTTTTCCCTGGACATCAGTTTTACACTTCTCTTTAATTAATCCAATTTATACTGGGTTATGCTATACACCAGCCTTTCTCAGCCTTTTCAACACAGAGGAACCCCTGAAATAACTTTCCGGTCTCAGGGAACCCATGTTAAAAATTACTATATCTACAACTCTTGATAAATTAGTGTGATGGTCATTGGGAAGAAGTACGCCCTTACAGATAGCTTAAAACAGGGGTCTCAAACTGGCGGCCCTCCAGCTGTTGCGAAACTACAAGTCCCATCATGCCTCTGCCTGTGGGGGTCATGCTTGTAACAGTCAGCCTTGCAATGCCTCATGGGACTTGTAGTTTCGCAACAGCCGGAGGGCCGCCAGTTTGGGACCCCTGGCTTAAAAGATCAATAGTGTCAGTGGAAACTTATCTGAGAGGCAGAAGTTGCTCATTGCTCAAGGGGAACCCCTAGCAACCTCTGGAGGAACCCTAGGGTTCTATGGAACCCTGGTTGAGAAACCCTACTATACACTATGGATTACAATATATCCCTACATTCTCCACAGAAGCCCTTCACAGCTGGTATTAATCACCATCCAACCACACATGAGGAATATTTTATGGATACACATCTACCTTGGCCATTGTTTGTGTTGGCTCTTTGTCGCGGAACACACTACCTCAGTTCCCAGAAATGATACCTCCAGGGGGCATAGCACCATACCACCAAACCGATATATATTTTGTAAGTAAT
This sequence comes from Lithobates clamitans, assembly GCA_037952925.1. Taxonomy (NCBI): domain Eukaryota; kingdom Metazoa; phylum Chordata; class Amphibia; order Anura; family Ranidae; genus Lithobates; species Lithobates clamitans. The sequence goes on from JBBGZY010002320.1 coordinate 100,446, forward strand.
ATAAAGGGGCCCCTTTTTATCATTTTTGTTTAAATATTTTATATCCTTTACAAATGTTAGATCATGTAGGATTCTATATAATTTATTGCAGATACTTACCACGTGCTCACTCCTGAAGAGTGGCTATAATGCCACGAAACGCGTCCAGCTATCAGATGCCGTGTTCAATATTTATCGTGCTTTTTACAGTTTTTTTATGGAACCTTTCTAAATGTATCATGTGTTCCAGGATTTTTTGATGAATTCTTTATAATCATGCAATTTATACTTTTATGATCTTTATCCAACAATGACAGGGATTAGAGAGAATACAGGTCACCTAGGTATTATTTTTCAATATGTGTATGAATTTTATTTTATTTAATACTATTACAAAAAATAGAAAAATAGGGAGTTCGGTCCCCAACCGATCCCCCAAAGCAAAAGAGGAATGGACTATCACGGTACAGGTTTAATTAATATGAATTCAGGTTGTATAGTAAAAAGATAGAATTTTATTAATACAGAATTAATACAAACTAAAAAAAAAAAAAACACACGATCAAATACATATTAAAATGCATGGTAGCAATCCATGTATGTCACCGACATAATGGTCCCCAAAGAGGGAAGATCACATTGGGATAATTGTGCACGGAAAACATATCTCAACTAGTTTCGTGGCCTGAATACCGCTTCGTCAGGAGAGTATCTGCAATTTGATTAACAGGTAATCAATACCAAAAACATTTTACATAGTAGACAAAATGTATTAGTAAGGGGTGGTTGGGATTTATAGAGATGGGAGAAGAAAAGGGGGGGGGGAGTGTGAGGATGCAAAAGGAAAGGATTAGGTTGGGAGGCCCGGCAACCCTCAGATCTATCTAGAAGAAAGATTAGCTGGATTTCTTCTTTGAATTTAGTTGGGGGGGGGGGGATCCTCCGCCTCTTACGACATCGCTTTCCTCTTCTTTGGGGAATAAATAAGACATTTTTGGTCAATTTGATAGGGTCATGGGATATACACCTTTTTATATGTATGTAGTGTTGGGTATGTGATTTCAAGTTTTTTTTCTTTTATTGCTTGCCTACCTTATGAATGTTGTCGTCGTTTTTATTGTATTGTATTTGTAAATCTCTTTTTCTAAAAATGAATAAAAAGAATTTATACACAACAAGGGAAAAAGAAATGGGAAAAATACAAAAAAATTAAAAGCCAACAATTTACCAATTTAACAAATTAAAATAACAAACCATACACAAATGGAAGAATGTAATGAATTCCTTGTCAAAACTCACAATAGCTTGGGCATGGAAAAAAAACGATTTAAATCATTTTCCGAAGTTGAAAATTAAATTGACTCTAAATACACGTGACAAATTCCTCAAGATTGGAGACCCGACTCCCTCTACGGAGAGCTTGATGGCTTTATGAAACTCCCATTGTGGTGACGGGGAATCCTCTGCTTCTCCTTACCCACCCCTTTCCTCCATACCCACCCACTAATCTTTTCTCTTTCCCTCCTATTTCACCTCCACACGCCTGGACCAGAAGTTCTAATAATACCACCTATTCTTAGATATTTCTTACTTTGGGTGTGAAAATAAAAAGTCATCAAAATTGGATCGGCACCAATACCTAGGGCCTTCTTTCTTCCTTTTCTTTCCTCCCCCTCCTAACACTCACCCTTCCCCTCCACTGCCCTTCTCCCTAGGGTTGCCACTTTTTCTTCAAGCCAACCCCGAACACTTTAGCGGCACAGGGGACATTTTTCTTCATAGTATACACTAGATCAGGGATATGCAATTAGCTGTTGCAAAACTACAAGTCCCATCATGCCTCTGCCTCTGGGTGTCATGCTTGTGGCTGTCAGAGTCTTGCTATGCCTCATGGGACTTGTAGTGCTACAACAGCTGGAGGTCCGCTAATAGCATATCCCTGATCCTGATCTATAGGATTATAAAAGACCCGGCACATCTTTGGGTGCCCCAAGGAGAGTGGTAATGCAGAGTGCTGCAGCAGACAGTGGATATGGCTAAACCGCTCTTGCTGACATCATCATCACCCCCCCCCAATGCCCCACTGATGCCGAACCTGCCCCCAGACAACGGCCTGCAGCTCCCGAATAGCAACAGATTTTTGTGTGACTATATCAGCTACTTGGGGAGCCTGGGCCAATTCTGAATAATGTGTCTGGGTTTCAGGCAGACTAAAACCCAGACACATCATTCCAAACCCGGTCTGCCTGGGTGAATCCCGGACAGGTGGCAACCCTACCTACCTGTTGGATTGGCTCTGCAGACTCCTCTTCTCCGTTGCCGATACCTGCAGGTTTCCTGCCACTCCCCAGGTTCGTTGGTGGCGGAGGGTCCTCTGGGCTTGAAAGGCCCTCTGTGGAGACACCAATTACACAGCGAGACCCTTTATCTCCATAGCAACAGTGAGACCCCCCATAACCCAGAAATTGTGGGGAGCCCCCCTCTAAGAATATGTGCCCCTCCCCCCCTTTGGGAAGGTTTGTGGTCTTAGGAAGGTCCAGTATTCATTGATCAGAGCCATAGACATTCCCTGTCTGCTCACATTCACAACACATTTTACAGCTCTTCATACTCCGGAGTAAAGGAGACAAAGAACTTTCCTCCAACATTTCCATCCAAAGAAAACACTTTACACCTGTCTGCCCGCTTCTAAAAATACCTTTTTGTATGGTGGTCACCGATAAAGAATGGAAATATGGCGGAACACGGCGTGCCGCGGTGACAACTTTCCACCATATCAGTCTCCGGTCACATCTGCGCGTTCCGGTAATGCACACAGAAATGCACGTTTCCACGCAATCCCGGAACACGCAACAAATATGTGCCTCACGCTTGTAGTGCCATTTATTGTGAATGTCTCCCCAAAACGTGAGACCCCAATACAAGAAATGTGGCAAAATGCGTGGGAAATAAAACAAAGTGGAACGCGTCAGGCGCTACTTTGTCAGGCTTGTGGGACATAGGGCAAGGCACTGAAATCAATGGGGGGCGCTATGCTTGTTGGGGGTTTGTCACCCAGGTGTATGTCAGAGGTGTGACTGGGACCTTCATCATTTCTCAAACTATGGAATGCTGGGAAATCTCCACCAGTGACTGAGCGCTCACCCCTCCCACACCCCCATGCAGTGGTGCATTTAGGTTTTGTGCTGCCCTAGGCCTAACTAAACTCTTGCACCCCCTAATTAAAATATGGGCCATACCTTCCTGTCAAGGCCACACCCCTTCCTGTTTAAGACCTGCCCTATCTATAAACCACACCCCTTCCTATTTAGGCTCCACCTTTTCCTTTTAGAGCCCCACCTCTTCTGCTCTGTACATTAAAAGTGGGTACCAAGTGGCCTCGTCAGTGGCCATCAATGCAGCCTATTAGTGCCCATCAGAGCAGCCTCATCAGGGGCAACCAGTGCAGCCTATTAGTGCCCATCAGTGTGGCTTTATCAGGGGCAACAAGTGCAGCCTAACAGTGCTGCTCATCAGTGCAGCCCATATCAGTGCCCATCATATCAGTGCCCATCATATCAGTGCTGCCTATATCAGTGCCCATCATATCAGTGCAGCCCATATCAGTGCCCATCAAATCAGTGCCCATCATATCAGTGCAGCCTATCAGTAGCCATCAGTATAATAACTTCAATATTGAACACTTGACACACGTACGTTAGTAATGGTAACCTTCTGTCCTGGCCGCTGGCTGGGGATTCCCCTCATGGTCCTCTCCCTCTCCTCCTATCGCCCCGGGCTGGGGAGAAGATTCAGTGAAGTAAGCCATGCGGAGGAGAGTGGGCGGAGCATTGAGCTCCGCCTCCGCCAGTCAGCCGGCCTGGCCAATCATGGCTGCTAATGGGGGTGCAAGTTGTCATCGCTGCCGCTCCACCCCCTTCCCGCCGGCCAAGCACGCTCCATATACTGAGCACAAGTGCCGCGCTACAGCAAGGCGGCCGCCAGGGCTGTGTTTGTGCGGGAGGCGGCCGCTGGAACTGGGACTTTGGAAAACGGGATGGGGGGGACTTTTTTGCATGCGAAAGGGGCGGCTTTTTTGCCGCCCCCCGCAAAGTGTCGACCTAGGCCAAGAAACAGCACTGGCCCCATGTGTAATATACTGCACCCTCTTTTATACCGAGTCCCCACCATCCCCCGCATACCAGATAAAATAGAAATAAAGACAAACATTTCTTTTCATTTACAATAGAGTAAGGGGGACTATAACCCCTGTCAGGTTTTATTTGCCATCTGTGTCCCCATTGGGGGGAATTCCCTTCACTTCCTTTCTCATAGACAAAACAGGAGGTGAGAGAAAGCCTCCCAAAGTGACATCATCCCTGGGTGTCACCAGAACTAGTGTCCCCATTGGAGGATTTCCCCTCTAATTCCTGTTCTGGTGACAGCCCAAAATCAGGGATTTTCTTTCACTTTTGTTGGTAAATAGAGAGAATGAAGCTCCCTAAAGGGGGCGCAGATAGCAATAAAAACCTGACAGGGGTTCTAATCCCTCTCCACTCCATCCAACGCCAACAATAAAAACATTTTCCTTTATTTATAATGTAACATATGGGGGAGAAATAAAAAAAAATGATTTGGCAGTGAAAGTGGCAGTTAAAATGTGTGTGCAGGGGGAGGGGAGGGGGAGGGGTTACTTGGTTTGACAGTTAAAGGGTTGAAACAAATGAACAATATAGTTTGGTAGGGAAAGGGTTAAAAACTGTAAGTAAAAAATAGATTTGGCAGTTGAAAAGAATGAATCCCCCTAACGGGGCGCAGACAGCAATAAAAACCTGACAGGGGTTCTAATCCCTCTCCACTCCATCCAACACTAACCATAAACAGATTCTCCTTTTTTATACTTGAACATATGGGCAAGAAATGTGAAAAACACATTGGATTGGCACTGAAAGGGTTAAAACATAAAAAAAACTTAAAAAAACATTTTATTTTGAAAAAAAAAGGTTCAAAGAAAGGGGTTAAAAATGAAAAAAAAAAATGACTTGGCAGTGAAGGGGTTAAAAATGGAGAAATAATTGGTGTGTTTCACCTCTACTTCCTGTTCTGGTGACAACCTAAAATCTGGGATTTTCTTTCACTTTTGTTGGTAAATAGAGAGAATGAAGCTCCCTAAAGGGGGCGCAGACAGCAATAAAAACCTGACAGGGGTTCTAATCCCTCTCCACTCCATCCAACACTAACAATAAAAACATTTTCCTTTATTTATAATGTAACATATGGGGGAGAAATGTAAAAAAATGATTTGGCAGTGAAAGTGGCAGTTAAAATGTGTGTGTGGGGGGGGGAGGGGGAGGGGTTACTTGGTTTGACAGTTAAAGGGTTGAAACAAATGAACAATATAGTTTGGTAGGGAAAGGGTTAAAAACTGTAAGGAAAAAATAGATTTGGCAGTTGAAGAGAATGAATCTCCCTAACGAGGCGCAGACAGCAATAAAAACCTGACAGGGGTTCTAATCCCTCTCCGCTCCATCCAACACTAACAATAAACAGATTCTCCTTTATACTTGAACATATGGGCAAGAAATGTGAAAAACACATTGGATTGGCACTGAAAGGGTTAAAAAAAATAAAAAAAACTTAAAAAAATCTTTGTTTTGAAAAAAAAAAAAGGTTCATAGAAAGGGGTTAAAAATGAAAAAAAAAATGATTTGGCAGTGAAAGGGTTAAAGACAAAAAAAGGGGGGAGGGGAATTGGGTTCATAAATGAAAGGGAAAACATTTGATTTGGCAGTGAAAGGGTTAAAAATGGAGAAATAATTGGTGTGTAATAATGATAAAAGAAAAGATTTGATGGAGGATTTCTAAGGCTCCATTCACAATGTTATCATAAGAATAGAGATCTTTATTTCAGCCATGGGACTGTAAGGGTTAAATCTCATTCACAATAACATGTTCTTCCAGGAGCCGTATATCCCTATTAGATCCGTATACTGATCCTACAGGCTGAATTCACAAACCTCACAAATAAGGACGTGGCTCCTTTAAGAAAAATCGTCAGTTATTTTTCAAAAAAAAAAAAAAGGTCACCTGACTGCACTCTGTGATCTGATTGGTCCCTTGATTCTCTGCCTATGATGTCATAGGCTGAGTCTCTATATAGCCAGAAGTAGGTCAGTGAGCTCTCAGAAGCTCAGAGATCACTGACCAGTGAAGAGACGCTTCTTATCTCTCCTGAGATATTTCTTGCGATTTTATTGGATTTGATTTAATTCAATTCAATTTCATTGCGATTTCTATTGTCATACATTTAAAGCGAGTTTCTTTATTCCTAATAATGAACCGATTTAAATGTAATCCGATTCTTTCTCTGAAAAACACCAAAGAGAAAGCCAGCAAAGGAGGGGCAATGGTAGGAGGTATCAGTGACCAGCCTGCAGATACCCCAATCAAAAAGCCCCCCAAAATGAAGAAAGTTCTGCGCGGCTGTTTCAGAGCCGTTGTTGGATGTTTCGGTTCCGGCTGTAAAGCGAAAAGAGATCACCGAGATACAGACACCGAGATTGGTAAGTGTTATGGATAGTGATAGATACAAAAAGTACTCTGGATAAGTCACCTACACTCATCGATCACCTTCATCCCAACATGATTTGTTTTCATAGAATTATAGGACAGAAGGGATATTAAAGTGATTGATAAGCCACAATCTGATCTTTATATCATCTCCTCTGTCAGATAAAAATCTGCATCCTCGTGCCGGTGCGTTATTTATAAATAAAACGCTTTCTACTTGTATTAAAGAGGAAGGAATCCCATCGATTTAACACTTTCAAAAAACATTTCTATTCCTGGCATGTCGGGAATGCTAACTGTCACATTGTTTGTGCTCTCAACCAAACTGTCAAACCATCCAATGGCTGCTGTCATAACGGATCACATGTGCAGCATTATGGCAGTTGAAGATTCATCACTTCAATACCGGCACTTCCCCCTCCTCCTGCCCAGGGCAATGTTCAGCTTTCAGCGCTGTCCCACTTTGACTGACAATTGCGCGGTCATACAACACTGTACCCAAACTACATTTTTATCATTTTCTTCCCACAAATAGAGCTTTCTTTTGCTGGTATTTCATCATCACTGGGGGGGGGGGGGGTTATTTTATGAATAATCTCCTCCCACAATTAATATGAAGCTCCTCCCACATTCCAGTGCTCAGACCTGCACCAGCCCCATCAGCAGATTTCTATCCCATAATATCCTCCAAGCACTGCCCCTCCCCCCACCATCTTCCCTCTCTATACAAACAATTCTCTTTTCACTCTCATTTCTCTCTTTTTAATAAAATGACATTTAAATATAAAACTGCCCAATGAGGAACGGCTTGTCTCTGGCAGACTAAGATCTTCCTAGCAGTCCAGCTTCATCCACATGCAGTGCAGCATAGGAGCTGTTACATTGTACAGAAACATACAACAAGAAGCTGCAGTCCCACCACAAGTTACAGCAATGAAGTGCTTCGCTCTTCTGCCTGGCAGCACCGGGGTCGTCACTTCAATTCCCAACCACAGCGCCCCCTGCCTGGAGTTTGCATGTTCTCCCTGCGCCTGCGTGGGTTTCCTCCCACACTACAAAGACATGCTGGGAGGTAGATTGGCCCTAGTTATGTGTATGAATGTGAGTTAGGGAGATTAGATTGTGAGCTCCTTGGGGGACTGAACATTATCACATGGCCTACCTGTTGGATTGTCTCTGCAGACTCCTCCCCTCCCCCAATACCTGCAGCTTTCCTGCCAATCCCCTGGACAGGTTTGTTGGTGGCGGAGGGTCCTCTGGGCTTGTACGGCCCTCTGTGGAGACACAAATTACACAGCGAGACCCTTTATCTCCATAGCAACAGTGAGACACACCCCCCTCATAACACTAACAATAAAAACATTTTCCTTTATTTATAGTTTAACATATGGGGGAGAAATGGAGAAAAATTATTTGGCAGTGAAAGGGTTAAAATGTGTGTGTGTTTAGGGGGAGGGGTTACTTGGTTTGACAGTTAAAGGGTTGAAACAAATGAACAATATAGTTTGGTAGTGAAAGGGTTAAAAACTGAAAAAAAAAAAAATAGATTTGGCAGTTGAAGAGAATAAATCTCCCTAAAGGGGGCGCAGACAGCAATAAAAACCTGACAGGGGTTCTAATCCCTCTCCACTCCATCCAACACTAACAATAAACAAGTTTTACTTTTGTTATACTTGAACATATGGGCAAGAAATGTGAAAAACACATTGGTTTTGGCGGTGAAAGGGTTAAAAATGGGAAGGAGGAAAAGGGTTAAGAAAGAAAATAAAATTGGCTGAAAGGGTTAAAAAAAAAACCTTAACCCCCCCGCTGGCGGCCGAAAAAGGGTTAAAACCCCTCGTATAGCGCGGCTATAGCCGCAGTATAGCCGCGCTGTCCCATTGATTTCAATGGGCAGGAGCGGTTTAGGAGCGGTGAATACACCGCTCCTTCACCGCTCCAAAAATGCGGCTCGCAGGAGATTTTTTCTTCTCCTGCCAGCGCACCGCTTCAGTGTGAAAGCCCTCGGGCTTTCACGCTGAACAAACAGCGGAGGCTGTTTAGGGGCGGTTTGCAGGCGGTATTTTTAGCGCAATAACGACTGCAAACCGCCCCAGTGTGAAAGGGGTCTAAGGCTCCATTCACAATGTTATCATAAGAATAGAGATCTTTATTTCAGCCATGGGACTGTAACTGCCGGTTCACACAGGGGCGGCACGACTTGCAGGCCGACTCACAGAGGCGACCTGCACACGACTTCAGCGGCGACTTGCAAAACGACTTCTGTATAGAAGTCAATGCAAGTCGCCTGAAGTCGCCCTGAAAATACTACAGGAATCTTTTTCTAAGTCGGAGCGACTTGCGTCGCTCCTATTAGAACGGTTCCGCAGTACAGAACGGGACGCGACTTGTCAGGCATGACAATTACGCGGTCATACAACACTGTACCCAAACTACATTTTTATCATTTTCTTCCCACAAATAGAGCTTTCTTTTGCTGGTATTTCATCACCTCTGTTTAGCAAAAAATAAAAAACCCCCAAACTAAAAAAGAACCCAATTTTTTGACCAAAAAAAACTTTTTTCTTAGGTTGTCACAAAATTTTGTTTTCTCCTTCACTGATGAGGCGGCACTGATATGCAGCACTGATGGGCACTTATAGGCAGCATTGATGGGCACTAAAAGATGGCATTGATGGGCAGCACTGATGATGATGTTCTGACAGGTGTTACTGCTGGGCACTGATTGGCACTGTGGTGGGTACTGATTGGCACTGTGGTGAGCTCTGATTGGCACTGTGGTGGGCACTGAGAGACTATGAGGGGTCACTGCTGGCAGCTGTTGGGCACTGATTGGCACCTCTCATAGGGGCTGCACTGATAATCAATGTGCTGATTATCAGCACAGACCCCCCCCCTCTAACAGAAAGAGCTCTCCCTGTCTGCACGAACCGAGGAATGCCGTTTACCGGCACTTCCAGGTTCACATGATGATCACACGGTAAGAAGCCTCTGTCAGGACTCCGGTGTCAGGACTCTGCAGCCCTGATACATGGAAGTCAGCGCAGAGGGGGGAGGGTTGAAACGTGTAGGATCAGCCAGCTATTTCATACACAGCACAAGCACTGTGCTCTATAACAGGCTTTAAAGTAACAGGATCTTCTTTAATGGTGCCAAAACACACAAAAATATATTTTGTTATAAAAACATCGTTATTGGAGTCCAAAGTTTTAAAAGAAACGGGGGGACAATAAATGTCCACATTTCATGAAGACAATTCAGTGCACATGTACAATATACACATAAAGTAGTTACTGTAACCAGCATGATGCTTGTTGCTCGACATGTTTCACTTTTCAGCTTCTTCAGGAGCTTATAAAGCAATATGTAGCTACAAAAAGACAAATACAATCAAAATAAAAAATAAACAACAACAATTCCAAAAATTTGCATAAAGAATTTTTAGTAAGTATGCATGACCGTAAATTAACATTTCTGTTATCAAAGTAAATGTGTATCAAAAAGATATAACAACATAAGTATGTTCAATGAATATCCATGAGGGTCAGCACTATACAGAGGGGTACACAACATGAACATAAAACTCACCATGTATATAGAATGTAATCAAGCTAATGCACAGTACTAAAGGGTCCAAAACTGATGTAAGAAGAGGTACCCAGGCCACCTACAGTGTCCCATCTGATAACAAATAGAGATCATGCACCCATCACCAAGACCAACATACACATAAGAAGGGCTTGAAGATCAAACCTACCAAGCGTATCTTCAAAACTCACCGTATCTGTCAGAACAAAGACATAGTGGCCACCAGGCCAGACGGGACTGGTGGCCCCAGCCACAGAGCTGGCCATGGAGCAGGAGGTGGCTGCTATGTCTTTGTTCTGACAGATACGGTGAGTTTTGAGGATACGCTTGGTAGGTTTGATCTTCAGGCCCTTCTTATGAGTATGTTGGTCATGCTGATGGGTGCATGATCTCTATTTGTTATCAGATGGGACATTGTAGGTGTCCTGGGGGATGCTATTTATTAAATATATTCATCATCACGGGTGTTTAATAATAAGAAACAGAAGCACTGCAGATTACTCCACCGCACCCGAAAGTGAATCAGACCCCTTTTTCATTTTAGTGGGTCGGCATAACTGCCAGGCAACCAAAATTTTTATATAAAGGCCATTAGTCATCCCTGTGTCCCTGTCATGTTGGGATTATTTATTGTCCCTTGCAATGGAATTTTGAACTTTTCTCTCCATAATTTTATGTATATATATATATATATATATAATGTAGGTGAAGGTGCTAAATCTGATTCTTCTTTTTTATTGCAGATGTATGCGGTATTTACTGCAGACACAGCTCACAAGGCAGGACTACCCCAGTGAGTGAGACAGAATATGAAAGCTACATTGAGACTCCACCAGCATGTGACGTTCACAAGGAGTCCCCACCAGCATGTGACGTTCACATGGAGACACCACCAGCATGTGACGTTCACACGGAGACGCCACCAGCATGTGACGTTCACACGGAGATGCCACCAGCATGTGACGTTCACACGGACACTCCACCAGCATGTGACGTTCACACGGAGACTCCACCAGCATGTGACGTTCGCACGGAGACTCCACCAGCATGTGACGTTCGCACGGAGACTCCACCAGCATGTGACGTTCGCACGGAGACTCCACCAGCATGTGACGTTCACAGGGAGACGCCACCAGCATGTGACGTTCACAGGGAGACGCCACCAGCATGTGACGTTCACAGGGAGACACCATCAGCATGTGACGTTAACACGGAGACATCACTAGCATGGGATGTTCACATGGAGATTCCACCAGCATGTGACATTCACATGGAGACACCACCAGCATGTGACGTTCACACGGAGACACCACCAGCTTGTGACGTTCACACGGAGCCTCCACCAGCATGTGTAGTTCACACGGAGACTCCACCAGCATGTGATGTTCACACGGATACTCCACCAGCATGTGATGTTCACACGGATACTCCACCAGCATGTGACGTTCACACGGATACTCCACCAGCATGTGACGTTCACACGGATACTCCACCAGCATGTGACGTTCACACGGATACTCCACCAGCATGTGACGTTCACACGGATACTCCACCAGCATGTGACGTTCACACGGATATTCCACCAGCATGTGACGTTCACACGGATACTCCACCAGCATGTGACATTCACACGGATACTCCACCAGCATGTGAGGTTCATGTTGAGAACCCACCAAAATACCAGGGCAGCCATTTGAATATCTCCTACCATGAAGATGAGGGCAAGCTTAAAGAAAAGGATAGGCAGATCCTGGTGGTAGGAGACTCTGTTATTAGAGGGACAGAGAGGGCAATCTGTCAGAATGACCGCAATCAACGAACAGTATATTGTTTCCCAGTCGCACGAGTTCGGGACATTGCAGATCGGATGGACGGATTGTTGGATGGGGCTGGGGAGGATCCAGTTGTCATGGTACATATTGGAACCAATGACAACATTAGAAAAAAATGGAGCACCCTACAAAATGATTTCAGGGACTTAGGGGCTATATTGAAGAAAAGGACCTCCAAGGCAGCATTTTCAGAAATACTACCTGTACCTCGAGCCACACCAAGAAGGCAACAGGAGCTTAGGGAGCTTAGCAAGTGGCTGAAGAACTGGTGCAGGAAGGAGGGGTTTGGCTTCATGGAGACCTGGACTGACTTTTCAATTGGTCACTTGCTCTACAGCAGGGATGGACTGCACTTAAATGAGCAGGGTGCAGCTCTGTTGGGAAAGAAAATAACCAAAAGGGTGGAAAAAATGTTAAATCCACCACCAGCATGTGACGTTCACATAGAAACACCACCAGCATGTGACGTTCACACGAAGACACCATCAGCATGTGACGTTAACACGGAGACTTCACCAGCATGGGATGTTCACACAGAGACACCACCAGCTTGTGACGTTCACACGGAGACTCCACCAGCATGTGACGTTCACACGGAGACTCCACCAGCATGTGATGTTCACACGGAGACTCCACCAGCATGTGACATTCACACGGAGACTCCACCAGCATGTGACATTCACACGGAGACTCCACCAGCATGTGACGTTCACACGGAGACTCCACCAGCATGTGACGTTCACACGGAGACTCCACCAGCATGTGACGTTCACACGGAGACTCCACCAGCATGTGACGTTCACACGGAGACTCCACCAGCATGTGACGTTCACATTGAGACACCACCTGATTGTCACATTCATGTTGAGACTAGAGCACAATGTGAGATTCATGTTGAGAATCCACCAAAATACCAAGGCAGCCATTTGAATATCTCCTCCCATGAAGATGAGGGCAAGCTTAAAGAAAAGGGTAGGCAGATCCTGGTGGTAGGGGATTCTGTTATTAGAGGGACAGAGAGGGCAATCTGTCAGAATGACCGCGATCAACGAACAGTATATTGTTTCCCAGTCGCACGAGTTCGGGACATTGCAGATCGGATGGACGGATTGTTGGATGGGGCTGGGGAGGATCCAGTTGTCATGGTACATATTGGAACCAATGACAACATTAGAAGAAAATGGAGCACCCTACAAAATGATTTCAGGGACTTAGGGGCTATATTGAAGAAAAGGACCTCCAAGGCAGCATTTTCAGAAATACTACCTGTACCTCGAGCCACACCAAGAAGGCAACAGGAGCTTAGGGAGCTTAGCAAGTGGCTGAAGAACTGGTGCAGGAAGGAGGGGTTTGGCTTCATGGAGACCTGGACTGACTTTTCAATTGGTCACTTGCTCTACAGCAGGGATGGACTGCACTTAAATGAGCAGGGTGCAGCTCTGTTGGGAAAGAAAATAACCAAAAGGGTGGAAAAAATGTTAAATCCACCACCAGCATGTGACGTTCACATAGAAACGCCACCAGCATGTAACGTTCACACGAAGACACCATCAGCATGTGACGTTAACACGGAGACTTCACCAGCATGGGATGTTCACACAGAGGCACCACCAGCTTGTGACGTTCACACGGAGCCTCCACCAGCATGTGTAGTTCACCCGGGGACTCCACCAGCATGTGACGTTCACCCGGAGACTCCACCAGCATGTGACGTTCACCCGGAGACTCCACCAGCATGTGACGTTCACACTGAGACTCCACCAGCATGTGACGTTCACACTGAGACTCCACCAGCATGTGACGTTCACACTGAGACTCCACCAGCATGTGACGTTCACACGGAGACTCCACCAGCATGTGACGTTCACACGGAGACTCCACCAGCATGTGACGTTCACACGGAGACTCCACCAGCATGTGACATTCACACGGATACTCCACCAGCATGTGACATTCACATTGAGACACCACCTGAATGTCACATTCATGTTGAGACTACAGCACAATGTGAGGTTCATGTTGAGAATCCACCAAAATACCAGGGCAGCCATTTGAATATCTCCTCCCATGAAGATGAGGGCAAGCTTAAAGAAAAGGATCAGCAGATCCTGGTGGTAGGGGATTCTGTTATTAGAGGGACAGAGAGGGCAATCTGTCAGAATGACCGCGATCAACGAAGAGTATATTGTTTCCCAGTCGCACGAGTTCGGGACATTGCAGATCGGATGGACGGATTGTTGGATGGGGCTGGGGAGGATCCAGTTGTTATGGTACATATTGGAACCAATGACAACATTAGAAGAAAATGGAGCACCCTACAAAATGATTTCAGGGACTTGGGGGCTATATTGAAGAAAAGGACCTCCAAGGCAGCATTTTCAGAAATACTGCCTGTACCTCGAGCCACACCAAGGAGGCAACAGGAGCTTAGGGAGCTTAGCAAGTGGCTGAAGAACTGGTGTAGGAAGGAGGGGTTTGGCTTCATGGAGACCTCGACCGACTTTTCAATTGGTCACTTGCTCTACAGCAGGGATGGACTGCACTTAAATGAGCAGGGTGCAGCTCTGTTGGGAAAGAAAATAACCAAAAGGGTGGAAAAAATGTTAAATCAACCACGTGTCATTCACATCGAGACTCCTCCAGCATGCAACGATTCTGTTGAGACTCGGGCAGAATGTAACTTTCCCACTAAGACACCGGCAGATTGTGGCGTTACCACTGAGACTCTGGCAGAATGTGACGTTCATCAGCAGCTTCTGAATCACAGACTCAACTAAAAGTCTAAGGAACCCTCCCAGGGACCAGGTACGGCTTTACCAACACAGGTCCCTACACTGGTGGCGGCTGCCACTCCAGTATCCAGAGGGCCTTCCCATCAGCCCTCTATTTCCCTTTTTGGAGCTTCTGAATCACCAACTATAAATGTAAATGGACAAACAAGATGATTGACTGTTCCTAGAAGAAGACTCAACAAAAATTCTAAGGAACCCTCCCGAAGGACCAGGTATGGCTGTACCAACACAGGTCCCTACACTGGTGGCTGCCACTTCAGTAACCAGAGGGTTTTCCCATCAGCCCTCCATTTTCATTTTTGGAACTTCTGAATCACCAACTATCAATGCAGCTGGACAAAGAAGACAATTGGCTGTTCCTAGAAGAAGACTCAACAAAAAGTCTGAGGAAGCCTCCCTGGGACCAGGTACGGCTGTACCAACACAGGTCCCTACACTGGTGCGAGCTGCCACTCCAGTAACCGGAGGGTCTTCCCATCAGCCCTCTATTTACCTTTCTGCAGCTAAGGTTCGACAATACGTCGCCAAAACATAATCACCTGAAGAACAAGGGGGAGTATGGAAGAGGGAGAGAGGGAGGAAAAGGGGGGGGAAAGGTTGGAGAAAGAAGGGGGTGAGGGTTGGGGGGAACCCCCACACCCCTTCCTTACCCCTAACCTCTCCTCCCTCCTTTCCTCCCTCTCTCCCTCTTCCATACTCCCCCTCGGGCGTGTGTTGGACCGGCTAAGGGGAGGTTGGAGGCCGGTATTCTTTGGGTGTGTTTTGGAGTGTTATATACATAGATTGCAGTTTAGGATAAGTTTGGATTTCTTCTGGAGATGCTTTGAGTGGACATAATTGATGAACTCCGTTCAGCGGGGGCGGGCCTCAGAGAACAGAGGCCGCATACAGGCAGCACAGAGGCTTAGGGGTTAGCCTTGCAGCACTGGGGTCCATGGTTCAAATCCTGACCAGGACACTATCTGCATGGAGTTTGCATGTTCTCCCTGTGCTTGCGTGGGTTTCCTCCGGGTACTCCGGTTTCCTCCCACACTACAAAGACATGCTACCTTGCGTTGGTGGTGCAGTGGTGAGCATAGCTGCCTTTCAAGCAGCTGACCCGGGTTCGATTCCCGGCCAACGCCATCTCCAATACTTGGAGTCCTCAGAGAGAAAAGCACTATACAAGGGTGGAATGAAGAATGAAGCGAATGTGTGGAATGTTTGAGGAAGAAAATGTTCCCCCGGAATCTATAGAAGGTGAACCCAGCAACTGATAGAAGACGCTTAGGCTGCGATCACACCTAGGCCTTCCAGATCGCGGGTGGAATTACTGCGATTCCAGATTGTCATCCAGTTATTTTCAATGGCACCCCAATCATGGGACAATATTGTCACCTGACAAATCACACAAAAAAAATTGTGGGACGCCTATTTCCCATAGGCCGTCAGGCAACAATCGCGGCAAAATCACACCTCGATTGGGATGATATTGAAAGTAAAGGGATCGCAAGTGTGTGCTGCGTTTTGCACCGATTCGAGAATCCAGAACACCTAGGTGTGACCAAATCCTCGCCGTGTCCATCATATGACAAGAACTTCCTGCACAAACGTCCCTCCAACATGAATAATACACCCATACCCCCCCAACATGAATATTACACCCATACTCCCCCATCAGGAATATTACACCGACACCCCCCAACATGAATATTACACCGACACCCCCCCATCCTGACAATGATGTCCCCCCAGCAGGAATATTACACTGACAACCCCCATCCTCACACTGACGTCCCCCCAGGAATATTACACCGACACCCCCCATCCTGACGTCCCCCCAGGAATATTACACCCACACCCCCCATCCTGACACCCCCCAGGAATATTACACCCACACCCCCCATCCTGACACTGACGTCCCCCCAGGAATATTACACCGACACCCCCCATCCTGACACTGACATCCCCCCAGCAGGAATAAGAAAATAAGGATGATCCTCAGCTCCATCTACTGGTCATAATGCAGTACATGTATGACGGGAAGCTACACAGACCAATAGGGTGGTTAGAGGGTTGGAAAGGGGAGGCCACTGCGTGTCCATGCCCAGTAAGTGCCAAAATATTTCCTCTGCTCGGGGGTCCATACTTAAGGAAAGGTGATTTCCATTCTAGCAGCAGATTTGATAGAAAATAAAGTGTGTGGCTGTGGTGAAGCAGGGGCTGTTATCTGCTAGTACTTACCCTTGGAGGATCTTCGGCAGGCTTTGGCACACAGCGCTCTTTGTTGCTCCACTTCATCTTTCTCTTGATATTCACTTAACAAGGAACTGAGGTATTCTTCCTGTGACAAGAAGAAGGGAAGACGTAAGAGTCCCTATCCTGGACAAGAAGAGCTCAGCAATCAAGGCTTCATGGCAGGACTCCAGGCAGACCTTAAAGTGGACCTCTCAGCAACTTTACAAGTCTGCATGAAGAAATAGAATATACCGTATTCTTCTATCCCTTCTACAAGTGTAAAAATGTCACTTTTCATCCTGCCGGAAATATACAGAGCTCAGAACTTTCTGCTCTCGTTATCTCTGGACTGTTTTCAGTCATAGTTCTCTATGTGGACTACAAAACATCACCTCACTATGTTATAGACAGGGGGGAGTATTCTGTAGTCCAAACACACTTTCTGTCCTACGGTGACAACACAACGTCTCCATAGATTCAGTACAGTGTGTGTTGTCACCCTAGGACAGGAAGTTATTGGCAGGATCAAAGACAAAGGGAAAAGAAAACGAATGCACCCACCATATCTAAGGACTGGTCAGCTGAAGTATAATACATTTTTGTATTTCGGATTCCCCCATAATTCAGTTGGCCCCATCTGTGTACCCCCACAAATCACTTGCCCTATCAGAGTGCCCCAATAGATCAGTTACCCCATCACCCCATCAAAATGTCCTCTTAGATTAGCTGCATCCAGAGTACATATATAGATCAGTTGCCCCATCACAGTGTCCCCATAGATTAATTGCCCCATCAAACTGCCCCCATAGATTAGTTTCCTCCATCACAGAGCTCAGTGTACCTGTAGGAGAACTCCCTATAGCCTGGCAGGCAGAAGGTGGGAGCTGGCAGGAGAAAAGTGCTGCAGGGCACACAGCAGGCACGTGAAGTCATTGGTTGCTAGGCATGCCGGCATCTCTAGCAACCAATGACTGCTGCTCAATGGACCAGGACTTGTGGGCGGTCCGCCATCTTAGTGAAGGCTCCATGAACCTATCAGCCTGTGCAGGAGGCGGAGCCAGGGACTTTACGTCAGAGGAGACTTATCTAATCTCTCGGTGTAAGAGAATTCAGACTGAGGAGTGGGTGGAGCAGAATAGGTAGGGGCGGGGCGAAGGAGTATGACGTAATGTTGTGGGGGAGGTGCTAGGAGAGGGAGCCTGTCACCTGTGCCCTGCCCCCGAGCATAATGCCTGGGTCATGTGACCCCCCCCCCCCGTCTTGGCCCCCTGCTTCCAGTCATATGCTCTATTGATCTACTGACCACCCTCCCCTCATAGATCTCCTGCTCTGTATGGACAATCACTCATGCCCCTTACTTGGGAAAAAGGAAAAATTGGAACAGGGAACAAAGGAATATAAATGGAAATATGGCGGAACACAGCGTGCCGCGGTGACAACTTTCCACCATATCAGTCTCCGGTCACATCTGCGCGTTCCGGTAATGCGCACAGAAATGCACATTTCCACGCAATCCCAGAACACGCAAAAATATCTGCCTCACGCTTGTAGTGCCATTTATTGTAAATGTCCCCCCAAAACGTGAGACCCCATTACAAGAAACGTGGCAAAATGCACGGGAAATAAAACAAAGCGGAACGCGTCATGAGATACTTTGTCAGGCTTGTGGGGCATAGGGCAATGCACTGAAATCCATGGGGGGCGCTATGCTTGTTGGGGGATTGTCATCCAGGTGTATGTCAGAGGTGTGACTGGGACCGGCATTGGTGTCAGCGGACGCTCTATTAACCCTCAGCATTGGTGTCAGCGGACGCAATATTAAGCCCCAGCATTGGTGTCAGCGGACGCACTATTAACCCCCAGCATTGGTGTCAGCGGACGCACTATTAACCCACAGCATTGGTGTCAGCGGACGCACTATTAACCCACAGCATTCGTGTCAGCGGATGTACTATTAACCCCCAGCATTGGTGTCAGCGGACGCTCTATTAACTCCCAGCATTGGTGTCAGCGGACGCACTATTAACCCCCAGCATTGTTGTCAGCGGACGCACTATTAACCCACAGCATTGGTGTCAGCGGACGCACTATTAACCCACAGCATTCGTGTCAGCGGACGCACTCTTAACCCCCAGCATTGGTGTCAGCGGACGCACTATTAACCCCCAGCATTGGTGTCAGCGGACTCACTATTAACCCCGGCATTGGTGTCAGCAGACGCACTATTAATCCCCAGCATTGGTGTCAGCAGACGCACTATTAACCCCCAGCATTGGTGTCAGCGGACGCACTATTAACCCCCAGCATTGGTGTCAGCAGACTCACTATTAACCCCCAACATTGGTGTCAGCGGACGCACTATTAACCCCCAGCATTGGTGTCAGTGGACGCACTATTAACCCCCAGCATTGGTGTCAGCGGACGCACTATTAACCCCCAGCATTGGTGTCAGCGGACGCACTATTTTTTTTTCAAATATAAAGTTTATTTAGGCATAGGAGAGGGACTTGCCCCAGAATAATAACAAAAACAAACAACAGATCTATTGATTGAGGACGCAGCCTCACATAGCGTCATAACTTGAAATATTTCCACATTTACTATCCATGCGTGGACAATTATTGTTCTATAGAGCTATGTAAATATTTCTTCAACATTGCTGTGTTCCTCATACATATCTGGGTACCCCTCTCCTTCTGTCCCTTTTCTTATATATTTTCCTCCCTTAATTAAAACCTTAGATAGAGGGAGGAGGGGGGGGGGGAGAAGGAAAAAGAGGGGGAGAAAAGACGGGGATAGAGAAAGGAAGGAAGGGGGGTGAGTAGGGCACAAGGAGGCGGCAAACACCCCAGAATAGGGCATACATATTGAATTGGAGTTTCGGATGTTTTCAGGCATCCATCATAAGGCTCTGTCCTTCAGTGGAGAAAATAAAGATTACCCAGTTCGACCATATTTTTGTGTACAACTCATTTTTGTGTCTGGCTGTGAGAATGAGATCCTCCATCCTCCTGATGTCCTCTACTTTTCTTACCCACATGCCCAAGGATGGGGCCCTGGTTGACTTCCATAATAGTGGAATACAGGATTTTGCTGCATCTAATAAATGTCGGATCAGGGATTTTTTGTATTTTTTGCTCGCCATGTCTGTTGCATGTAGTAAGAAGAAACCTGGCTCCGCCGGGATAGGGCGTTCCGTAAATTTTTGTATTGTTTTTTGTACATCCCTCCAGAACTGCTCCAATAATGGGCAGCTCCAGAAGATGTGTAGGATTGTTCCCTGTTCACCCTGACATCTCCAGCAGAGCCCTGAGGAGGACGGGAAAAATCTCTGTAATTTTGTAGGCGTGTTGTACCATCTGGTGAGTAATTTAAAATTTGTTTCTTGTGTCTTCGTACAAATTGAAGATTTGAAAGTAAAGTGTATAATGTTTTGTTTTTGTCGCTGTGTGAATGTGCATTGTATGTCTCTTTCCCATGCCCCTAGCCCAGGTATCTTGTGGTTTTCTGGCGGTGTGATCAGCAACTGGTAGGTGGCCGACAACGCATGGGGTAGAGCTCCCTCTTCTGAGCAGTAGGTTTCAAAGGTCGTCAGTGTCTGCTCAAAATTCTCCGGGGGAGGTAAAGTGTTAAGATAATGCTTAAGTTGGAGGGTTCTCCAGGAATTCAAACAAAATGGCCCCTCTGGATTCATAAAATCTTCTGTTGAGGGCCACCGACCATTCACTGTAAAATGTGAAGTTTGGAAATACCCCCTTTCCCGTAGGGATCTGAAGGCTGGGTCCGTGTATCCAGGAATAAAATCTGGTGTTCCCAGAATAGGGCGTAGAGGGGAATTGAGTGATGTCAATCTTGAGCGTGTGAAAAGGGAAGAGCAGATTCTCGAGGTCACACCTATTAGGGGGTGATTCTTTAACTCACGTGGTAGGGAGTTATGACACCAAGGCATTCTGTTTAAAGGTATAATACTTTGGGTCTGCTCAAGT
Source organism: Lithobates clamitans (assembly GCA_037952925.1). Lineage (NCBI taxonomy): Eukaryota > Metazoa > Chordata > Amphibia > Anura > Ranidae > Lithobates > Lithobates clamitans. Next base: position 121,389 of record JBBGZY010002320.1, read on the forward strand.
TGCGTCCATAATTTAGTAGGATGGTGTCGAATCCAATCTATGAGTCTAGTCAGGTGGGTTGCTTGCTGGTATTTACGGAGGTCTGGGACTGCCAGGCCTCCATAGATTTTGGGTAGTGTAAGCAGTCTTTTGTTGAGTCTGGGTCTTTTGTTTGCCTAAATAAACTTGGAGAAGAGGGCACTCGTCTGGTCAAAGTAATGGGAGGGTAATTGAATCGGTAAGGCCTGTAATAGGTATAGAAACTTCGGAATTATGCACATCTTGAGGATGTTACATCTACCAAACCATGAATGCAACCCTTTGCTCCATGTGGTAAGTAAATTCCGGACTTTAGATAGTAGGGGGGGAAAGTTCAGAGCGTATATCTGTGACAGTGTGGGAGGGATGTGCGTACCCAAATATTTAAGGCTTGTATTTGTCCATTTGAAATTGAAACTTTCTTTAATGGAGGTCAGAAGTCGTGGGGGCAACCCCACACTCATGGCCTCTGATTTGGCAAAGTTGATCTTCATGTTGGAAATGTTGCCGTAAATTTGGAATTCTTGTAGTAGGTTGGGGATAGATATTAACGGATTGGTAAGGGTGAACATCATATCGTCTGCATAAGCAGCGATTTTCTGCTGTATCTCTCCCAAAGACACCCCTGTTATGTCTGGGTGGGTGCGCACGGTCCGCAGGAAGGGTTCCAGTGACAGGGCAAAGAGGAGCGGCGACAATGGGCACCCCTGACGAGTTCCATTCCGGATCGAAAAGGGATCTGACAGGACTCCATTCACACGCACCCGCGCCGTGGGGTCCACGTAAATTGAGCCAATCCACCTAAGCATCCTGTCACCCAGTCCGACATGTCTCAAGACAGAGATCATGAAGTTCCAATCAACCCTATCAAAGGCCTTCTCTGCGTCCGTGTTTAGGAAGACACAGGGAGTAGAATTCTGTTTCACTACATGTAATATGTTTAGCACCTTGGTAGTGTTATCCCTAGCCTCTCTTGTGGGGATAAAACCAACCTGATCTAGGTGGATTAAGGAGGGAAGGTATGTCTGGATTCTGGTGGCCAATATTTTCGTAAAAATCTTGAGGTCCAGGTTAAGTAATGAGATTGGCCTTAGCCTATAACTTCCACATGCCGTCGTGTCTTTCCCCTCCTTGGGAATTACCGCCATATGTGCTGTCAAGGTGTCTCTAGGTATGCATGCTCCAGAGCCCAGCGAGCCGAAGAACTCCAGCATATGTTCCCCCAAAACCGGTAGCAGGGTTTTGTAATATTGGGCCGTAAAGCCATCTGGCCCCGGGGCTTTACCCACTTTCATTGAAGCTACCGCCTTCTGTATCTCTTCCAATACAATGTGCTCATCCATCAGCTCGCTGATCTCCGCAGACAGTTGGGGTAAACCAGATCTGTTCAGATAGTCATCTATGTGTGTTTGTGGTGTGGGTGGTGTTTGTAGGTTGTAAAGTGAGGAATAAAATTCCCTAAACTCGGTTGCTATCTTCTGTGGGTGTGTGACTCTCTGTCCAGAGGATGTCATAATACGGGGGATATAATTGGCCAGAGTCTGTTCCCTCAAAGAATTTGCCAGTAATTTTCCACATTTGTTTCCTGACTCGTACGTTACGCGACGACAAATTTGGAGCGCGGCTTTCGCCTTCAATTGCATCAAGTCCACTATTTTACTCCGTACCTGTTTAAGTTCTGCCTCTCCCTCTGGTGTCTGAGCGTGTTTATGTCTCGCTTCTGCTCTATGTAGGTCATGAAAGAGACGTAAGTTGCTTTGAACGTTCCCTTTTAATACGTGCTCCGTGTTTGATTAGAACTCCACGGATTACTGCCTTATGGGCTTCCCACACTATACCGGGGTTGCTGTCCAGGGTAATGTTAGTTCTGAAATAGTCTGTGACTTCTCGTGTAACATCTTTTAGAACCTCTTCATCCTGTAGGAGGCTTTCGTTTAGTCTCCATGTTTTGGATCTAGTGGTCGTGTTGTCTGTCAGGGCATATGTCAGCATAACAGGGGCATGGTCAGACCATGTTATTGACCCAATTTTGGAGTCACGAAGAGCATGTAGTTGGGCATGTGGGAGTAAAAAGTAGTCTATCCTCGAGTAGTGTTTGTGCGGGTTCGAGTAGAAGGTATAGTCACGTTCAGTCGGATGGAGAAGTCTCCAAGTATCAATCAATTGTGCTCTGTGTAGTGTCCTGGATATTTGTTTCCGAATGTTGGGTGTTATAGATGAATTCCCGGAGGAGGTATCCTCGGCGGGTATTAGTGGTACATTAAAGTCGCCTCCTACTATGAGATGACCACTCGTAAACTCCAGGAGGGCCTCTATGGTTTTACGGAGGAAGTGGTCTTGGTGGCAATTAGGTACATAGATATTAGCGAGGGTCACCTGTACTCCACCAATCTCCCCCTTAAGGAACAAGAATCTACCCTCTGGGTCTGAATTTATATCTGTACATTTCCAAGGAACCCTTTTTGAGATGAGTATGGACACTCCACGGGTCTTTGATGAAACATTGGTGGAATGATATGCCAGTGGGAAAAATTTATTCTTCAAAATGGGAAGGTTACCACTTTTAAAATGTGTCTCCTGGAGTAGTGCCAGGTCCGCCCTATGGTGTTTTAGGTCATGCAAAAGCATCCTTCTCTTTTCGGGTATGTTCAAGCCTTTTGTATTTAGTGAGAAGATGTTCACCGCCTCCATGCTACCCGGTATGAGGAGAGATTTAGATTTAAAAGGTCTAGAAATAGGGGGAAGGAGAGAAAAAAGGGGGGGGGGGGGGGCTGGTCAGAGGGGCGGGGGGGCGGGGAGGGAGAGCGAGTGAGAAGGGGGGGGAAGGTAAGGAGAAACAAAAAACGGAGGATGGGAGGAGTAATTAGAAAGTGCTTAATCACACTTATAAACTCTATGTGGAGTATTCTAAATCAATAGTACAATGGTACTAGGACGCTCACCAGTACTAACTGGTAATCGAGCGCAGGCCTATTTGGGGTTGTGAAAAGAGATAGCCAGGTTTGAACTCACTGACCTCCCCCCCCAAAAACCCGCCATAAGTCTGTATATGTCAATATTACATTGAGGACGGCTATTGTACCTGGTCATGTGGGTACAGCATGGTCAAAACAAGTAATAACAACTGCTACGTAAACAGGTATATATCTTTTTGCAATCTGTGTGGCACACATAGTGCCCTAACCTGAGCATGATAACAATTGAAAACAAAATAAGAAAGAAAAAATTCGTTTCTATTAAACCTACAAAAGGAAACGGGGGGAAGCAGCCTCCGAGCCCAAGAGAAAAAGAAAAAACAAAAAAAAAAAAAAACCAAAAGCCAAATTTAGCTAGAGGCCGCTTCCCCAGGCTCCCGTGTGCACCTCTCAAATACACCCCTCCATGGGAGCACATCTCCTGGCGCTAAAAGCATCAGAGCTATCTTCCCCCTCTGCAGGTGCGCCATTCCAATACGAGGTGGAAGCTTGTGCTGTGAGGGCGGTCATCATCTCATTAGAATTTATGAGGTAAGTTTATGCTTGAGCAGTCACGTGGTATACTCCTATCTCCATAGTGGGTGGAGTCTCACTCACACATAGTATAGCAAGGTTGTAAGTGCAGAGCATGAGACCTTCAACAAGGAAGAAATTTCCAGTAGATCTCTCTTTTTTGCGTCCTTAACATCTCCTACAGTTCTGGCATACTTCATTCATTCCGAACACAGGCTTTGTAATGTTTCTACCTCCTTTATCTGGATTTCACATCACAGTATAGTTATGTCCCAAGGAGTAAAGGCCTCTTTTATCCTGGTGGATCAGATCTAAATGCCTGTCAGTCAGTGAGCATGTAGGCATCAGATATGCACACATACAGGGGGTCAGTCAGTAGGTCAACAACACTAGGAATGGTAATAACATGTCATGCTCAGGTAACAGATTGGTCTGGTATGGAGTAGCAACATCATGACTCACGTGTGCCCTCGTTGGAGGGTGCCCTGGATCTCCTTCTGGAACGTTGCTGGCGAGGTGGTTGATATCGATGAGCAGTGGCTCCCGATCTGCCTGTGGGGCGCGGTACAAGGGTCAGCCAATTAGGGACAGTAATCGGTTCTGATCCCAGAAAAGAAAAGAGGGCTGGCAAGTCCGCTGGAGTGCGCAGGGTAAAGGATGCTGTGGTGTTCCGGAAAGTTACTGCCAAGGGGTATCCCCATCGATATGTGCATCCCTGCCTCCTTGCCAACTCCAAGACAGGTTTCAGCATAGCTCTTCTTAATAGCGTGGCTCTGGATAGATCCGGGAGGATCTTGATCTCGGCGCCATCGAACATTACCTCCCCTTGTTCCCACGCTTTGCGGAGTATAAGATCCTTCTGGGTGTATCGGTGGACCCTACAGAGTACATCCCGGGGTCTGTCTGGATCCGTGGGTCTTGGACCGAGTGTCCTGTGTACGCGGTCCAGTTCGATGGAAGGTGGCGGTGTGTCCAGGATCCCCTGAAAGATGGCTGTCACTGTTGCCTCCAGGTCTTCAGTTCCAGTGGCCTCTGGGAGACCCCTCAGCCGCAAATTATTGCGGCGGCTGCGGTCCTCCAAGTCCTCGAGATGGAGCTGCAAATCCACCGCCGCGGAAGCCTGTGTCTCTTGTGAACGCTCTAGGTCAGACACCCGTTGTGTGAGGGCACTGACCGAGCCTTCTCCTGCGTCTATTCGTTCTGCGATCGTCCGCATCTCCTCTCGAATCTCTTGTATGTCTCTGGTATGGGCCTCTTCCACACGCTGGATAAGGGCCTCAATGTCAGACTTGGATGGTAGGGCCTCAAAGTCAGCTTTAGTGGGGAGTGCCTGTAGAATGGCGCGGATATCATCTGGTATGTCTCTTCCGTACCTCGTCGAGTTCGCCATTTCTGTATGAGGGTCTCCTGTGGATTCCAGAGGACACTCCGAGCTGTCGAGCGAGGATGGGGGTGTAGATACTGGCAATATAGCAGGTTCTGCTGGGCAACGTGCACGTGGTGCTGATACAATGGCGCCCGGTGAGCTCCTCTGGGAGTCCGGAAAGTAGCTCCGTATATTGTTCTGTGGGGTGAGATTCCGGGTGCCACTAACCGATGCTCTCGTCCTGTACTTCTTGCAGGTTGGCATGCCGCATTAATCGAGAGTTTAGCCGTCGTTTTGTGCGGGCAGGGTAGGGGGAAGCCAGGAGCTCTCTAGAAATGCTTCCTCACACGGCCATCGCTAAGCCACGCCCCCCGCGGACGCACTATTAACCCCCAGCATTGGTGTCAGCGGACGCTCTATTAACTCCCAGCATTGGTGTCAGCGGACGCACTATTAAGCCCCAGCATTGGTGTCAGCGGACGCACTATTAACCCCCAGCATTGGTGTCAGCGGACGCACTATTAACCCCCAGCATTGGTGTCAGCGGACGCTCTATTAACTCCCAGCATTGGTGTCAGCGGACGCACTCTTAACCCCCAGCATTGGTGTCAGCAGACTCACTATTAACCCCCAACATTGGTGTCAGCGGACGCACTATTAACCCCCAGCATTGGTGTCAGCGGACGCACTATTAACCCCCAGCATTGGTGTCAGCGGACGCACTATTAACCCCCAACATTGGTGTCAGCGGACGCACTATTAACCCCCAACATTGGTGTCAGCGGACGCACTATTAACCCCCAGCATTGGTGTCAGCGGACGCACTATTAACCCCCAGCATTGGTGTCAGCGGACGCACTATTAACCCCCAGCATTGGTGTCAGCGGATGCTCTATTAACTCCCAGCATTGGTGTCAGCGGACGCACTATTAAGCCCCAGCATTGGTGTCAGTGGACGCACTATTAACCCCCAGCATTGGTGTCAGTGGACTCACTATTAACCCCCAGCATTAGTGTCAGCGGACGCACTTTTAACCCCCAGCATTGGTGTCAGCAGATGCACTATTAACCCCGGCATTGGTGTCAGCGGACTCACTATTAACCCCGACATTGGTGTCAGTGGACGCACTATTAACCCCCAGCATTGGTGTCAGCGGTCGCACTATTAACCCCCAACATTGGTGTCAGCGGATGCACTATTAACCCCCAGCATTGGTGTCAGCGGTCGCACTATTAACCCCCAACATTGGTGTCAGCGGATGCACTATTAACCCCCAGCATTGGTGTCAGCGGATGTACTATTAACCCCCAGCATTGGTGTCAGCGGACGCACTATTAACCCCAAGCATTGGTGTCAGCGGACGCACTATTAACCCCCAGCATTGGTGTCAGCGGATGCTCTATTAACTCCCAGCATTGGTGTCAGCGGACGCACTATTAAGCCCCAGCATTGGTGTCAGCGGACGCACTATTAACCCCCAGCATTGGTGTCAGTGGACTCACTATTAACCCCCAGCATTAGTGTCAGCGGACGCACTTTTAACCCCCAGCATTGGTGTCAGCAGATGCACTATTAACCCCGGCATTGGTGTCAGCGGACTCACTATTAACCCCGACATTGGTGTCATCGGACGCACTATTAACCCCCAACATTGGTGTCAGCGGACGCACTATTAACCCCCAACATTGGTGTCAGCGGATGCACTATTAACCCCCAGCATTGGTGTCAGCGGATGTACTATTAACCCCCAGCATTGGTGTCAGCGGACGCACTATTAACCCCCAGCATTGGTGTCAGCGGACGCACTATTAACCCCCAGCATTGGTGTCAGCGGACGCACTATTAACCCCCAGCATTGGTGTCAGCGGACGCACTATTAACCCCCAGCATTGGTGTCAGCGGACGCACTATTAACCCCCAGCATTGGTGTCAGCGGACGCACTATTAACCCCCAGCATTGGTGTCAGCGGACGCTCTATTAACTCCCAGCATTGGTGTCAGCGGACGCACTATTAAGCCCCAGCATTGGTGTCAGCGGACGCACTATTAACCCCCAGCATTGGTGTCAGCGGACGCACTATTAACCCCCAGCATTGGTGTCAGCGGACGCACTATTAACCACCAACATTGGTGTCAGCAGACTCACTATTAACCCCCAACATTGGTGTCAGCGGACGCACTATTAACCCCCAGCATTGGTGTCAGCGGACGCTCTATTAACTCCCAGCATTGGTGTCAGCGGACGCACTATTAAGCCCCAGCATTGGTGTCAGCGGACGCATTATTAACCCCCAGCATTGGTGTCAGCGGACGCACTATTAACCCCCAGCATTGGTGTCAGCGGACGCACTATTAACCCCCAGCATTGGTGTCAGCGGACTCACTATTAACCCCCAGCATTGGTGTCAGCGGACGCACTCTTAACCCCCAGCATTGGTGTCAGCGGACGCACTATTAACCCCCAGCATTGGTGTCAGCGGACGCACTCTTAACCCCCAGCATTGGTGTCAGCAGACTCACTATTAACCCCCAACATTGGTGTCAGCGGACGCACTATTAACCCCCAGCATTGGTGTCAGCGGACGCACTATTAACTCCCAGCATTGGTGTCAGCGGACGCACTATTAACCCCCAACATTGGTGTCAGCGGACGCACTATTAACCCCCAACATTGATGTCAGCGGACGCACTATTAACCCTCAGCATTGGTGTCAGCGGACGCACTATTAACCCCCAGCATTGGTGTCAGCGGACGCACTATTAACCCCCAGCATTGGTGTCAGCGGACTCACTATTAACCCCCAGCATTGGTGTCAGCAGACTCACTATTAACCCCCAACATTGGTGTCAGCGGACGCACTATTAACTCCCAGCATTGGTGTCAGCGGACGCACTATTAACCCCCAGCATTGGTGTCAGCAGACTCACTATTAACTCCCAACATTGGTGTCAGCGGACGCACTATTAACCCCCAGCATTGATGTCAGCGGACGCACTATTAACCCCCAACATTGGTGTCAGCGGACGCACTATTAACTCCCAACATTGGTGTCAGCGGATGTACTATTAACCCCCAGCATTGGTGTCAGCGGACGCACTATTAACCCCCAGCATTGGTGTCAGCGGACGCACTATTAACCCCCAGCATTGGTGTCAGCGGACGCACTATTAACCCCCAGCATTGGTGTCAGTGGACGCACTATTAACCCCCAGCATTGGTGTCAGCGGACGCACTATTAACCCCCAACATTGGTGTCAGCGGATGCTCTATTAACTCCCAGCATTGGTGTCAGCGGACGCACTATTAACCCCCAGCATTGGTGTCAGTGGACTCACTATTAACCCCCAGCATTAGTGTCAGCGGACGCACTTTTAACCCCCAGCATTGGTGTCAGCAGATGCACTATTAACCCCGGCATTGGTGTCAGCGGACTCACTATTAACCCCGGCATTGGTGTCAGCGGACGCACTATTAACCCCCAGCATTGGTGTCAGCGGATGCGCTATTAACCCTCAGCATTGGTGTCAGCGGACGCATTATTAACTCCCAGCATTGGTGTCAGCGGACGCACTATTAACCCCCAGCATTGGTGTCAGCGGACGCACTATTAACCCCCAGCACTAGTGTCAGCGGACGCTCTATTAACCCCCAGCATTGGTGTCAGCGGACGCACTATTAACCCCCAGCATTGGTGTCAGCGGACGCTCTATTAACTCCCAGCATTGGTGTCAGCGGACGCTCTATTAACTCCCAGCATTGGTGTCAGCGGACGCACTATTAACCCCCAGCATTGGTGTCAGCGGACGCACTATTAACTCCCAGCATTGGTGTCAGCGGACGCACTATTAACCCTCAGCATTGGTGTCAGCGGACGCACTATTAACCCCCAGCATTGGTGTCAGCGGACGCACTATTAACCCTCAGCATTGGTGTCAGCGGACGCAGTATTAACCCCCAGCATTGGTGTCAGCGGACGCACTATTAACCCCCAGCATTGGTGTCAGCGGACGCACTATTAACCCCCAGCATTGGTGTCAGCGGACGCTCTATTAACTCCCAGCATTGGTGTCAGCGGACGCACTATTAACCCCCAGCATTGGTGTCAGCGGACGCACTATTAACTCCCAGCATTGGTGTCAGCGGACGCTCTATTAACCCCCAGCATTGGTGTCAGCGGACGCACTATTAACCCCCAGCATTGGTGTCAGCGGACGCACTATTAACCCCCAGCATTGGTGTCAGCGGACGCACTATTAACCCCCAGCATTGGTGTCAGCGGACGCACTATTAACCCCCAGCATTGGTGTCAGCGGACGCTCTATTAACTCCCAGCATTGGTGTCAGCGGACGCACTATTAACCCCCAGCATTGGTGTCAGCGGACGCACTATTAACTCCCAGCATTGGTGTCAGCGGACGCTCTATTAACCCCCAGCATTGGTGTCAGCGGACGCACTATTAACCCCCAGCATTGGTGTCAGCGGACGCACTATTAACCCCCAGCATTGGTGTCAGCGGACGCACTATTAACCCCCAGCATTGGTGTCAGCGGACGCACTATTAACCCCCAGCATTGGTGTCAGCGGACGCACTATTAACCCCCAGCATTGGTGTCAGCGGACGCTCTATTAACTCCCAGCATTGGTGTCAGCGGACGCTCTATTAACCCCCAGCATTGGTGTCAGCGGACGCTCTATTAACCCCCAGCATTGGTGTCAGCGGACGCACTAATAACCCCCAGCATTGGTGTCAGCGGACGCTCTATTAACCCCCAGCATTGGTGTCAGCGGACGCACTATTAACCCCCAGCATTGGTGTCAGCGGACGCACTATTAACTCCCAGCATTGGTGTCAGCGGACGCTCTATTAACCCCCAGCATTGGTGTCAGCGGACGCACTATTAACCCCCAGCATTGGTGTCAGCGGACGCACTATTAACTCCCAGCATTGGTGTCAGCGGACGCTCTATTAACCCCCAGCATTGGTGTCAGCGGACGCACTATTAACCCCCAGCATTGGTGTTAGCGGACGCACTATTAACTCCCAGCATTGGTGTCAGCGGACGCACTATTAACCCCCAGCATTGGTGTCAGCGGACGCACTATTAACCCCCAGCATTGGTGTCAGCGGACGCACTATTAACCCCCAGCATTGGTGTCAGCGGACGCACTATTAACTCCCAGCATTGGTGTCAGCGGACGCTCTATTAACCCCCAGCATTGGTGTCAGCGGACGCACTAATAACCCCCAGCATTGGTGTCAGCGGACGCTCTATTAACCCCCAGCATTGGTGTCAGCGGACGCACTATTAACTCCCAGCATTGGTGTCAGCGGACGCTCTATTAACCCCCAGCATTGGTGTCAGCGGACGCACTAATAACCCCCAGCATTGGTGTCAGCGGACGCTCTATTAACCCCCAGCATTGGTGTCAGCGGACGCACTATTAACCCCCAGCATTGGTGTCAGCGGACGCACTATTAACTCCCAGCATTGGTGTCAGCGGACGCTCTATTAACTCCCAGCATTGGTGTCAGCGGACGCACTATTAACCCCCAGCATTGGTGTCAGCGGACGCTCTATTAACTCCCAGCATTGGTGTCAGCGGACGCTCTATTAACTCCCAGCATTGGTGTCAGCGGACGCACTATTAACCCCCAGCATTGGTGTCAGCGGACGCACTATTAACTCCCAGCATTGGTGTCAGCGGACGCACTATTAACCCCCAGCATTGGTGTCAGCGGACGCACTATTAACCCCCAGCATTGGTGTCAGCGGACGCTCTATTAACCCCCAGCATTGGTGTCAGCGGACGCTCTATTAACTCCCAGCATTGGTGTCAGCGGACGCACTATTAACCCTCAGCATTGGTGTCAGCGGACGCTCTATTAACTCCCAGCATTGGTGTCAGCGGACGCTCTATTAACTCCCAGCATTGGTGTCAGCGGACGCACTATTAACCCCCAGCATTGGTGTCAGCGGACGCACTATTAACTCCCAGCATTGGTGTCAGCGGACGCACTATTAACCCCCAGCATTGGTGTCAGCGGACGCACTATTAACCCCCAGCATTGGTGTCAGCGGACGCTCTATTAACCCCCAGCATTGGTGTCAGCGGACGCTCTATTAACCCCCAGCATTGGTGTCAGCGGACGCTCTATTAACTCCCAGCATTGGTGTCAGCGGACGCACTATTAACCCTCAGCATTGGTGTCAGCGGACGCACTATTAACCCCCAGCATTGGTGTCAGTGGACGCACTATTAACCCCCAGCATTGGTGTCAGCGGACGCACTATTAACCCCCAACATTGGTGTCAGCGGATGCTCTATTAACTCCCAGCATTGGTGTCAGCGGACGCACTATTAACCCCCAGCATTGGTGTCAGTGGACTCACTATTAACCCCCAGCATTAGTGTCAGCAGATGCACTATTAACCCCGGCATTGGTGTCAGCGGACTCACTATTAACCCCGGCATTGGTGTCAGCGGACGCACTATTAACCCCCAGCATTGGTGTCAGCGGATGCACTATTAACCCTCAGCATTGGTGTCAGCGGACGCATTATTAACCCCCCGCATTGGTGTCAGCGGACGCACTATTAACCCCCAGCATTGGTGTCAGCGGACGCACTATTAACCCCCAGCACTAGTGTCAGCGGACGCTCTATTAACTCCCAGCATTGGTGTCAGCGGACGCTCTATTAACTCCCAGCATTGGTGTCAGCGGACGCTCTATTAACTCCCAGCATTGGTGTCAGCGGACGCACTATTAACCCCCAGCATTGGTGTCAGCGGACGCACTATTAACCCCCAGCATTGGTGTCAGCGGACGCACTATTAACCCCCAGCATTGGTGTCAGCGGACGCTCTATTAACTCCCAGCATTGGTGTCAGCGGACGCACTATTAACCCCCAGCATTGGTGTCAGCGGACGCACTATTAACTCCCAGCATTGGTGTCAGCGGACGCTCTATTAACCCCCAGCATTGGTGTCAGCGGACGCACTATTAACCCCCAGCATTGGTGTCAGCGGACGCACTATTAACCCCCAGCATTGGTGTCAGCGGACGCACTATTAACCCCCAGCATTGGTGTCAGCGGACGCACTATTAACCCCCAGCATTGGTGTCAGCGGACGCACTATTAACTCCCAGCATTGGTGTCAGCGGACGCTCTATTAACCCCCAGCATTGGTGTCAGCGGACGCACTATTAACCCCCAGCATTGGTGTCAGCGGACGCACTATTAACTCCCAGCATTGGTGTCAGCGGACGCTCTATTAACCCCCAGCATTGGTGTCAGCGGACGCACTATTAACCCCCAGCATTGGTGTCAGCGGACGCACTATTAACTCCCAGCATTGGTGTCAGCGGACGCTCTATTAACCCCCAGCATTGGTGTCAGCGGACGCACTATTAACCCCCAGCATTGGTGTCAGCGGACGCACTAATAACCCCCAGCATTGGTGTCAGCGGACGCTCTATTAACCCCCAGCATTGGTGTCAGCGGACGCACTATTAACCCCCAGCATTGGTGTCAGCGGACGCACTATTAACTCCCAGCATTGGTGTCAGCGGACGCTCTATTAACCCCCAGCATTGGTGTCAGCGGACGCACTATTAACCCCCAGCATTGGTGTCAGCGGACGCTCTATTAACTCCCAGCATTGGTGTCAGCGGACGCTCTATTAACTCCCAGCATTGGTGTCAGCGGACGCACTATTAACCCCCAGCATTGGTGTCAGCGGACGCACTATTAACTCCCAGCATTGGTGTCAGCGGACGCACTATTAACCCCCAGCATTGGTGTCAGCGGACGCACTATTAACCCCCAGCATTGGTGTCAGCGGACGCTCTATTAACCCCCAGCATTGGTGTCAGCGGACGCTCTATTAACCCCCAGCATTGGTGTCAGCGGACGCTCTATTAACTCCCAGCATTGGTGTCAGCGGACGCACTATTAACCCTCAGCATTGGTGTCAGCGGACGCTCTATTAACTCCCAGCATTGGTGTCAGCGGACGCTCTATTAACTCCCAGCATTGGTGTCAGCGGACGCACTATTAACCCCCAGCATTGGTGTCAGCGGACGCACTATTAACCCCCAGCACTGGTGTCAGCGGACGCTCTATTAACCCCCAGCATTGGTGTCAGCGGACGCACTATTAACCCCCAGCATTGGTGTCAGCGGACGCACTATTAACTCCCAGCATTGGTGTCAGCGGACGCACTATTAACCCCCAGCATTGGTGTCAGCGGACGCACTATTAACCCCCAGCATTGGTGTCAGCGGACGCACTATTAACCCCCAGCACTGGTGTCAGTGGACGCTCTATTAACCCCCAGCATTGGTGTCAGCGGACGCACTATTAACCCCCAGCATTGGTGTCAGCGGACGCACTATTAACTCCCAGCATTGGTGTCAGCGGACGCACTATTAACCCCCAGCATTGGTGTCAGCGGACGCACTATTAACCCCCAGCATTGGTGTCAGCGGACGCTCTATTAACCCCCAGCATTGGTGTCAGCGGACGCTCTATTAACCCCCAGCATTGGTGTCAGCGGACGCTCTATTAACTCCCAGCATTGGTGTCAGCGGACGCACTATTAACCCTCAGCATTGGTGTCAGCGGACGCACTATTAACCCCCAGCATTGGTGTCAGCGGACGCACTATTAACTCCCAGCATTGGTGTCAGCGGACGCTCTATTAACCCCCAGCATTGGTGTCAGCGGACGCACTATTAACCCCCAGCATTGGTGTCAGCGGACGCACTATTAACCCCCAGCATTGGTGTCAGCGGACGCTCTATTAACTCCCAGCATTGGTGTCAGCGGACGCACTATTAACCCCCAGCATTGGTGTCAGCGGACGCACTATTAACCCCCAGCATTGGTGTCAGCGGACGCACTATTAACCCCCAGCATTGGTGTCAGCGGACGCACTATTAACTCCCAGCATTGGTGTCAGCGGACGCTCTATTAACCCCCAGCATTGGTGTCAGCGGACGCACTAATAACCCCCAGCATTGGTGTCAGCGGACGCTCTATTAACCCCCAGCATTGGTGTCAGCGGACGCACTATTAACCCCCAGCATTGGTGTCAGCGGACGCACTATTAACTCCCAGCATTGGTGTCAGCGGACGCTCTATTAACCCCCAGCATTGGTGTCAGCGGACGCACTATTAACCCCCAGCATTGGTGTCAGCGGACGCACTATTAACTCCCAGCATTGGTGTCAGCGGACGCTCTATTAACCCCCAGCATTGGTGTCAGCGGACGCACTATTAACCCCCAGCATTGGTGTCAGCGGACGCACTATTAACTCCCAGCATTGGTGTCAGCGGACGCTCTATTAACCCCCAGCATTGGTGTCAGCGGACGCACTATTAACCCCCAGCATTGGTGTCAGCGGACGCACTATTAACCCCCAGCATTGGTGTCAGCGGACGCACTATTAACCCCCAGCATTGGTGTCAGCGGACGCACTATTAACTCCCAGCATTGGTGTCAGCGGACGCTCTATTAACCCCCAGCATTGGTGTCAGCGGACGCACTAATAACCCCCAGCATTGGTGTCAGCGGACGCTCTATTAACCCCCAGCATTGGTGTCAGCGGACGCACTATTAACCCCCAGCATTGGTGTCAGCGGACGCACTATTAACTCCCAGCATTGGTGTCAGCGGACGCTCTATTAACCCCCAGCATTGGTGTCAGCGGACGCACTATTAACCCCCAGCATTGGTGTCAGCGGACGCTCTATTAACTCCCAGCATTGGTGTCAGCGGACGCTCTATTAACTCCCAGCATTGGTGTCAGCGGACGCACTATTAACCCCCAGCATTGGTGTCAGCGGACGCACTATTAACTCCCAGCATTGGTGTCAGCGGACGCACTATTAACCCCCAGCATTGGTGTCAGCGGACGCACTATTAACCCCCAGCATTGGTGTCAGCGGACGCTCTATTAACCCCCAGCATTGGTGTCAGCGGACGCTCTATTAACCCCCAGCATTGGTGTCAGCGGACGCTCTATTAACTCCCAGCATTGGTGTCAGCGGACGCACTATTAACCCCCAGCATTGGTGTCAGCGGACGCACTATTAACTCCCAGCATTGGTGTCAGCGGACGCTCTATTAACCCCCAACATTGGTGTCAGCAGACGCTCTATTAACCCCCAACATTGGTGTCAGCGGACGCTCTATTAACCCCCAGCATTGGTGTCAGCGGACGCACTATTAACCCCCAGCATTGGTGTCAGCGGACGCACTATTAACCCCCAGCACTGGTGTCAGTGGACGCTCTATTAACCCCCAGCATTGGTGTCAGCGGACGCACTATTAACCCCCAGCATTGGTGTCAGCGGACGCACTATTAACTCCCAGCATTGGTGTCAGCGGACGCACTATTAACCCCCAGCATTGGTGTCAGCGGACGCACTATTAACCCCCAGCATTGGTGTCAGCGGACGCTCTATTAACCCCCAGCATTGGTGTCAGCGGACGCTCTATTAACCCCCAGCATTGGTGTCAGCGGACGCTCTATTAACTCCCAGCATTGGTGTCAGCGGACGCACTATTAACCCTCAGCATTGGTGTCAGCGGACGCACTATTAACCCCCAGCATTGGTGTCAGCGGACGCACTATTAACTCCCAGCATTGGTGTCAGCGGACGCTCTATTAACCCCCAGCATTGGTGTCAGCGGACGCACTATTAACCCCCAGCATTGGTGTCAGCGGACGCACTATTAACCCCCAGCATTGGTGTCAGCGGACGCTCTATTAACTCCCAGCATTGGTGTCAGCGGACGCACTATTAACCCCCAGCATTGGTGTCAGCGGACGCACTATTAACTCCCAGCATTGGTGTCAGCGGACGCTCTATTAACCCCCAGCATTGGTGTCAGCGGACGCACTATTAATCCCCAGCATTGGTGTCAGCGGACGCACTATTAACCCCCAGCATTGGTGTCAGCGGACGCACTATTAACCCCCAGCATTGGTGTCAGCGGACGCACTATTAACTCCCAGCATTGGTGTCAGCGGACGCTCTATTAACCCCCAGCATTGGTGTCAGCGGACGCACTAATAACCCCCAGCATTGGTGTCAGCGGACGCTCTATTAACCCCCAGCATTGGTGTCAGCGGACGCACTATTAACCCCCAGCATTGGTGTCAGCGGACGCACTATTAACCCTCAGCATTGGTGTCAGCGGACGCACTATTAACTCCCAGCATTGGTGTCAGCGGACGCTCTATTAACCCCCAGCATTGGTGTCAGCGGATGCACTATTAACCCCCAGCATTGGTATCAGCGGACGCACTATTAACTCCCAGCATTGGTGTCAGCGGACGCTCTATTAACCCCCAGCATTGGTGTCAGCGGACGCACTAATAACTAGGGCTGGGAGATTCTCTTAAAAAAAAACTCGATTCACGATTCGAATCGAGTTTTTTTTTTTTTTGGAAACCGCGCCGGTCCCGAGGCGCTGCGGGCATGAGTTTTTAGGCGAGGCCGCAGACTAGGCCGAAGCCGCGGCCTCGCCTAAAAACTCATGCCCGCAGCGCCTCGGGACCGGCGCGGTGAAAAAAAAAAATCTAAAAAAATCAATTTGCTTAAATTTTGAATCGATTTAACCTCACAACTCGATTCAAGATTTAAATCGATTTTTTTCCCAGCCCTACTAATAACCCCCAGCATTGGTGTCAGCGGACGCACTATTAACCCCCAGCATTGGTGTCAGCGGACGCACTATTAACCCCCGCATTGGTGTCAGCGGACGCACTATTAACCCCCAGCATTGGTGTCAGCGGACGCACTATTAACCCCCAGCATTGGTGTCAGCGGACGCACTATTAACTCCCAGCATTGGTGTCAGCGGACGCACTATTAACTCCCAGCATTGGTGTCAGCGGACGCTCTATTAACTCCCAGCATTGGTGTCAGCGGACGCTCTATTAACTCCCAGCATTGGTGTCAGCGGACGCTCTATTAACCCCCAGTATTGGTGTCAGCGGACGCACTATTAACTCCCAGCATTGGTGTCAGCGGACGCACTATTAACCCCCAGCATTGGTGTCAGCGGACGCACTATTAACTCCCAGCATTGGTGTCAGCGGACGCACTATTAACTCCCAGCATTGGTGTCAGCGGACGCTCTATTAACTCCCAGCATTGGTGTCAGCGGACGCTCTATTAACTCCCAGCATTGGTGTCAGCGGACGCTCTATTAACTCCCAGCATTGGTGTCAGCGGACGCTCTATTAACTCCCAGCATTGGTGTCAGCGGACGCACTATTAACTCCCAGCATTGGTGTCAGCGGATGTACTATTAACTATCTAGATCTAGAGGTGTTCCAGGATCTAGAGGTGTCCCCGGACCTAGAGGTGTCCCCGAGGTGTCCCAGGACCTAGAGGTGTCCCCGGGCATAGAGGTGTCCCTGAGGTGTCTCCTAGGATCTAGAGGTGTCTCCTAGGATCTAGAAGTGTCTCCTCGGATCTAGAGGTGTCCCAGGATCTAGAGGTGTCCCCGGACCTAGAGGTGTCCCCGGAGGAGGAGGATGGATTAGACCTCCTAACCTCACGGTTGAACAACTTACTATACAGGTTTATCTCCAATTCCAGGAATGGTGTAGTAGAGTGCATGCTCTGGTGGCTTGGTGGGATCAGTATACCTACATCTATGCCTTTGCTCCCTGAGACTCCTTCCTAGTCTGCATTGCAGGAAGGGGAGGGAGGATATTCTGGTGATCCTCATTGTCTTAGACTGACCCTCGTGGATGTAGTACTCTGACCTGAAAAGGAGGACACTGTGATTTGGTCGGATTGCCTGGGTCTTTTTTCTTACTGACCAATTTTTGTATCCTGCTTCAGAATTGCTGTATTCAATGGCATGGGGTTGGGGTAACCATAATTCTAAGCCCAAGTCCTGAGGGACATCTCTGAATTCTTCATTCCCTGATGCTGAAAGCCAGGAATTCTCATTCTCACCATGACTATCACCATACATGGAAGGATTGACGTGAGGTAAATTCTTCATGGGAAGGATCTTTACCTCCTTTACAGATGAGTTTGAACCAGCATTTGGCCCTCAGCAACCTCAAGGCTCTGCTCTTACTAGTTCTAGAGACCAATATGTTCTCTCCCTTGTGACTCCAAGGGATCTGAGTCTGGTTCGTGGTACCCACTGAATCCCTTTCCCCTCTCACCCACATAGTGGTGATCCTTTCTGCCATCATCTTTCTGAGATTCAACGCCGGTTCTTCGAGAGGATCCCTCCTCCTTGTCTGGATGTGATTCAGGCTGCGGGAGATAGCTCTCGCGTCCACTGTTTACTTCAGACTGACTCTCTCCTGGTCGTTCCAGATGGTCCCTGGGAAGGTGGACCGTTCCTTGGTGGCTCATACAGTCCATTATCCAGGCTTCTGGTCCTATGAATCGGGTTCCTTTGTTTACCATCCAGGGGACTCTACGAGATCTGAGTGTTTCTTGGGCTCTTAGCATCACACTGCTCTTCCCAGATATGTAAGGCCGCCACCTGGTTCTCTGTTCATGATTTCCAGGTTCTCCCCGGTGGGCTTGTGGCCTCCTCTGATGCCAGCTTCTGGTGCAAGATCGTTCGGTTGGCTCTGATCTGCAGGCAGTCGCAGCTCTAGGGCTGGGAGATTTTCTCAAAAAAAAAAATCTGCGATTTTTTTTTTTTTTAAACAAACTCGATTCATGATTCGAATCAAGTGGTTTTTTTGGGGGTTTTTTTTTTGGACACCGCGCCGGTCCTGAGGAGCTGCGGGCAGGAGTTTTTGCCTCGCAGACTAGGCCGAAGCCGTGGCCTCACCTAAAAACTCCTGTCCTCAGGACTGGCGCGGTGTCAGAGCCGGTCCTGTTGGAAAAAAAAAAATCAATTTGCTGAAATTTTTTAATCGATTTGACCTCTCAACTCGATTCAAGATTAAAATCGATTTTTTTTCCCCCAGCCCTGTTGTCCTCAGTGAACCTGTTTTAGGATTTTGTTGTCTCTCAATGGACAGGACTGAAAAATAGAATATAGTACTGAATGTAAAATTCTGTTTTTGGAGTCCATTGAGGGACACAGGTTCCACCTTGGTTTTTGGGCTTTCGGTACAGCTCCCTCTAGGCTGAGGCATGCTGGGTACAGGAGGGGTCATCTTGGGTCAGCCTTCTCTTTTGTTTTTGTCCAGTTGTCCTGTAGGAGGCAGTACAACCCGACAGTTAATGGCTTCCTGTGTCACTCAGTGAAGAAGAGATGTGTAAGGTTCTTGGTTCTTTGTTCATGATTTCCAGGTTCTCCCCGGTGGGTTTGTGGCCCCATCTGATGCCAGCTTCTGGTGCAAGATCGTTCGGTTGGCTCTGATCTGCAGTTAGTCCCAGTCTTGTTGTCCTCGGTGAACCTGTTTTTAGGGTTTTGTTGTCTCTCAGTGGACAGGACTGAAAAATAGATCTCCTGTGTCACTCAGTGAAGAAGAGGAATGTATGGTGAGTACAGAGTCCTCTATTATCAGGTCCTCATTGAGCGGACTCCATTAGTGTTTATTCTGACTGTAGGTGGTGTCTTTATTTCACTTATATTGTGTATATCTTCTCTGCTGGCGGTGTGGTCTCAGAGGGGAAACGCCCTTTTGGCAAGTCCCTGCAGCGGCAAGCCAACATTCTACTGGGAGCTTCAAACCTGGATGGTCTGAGCCTAGACGACCACCGAGAGTTCCACCACTCGTGACCCAAGGGTGAGGACACTACGCTGGAGGGGTCTTCCCATCTGATCACATGGCTGTTTCATGTCATTACAGAAGACCTTGTAGCACATCACCTGATCCAGCAGATGATTGACAAGGACCCTCAGACACACCAGTCCGCCGCCCCCCCCTCCCCGAGGAGCCCTACTCAGAGCGTCCTACCATCACAGAACAGACAGGCTCCACTCGCTCACATTGTACATACGTGCTGTTCTCTGTCACCATGACTGGTCACCTACACAGATTCTCCCATTAGTAGGTGTGAGAGAATCTCTGCTGAATGACTGCAATGAGAAATAATATCGTAATATACTCTAACAGAGGAACAGCAAAGTGCAGCCACTGTACTGACAGTACAGGGCCTGACTCTACCAGATTACCAGCTCTGCCGTATAGTACAGGGCCTGACTCTACCAGATTACCAGCTCTGCCTTATGGTACAGGGCCTGACTCTACCAGATTACCAGCTCTGCCGTATAGTACAGGGCCCGACTCTACCAGATTACCAGCTCTGCCTTATGGTACAGGGCCTGACTCTACCAGATTACCAGCTCTGTTGTATAGTAAAGGGCCTGACTCTACCAGCCCTGCCGTATAGTACAGGGCCTGACTCTACCAGCCCTGCCGTATAGTACAGGGCCCGACTCTACCAGCTCTGCCATATAGTATAGGGCCCGGCTCTACCAGCTCTGCCGTATAGTACAGGGCCCGAATCTACCAGCTCTGCCGTATAGTACAGGGCCCGACTCTACCAGATTACCAGCTCTGCCTTATGGTACAGGGCCTGACTCTACCAGATTACCAGCTCTGCCGTATAGTACAGGGCCTGACTCTACCAGCCCTGCCGTATAGTACAGGGCCTGACTCTACCAGCCCTGCCGTATAGTACAGGGCCCGACTCTACCAGCTCTGCCGTATAGTACAGGGCCCGACTCTACCAGCTCTGCCGTATAGTACAGGGCCCGACTCTACCAGCTCTGCCGTACAGTACAGGGCCCGACTCTACCAGCTCTGCCGTACAGTACAGGGCCTGACTCTACCAGCTATGCCGTACAGTGCAGGGCCCGACTCTACCAGCTCTGCCGTATAGTACAGGGCCCGACTCTACCAGCTCTGCCGTACAGTACAGGGCCCGACTCTACCAGCTCTGCCGTACAGTACAGGGCCCAACTCTGCCAGCTCTGCCGTATAGTACAGGGCCTGACTCTACCAGCTCTGCCGTACAGTACAGGGCCCAACTCTGCCAGCTCTGCCGTATAGTACAGGGCCCGACTCTACCAGCTCTGCCATATAGTACAGGGCCCGACTCTACCAGCTCTGCCGTACAGTACAGGGCCCGACTCTACCAGCTCTGCCGTACAGTACAGGGCCCGACTCTACCAGCTCTGCCGTACAGTACAGGGCCCAACTCTGCCAGCTCTGCCGTATAGTACAGGGCCTGACTCTACCAGCTCTGCCGTACAGTACAGGGCCCAACTCTGCCAGCTCTGCCGTATAGTACAGGGCCCGACTCTACCAGCTCTGCCATATAGTACAGGGCCCGACTCTACCAGCTCTGCCGTACAGTACAGGGCCCGACTCTACCAGCTCTGTCGTATAGTACAGGGCCTGGCTCTACCAGCTCTGCCATATAGTATAGGGCCCGGCTCTACCAGCTCTGCCGTATAGTACAGGGCCCGAATCTACCAGCTCTGCCGTATAGTACAGGGCCCGACTCTACCAGCTCTGCCATATAGTACAGGGCCCGACTCTACCAGCTCTGCCGTATAGTACAGGGCCCGACTCTACCAGCTCTGCCATATAGTACAGGGCCCGACTCTACCAGCTCTGCCGTATAGTACAGGGCCCGACTCTACCAGCTCTGCCGTATAGTACAGGGCCTGACTCTACCAGCTCTGCTGTATAGTACAGGGCCTGACTCTATCAGCTCTGCCGTATAGTACAGGGCCCGACTCTACCAGCTCTGCCGTATAGTTCAGGGCCCGACTCTACCAGCTCTGCCGTATAGTACAGGGCCCGACTCTACCAGCTCTGCCCTTATAGTACAGGGCCCGACTCTACCAGCTCTGCCCTTATAGTACAGGGCCTGACTCTACCAGCTTTGCCGTACAGTACAGGGCCCGACTCTACCAGCCCTGCCGTATAGTACAGGGCCCGACTCTACCAGCTCTGCCCTTATAGTACAGGGCCTGACTCTACCAGCTTTGCCGTACAGTACAGAGCCCGACTCTACCAGCTCTGCCGTATAGTACAGGGCCCAACTCTACCAGCTCTGCCGTATAGTACAGGACCCGACTCTACCAGCTCTGCCGTATAGTACAAGGCCCAACTCTGCCAGCTCTGCAGTATAGTACAGTGCACGACTCTGCCAGCTCTGCCGTATAGTACAGGGCCCGACTCTACCAGCCCTGCCATATAGTACAGGGCCCGACTCTACCAGCTCTGCCCTTATAGTACAGGGCCCGACTCTACCAGCTCTGCCCTTATAGTACAGGGCCTGACTCTACCAGCTTTGCCGTATAGTACAGAGCCCGACTCTACCAGCTCTGCCGTATAGTACAGGGCCGACTCTACCAGCTCTGCCGTATAGTACAGGACCCGACTCTACCAGCTCTGCCGTATAGTACAGGGCCTGACTCTACCAGCTCTGCCGTACAGTACAGGGCCCGACTCTACCAGCTCTGCCGTATAGTACAAGGCCCAACTCTGCCAGCTCTGCAGTATAGTACAGTGCACGACTCTGCCAGCTCTGCCGTATAGTACAGGGCCCGACTCTACCAGCTCTGCCGTACAGTACAGGGCCCGACTCTACCAGCTCTGCCGTACAGTACAGGGCCCGACTCTACCAGCTCTGCCGTACAGTACAGGGCCCGACTCTACAAGATTATGACTGACCTCAGAGGTAGGTAGGAAGTGAACAGTCATTGCCGATAACCAGTAGATAAGCTCTCTTCTCTTGTAGATCTCAGGAAGTTCCGCAGTTACAAGGGCCAATCGGTGAGGATCTTCTGCGGGCGTTATGTGATAAGGCGGTCAGAGCCGGGGGAGGGGTGGTCGGGGGGGGGGGGGGTGGCGAGTAGAAGGTGAGCTGCTGGAACAATTCTCCTCTCTTCTTCTATTTCCAGAAACATCGCTACAGAGAATTACCGCCCGAGGTGCAGGATACTCTGGGGGGCGTCCCTGACCACTATTTTACCTCCCGATTTCCAGGACTTTTCCTGCACACTTAACTTGCCATGGGCTTATGTAGCCATCAGAGACTGTTTCACCCCTATTACACCCGGGACTCCTCAGAACCGGCACTCGGCTCGCAGCCCCCAGATGAGATGTGAAATGTGCGCTGATTTCTGGTCATGACCCGAAGACATTGCAGCGTGCCTTAGACTGCCCTCCCTTGGCTCTCCTGTAGAGGGCGACACATGCTGGGTGTGGGAGGAGAGACCTTCCTTCCAGCGCCATTTGGTATTCTTTCATATTGCATTATGGAAAGGGTATCGCCTCCTCAGTCTGGGAGGGGCTTTGCGCTATTGGTTGCTGGTGCTGGAGGGGGCGGGCACAGACGAGAAGCGGTTAGTGGTAATGAGGTTTTATTTTTTTACCACATTGAAGGGTTTTTATTCATGAAGTGTCAGCTCCTATGGGTCAGCCATGCTTGCTCAGGTTTTATGGGTGAAGTTCAGTGTTCTACCCAGAATCCTCAGTGTCAGGGGGCGGGGTTTACCATTGGTATTTATACGGAGGAGCCCGAAAGCCGTTCCCGACATCGCTGCGCTCTGCAGAGAAGAATCATTTTCTGTTTCAGTTTTATTGACTTTTTTTATTGATAAGGAAACTCGGGAAATGGAAATATTTTATATTTTTAATCAGTGAAGCACAATGGGTTCAATTCTCAAAGGTAAGACCCGGAGGAAGATCCTTATTTCCAGAGAAGTGATCGTATTTTCCGCTGAGCTCAGCCAATGAGAGGTGAAAATTACCGTCACATGACTGAAAATAAAGATCCGGGTCCTCATGTAGCCCGGCATGGTTTGAGCCGAATGTCAGGCTGGACTTGGGTCAGTATTGCCGGGAATAATCGGAGTTTGTGAATTAAAGATGATTTCTGTCTCGGGATATTTTCTGTTATTAGAAATGAAATATAAATGGTGGAGAGATGTTCGGGCTCTGGCCAGATTATGAGCAGAGAGCGGTAACCCATGGCAACCTGTCAGGTGTCCTCTTTTATAAATTTGCATTCTGGCTGCTTGTTGGTTACTGCTCTCTGCCCACAGTCCCCAGATTACCTGGTATTATGGTAATTACCACTTCTATCCATTGGTGGCAGCACCGTGACATTAATATTATGTGTATGGTAATATAGGGGGAGTCATACCAGCTCTAACCACAAGGTGGCAGCAGAGTACCAGTAAAATGCGTATGTTAATATAAAGGGGAGTTATACCAGTTCTAACCACCAGGTGGAAGCAGACTACCAGTAATATTAGGTGTGGAGCAATATAGGGGGGAGTCATACCAGTTCTAACCACCAGGTAGCAGCAGAGTACAAATAATATTAGGTGTGTGGTAATATAGGGGGAGTCATACCAGTTCTAACAGGTGGCACCAGAGTACCAGTAGTATTGTGCATGGTAATATATGGGGTCATACCAGTTCTAATTGCAAGGTGGCAGCAGAGTAATGGTAATATTATGTGTATGGTATTATAGGGGGGGTCATACCAGTTCTAACCACCAGATGGCAGCAGAGCGCTGCTAATATTGTGTATGATAGGGGGAGTCATACCAGTTCTAACCACTAGGTGGCAGCAGAGTACCAGTAATATTATGTATGGTAATATAGGGGGAGTCACACCAGTTCTGACCACGAGGTGGCAGCAAAGCACTGCTAATATTGTGTATGGTAATATAGGGGGAGTCATACCAGTTCTAACCACTAGGTGGCAGCAGAATACCGGTAATATGTGTATGGTGATATAGGGGGAGTCATACCAGTTCTAACCACAAGGTGGCAGAATATGGGTTGCGATCCTGAACACAATGGTGGATGTACGTTGCACAATACATTCTGCCGCCATTTTGGAGTGGAGAAAATCGCACTTAAAATGCTGAGCTCAGCAGATGTCTCATCATAAAGGTTACTCGGGGGGGGGGGGGGGGGTTGCACGGCTACCATTTTGTTGAGGACCGTAGCATATTTTCTCTTCCACAAAATGGCGGCATACATCGCATACCTAGTTTGCCGCCGTTCTCCAATGGGGAAAGTTGTTTTGGTCCTCCGGATAATGGCAGCCATAGAGGACATCCCTGCTGTGACTACAGAGAGGAGAGAAATGCTGCAATCCTCAATCTGCACTTTCTGGGCGTGTCCCGCTCTGCTGTCCAATCACATAGAAGAAAACCACTGCGGTCCTCAACAAATGGCGGCCAGGGTGGACCATTTCTACACAACCATTATATATACTCAGCACTCCCTCCATATTATTTATTGTCCTCAACTCTGACCAATCACAACCACCAGATGGCAGCAGAGTGCTGGTACTATTATGTGTATGATGTAATACAGGGGAGTCCTACCACCTCCGAACACTGGATGGCAGCAGAGTGCTGGTACTATTATGTGTATGATGTAATATAGGGGAGTCCTACCACCTCCGAACACTGGATGGCAGCAGAGTAAGATCCCTCTCATACGGAGCCATCCCTCCGTTAGTGCTAAAGCGCTGATTTTCGGGGCTAGCGGGGCAATTTTAAGCCGAAAAAAGGATAAAAACTCATTCCAATGGGCAGGGGGGTTTTGGGAGCACTTAATACAGCGCTCCCGACCTGCCCCAAAGATGCTGCTTGCAAGACTTTTCGGAACGTCCCACAAGAGTGCCGCCCCGGTGTGAAAGAACACACTGCAGTGAATGAGAGGCCGTCTTCAGGTGCTTAGCAGAGGCTATTTCTATCACTAAAACGCCTGGAAACTGCCCCAGTGAAAAGGGTCTAACAGAAATGTGTATGAAAATTCATTAATGTCATACCAGGTTCAACCAAAGGGTGGCAGCAGAGTGACGATGATGTATGTATGGTAATATAGGGGGAGCACCGCCAGTGTATATCCACAAGGTGGCAGCAGAGTGACGGTGATGTATGTATGGTAACATAGGGGGAGCACCGCCAGTGTATATCCACAAGGTGGCAGCAGAGTGACAGTGATGTATGTATGGTAATATAGGGGGAGCACCGCCAGTGTATATCCACAAGGTGGCAGCAGAGTGACGGTGATGTATGTATAATATAGGGGGAGCACCGCCAGTGTATATCCACAAGGTGGCAGCAGAGTGACGGGGATGTATGTATGATAATATAGAGGGAGCTCCGCCAGTGTATATCCACAAGGTGGCAGCAGAGTGACGGTAATGTATGGATGGTAATATAGGGGGAGCACCGCCAGTGTATATCCACAAGGTGGCAGCAGAGTGACGGTGATGTATGTATGATAATATAGGGGGAGCACCGCCAGTGTATATCCACAAGGTGGCAGCAGAGTGATGGTGATGTATGTATGATAATATAGGGGGAGCACCGCCAGTGTATATCCACAAGGTGGCAGCAGAGTGATGGTGATGTATGTATGGTAACATAGGGGGAGCACCGCCAGTGTATATCCACAAGGTGGCAGCAGAGTGATGGTGATGTATGTATGGTAACATAGGGGGAGCACCGCCAGTGTATATCCACAAGGTGGCAGCAGAGTGACGGTGATGTATGTATGGTAACATAGGGGGAGCACCGCCAGTGTATATCCACAAGGTGGCAGCAGAGTGACGGTGAGGTATGTATGGTAATATAGAGGGAGCAGCGCCAGTGTGTATCCACAAGGTGGCAGCAGAGTGATGGTGATGTATGTATGATAATATAGGGGGAGCACCGCCAGTGTATATCCACAAGGTGGCAGCAGAGTGACGGTGATGTATGTATGATAATATAGGGGGAGCACCGCCAGTGTATATCCACAAGGTGGCGGCAGAGTGACGGGGATGTATGTATAGTAATATAGGGGGAGCACCGCCAGTGTATATCCACAAGGTGGCAGCAGAGTGATGGTGATGTATGTATGATAATATAGAGGGAGCACCGCCAGTGTATATCCACAAGGTGGCAGCAGAGTGACGGTGATGTATGTATGGTAATATAGGGGGAGCACCGCCAGTGTATATCCACAAGGTGGCAGCAGAGTGACGGTGAAATATGTATGATAATATAGGGGGAGCACCGCCAGTGTATATCCACAAGGTGGCAGCAGAGTGACGGTGATGTATGTATGATAATATAGGGGGAGCACCGCCAGTGTATATCCACAAGGTGGCGGCAGAGTGACGGGGATGTATGTATAGTAATATTGGGGGAGCACCGCCAGTGTATATCCACAAGGTGGCAGCAGAGTGACGGTGAGGTATGTATGGTAATATAGAGGGAGCAGCGCCAGTGTGTATCCACAAGGTGGCAGCAGAGTGATGGTGATGTATGTATGATAATATAGGGGGAGCACCGCCAGTGTATATCCACAAGGTGGCAGCAGAGTGACGGTGATGTATGTATGATAATATAGGGGGAGCACCGCCAGTGTATATCCACAAGGTGGCGGCAGAGTGACGGGGATGTATGTATAGTAATATAGGGGGAGCACCGCCAGTGTATATCCACAAGGTGGCAGCAGAGTGATGGTGATGTATGTATGATAATATAGAGGGAGCACCGCCAGTGTATATCCACAAGGTGGCAGCAGAGTGACGGTGATGTATGTATGGTAATATAGGGGGAGCACCGCCAGTGTATATCCACAAGGTGGCAGCAGAGTGACGGTGAAATATGTATGATAATATAGGGGGAGCACCGCCAGTGTATATCCACAAGGTGGCAGCAGAGTGACGGTGATGTATGTATGATAATATAGGGGGAGCACCGCCAGTGTATATCCACAAGGTGGCGGCAGAGTGACGGGGATGTATGTATAGTAATATTGGGGGAGCACCGCCAGTGTATATCCACAAGGTGGCAGCAGAGTGATGGTGATGTGTGTATGATAATATAGGGGGAGCACCGCCAGTGTATATCCACAAGGTGGCAGCAGAGTGATGGTGATGTATGTATGATAATATAGGGGGAGCACCGCCAGTGTATATCCACAAGGTGGCAGCAGAGTGAGAAAAAGAATGGTGACCCAAAAAAACGTGTAGCAATGAAAAGAAGAAAGGCAATATTAAGTCTCACCAAGAATATGTGATGAGAATAAAGTGTCAGCTGAGTGAAGGTGAACTATAAGTACCAGCGATGAGCCACAGGTGACCACCAACGTCACGCAGCGTAATCAAAAGGGGGAGGCGGCAATTGGCGCTCAAACCTCCTCGTGGTGTATGCAGATTAACCACTTCAGCCCCGGACCATTTGGCTGGCCAAAGACCGGAAGACTTTTTGCGATTCGGCACTGCGTCGCTTTAACTGACAATTGCGCAGTCGTGCGACGTTGCTCCCAAACAAAATTGACGTCCTTTTTTCCCCCCCAAATAGAGTTTTCTTTTGGTGGTATTTGATCACCTCTGCGGTTTTTATTTTTTTGCGCTATAAACAAAAATAGAGAGCGCCAATTTTGAAAAAAACGCATTATTTTTTACTGTAATAAATATCCCCCAAAAATATATAAAAAAACTTTTTTTTCCCCTCAGTTTAGGCCGATCGTATTCTTCTACATATTTTTGGTTAAAAAAAAATCGCAATAAGCGTATATTCATTGGTTTGCAAAAAAGTTATAAAATTGCATTGATTACTGTAAAAATGTCACTGGCAGTGAAGGGGTTAACCACTAGGGGGCAGTGAAGGGGTTAAGTGTGTCCTAGTGCGTGTTCTAACTGAAGGGGGGAGGGGACTGTGTGTGATCGCGACCGCCGGGCACTCGCATCGGCTCCGCTGGCGATCAGGCGGCGGGCACGCGCCCCCTAGTGGCCGTCTATGTTACTGTCGTAACATGACGGTGATTCGTGCAGCCGAACCATGTTGCCGCAGTTACAACTGAGGCGGCTGGTCGGCATGCGGTTAAGCAAACAACGTATCGGCGCGCGGTATCATGAATGACGCCACCCTCTCGTCCTGGGGGCGCGGCGTCAACCCTCAGCGAGTGCCTACCTGTCCCCCCGCCCCCATGGTAAAATAGAGAGGGGAGGGCCCTGGTGCGTGTCGCAGCTCCCCGGCATTCCTCGATCTTATGTTTAACCTCTTGCTTACCGGGCACTTATACCCCCCTTCCTGCCCAGGCCAATTTTCAGAGCTGTCACACTTTGAATGACAATTACTCGGTCATGTAATACTGTACCCACATGAACTTTTTATCATTTTTTTTCACACAAATGGAGCTTTCTTTTGGTGGTATTTAATCGCCACTCGGGCACTGATGGGTGGCACTGTGGGCACTGATGGGTGGTATTGATAGGTGGCACTGGTGATGAGGCACTGATTGGTGACATTTATAGGTGGCACTGTGGGCACTGTTAGGTGGCACAGAAGCCTCTGCAGAGGCTCTTCTTGATCGGGACCGATGTCCCTCTCACAGCCGCCGGTGATCGCTACCAGCATGAGGAGAAAAAATAGGCGATTACCGGCTCTGTTTACATCACACGATCAGCTGTCATTGGCTGACAGCTGATCACATGGTAAGGGGCCGGGATCGACCCCTTACTCCGATCTGTGATCAGCCGAGTCTCATAGACTCGCTGATCACAGAGCGTGCCGCGTGCGCCCTGCAGGGGGCGCGCAGGTCGATCGAGCACGGGAGGACGTCTATGGACGCCCTTCTGGCAAAGTAGGCCCGCGCTATAGCCAAAAGACGGGAAATAAATGATCAAACAACTAAATAAAAGAAACAAAAATCGCTGCCACTGAGACCCATGATGTTTTTCTCCCACTGAAATGCCCCTTGCAATCCTTAGTGGGGCACAGTGACAGGGGGGCTGTGATTTTAGGGGCACTGTGATGGGGGGGTTGTGATTTTAGGGGCACTGTGATGGGGGGTTGTGATTTTAGGGGCACTGTGACAGGGGGGGCTGTGATTTTAGGGGCACTGTGACAGGGGGGGTGGTGATTTTAGGGGCACTGTGACGGGGGGCTGTGATTTTAGGGGCACTGTGATGGGGGGCTGTGATTTTAGGGGCACTGTGATGGGGGGTTGTGATTTTAGGGGCACTGTGACGGGGGGCTGTGATTTTAGGGGCACTGTGACGGGGGGCTGTGATTTTAGGGGCACTGTGACGGGGGGGTTGTGATTTTAGGGGCACTGTGATGGGGGGTTGTGATTTTAGGGGCACTGTGACAGGGGGGGCTGTGATTTTAGGGGCACTGTGACAGGGGGGTGATGATTTTAGGGGCACTGTGACGGGGGGGTTGTGATTTTAGGGGCACTGTGATGGGGGTTGTGATTTTAGGGGCACTGTGACAGGGGGGGGCTGTGATTTTAGGGGCACTGTGACAGGGGGGAGGTGATTTTAGGGGCACTGTGACAGGGGTGTGTGTGATTTTAGGGGCACTGTGACGGGGGGGGGGCTGTGATTTTAGGGGCACTGTGACAGGGGGGGCTGTGATTTTAGGGGCACTGTGACAGGGGGGGGCTGTGATTTTAGGGGCACTGTGACAGGGGGGTTGTGATTTTAGGGGCACTGTGACAGGGGGCTGTGATTTTAGGGGCATTATGACGGGGGGGGTTGTGATTTTAGGGGCACTGTGATGGGGGGGTTGTGATTTTAGGGGCACTGTGATTTTAGGGGCACTGTGACAGGGGGCTGAGATTTTAGGGGCACTGTGACAGGGGGGCTGTGATTTTAGGGGCACTGTGACAGGGGGGTTGTGATTTTAGGGGCACTGTGACAGGGGGGGGGCTGTGATTTTAGGGGCACTGTGACAGGGGGGCTGTGATTTTAAGGGCACTGTGACAGGGGGGGGGGGGCTGTGATTTTAGGGGCACTGTGACAGGGGGGCTGTGATTTTAGGGGCACTGTGATGGGGGGCTGTGATTTTAGGGGCACTGTGACGGGGAGGTTGTGATTTTAGGGGCACTGTGATGGGGGGTTGTGATTTTAGGGGCACTGTGACAGGGGGGGCTGTGATTTTAGGGGCACTGTGACAGGGGGGTGGTGATTTTAGGGGCACTGTGACAGGGGGGGCTGTGATTTTAGGGGCACTGTGACAGGGGGGGCTGTGATTTTAGGGGCACTGTGACAGGGGGGCTGTGATTTTAGGGGCACTGTGATGGGGGGCTGTGGTTTTAGGGGCACTGTGATGGGGGGCTGTGATTTTAGGGGCACTGTGATGGGGGGTTGTGATTTTAGGGGCACTGTGACGGGGGGCTGTGATTTTAGGGGCACTGTGACGGGGGGCTGTGATTTTAGGGGCACTGTGACGGGGGGGTTGTGATTTTAGGGGCACTGTGATGGGGGGTTGTGATTTTAGGGGCACTGTGACAGGGGGGGCTGTGATTTTAGGGGCACTGTGACAGGGGGGTGATGATTTTAGGGGCACTGTGACGGGGGGGTTGTGATTTTAGGGGCACTGTGATGGGGGTTGTGATTTTAGGGGCACTGTGACAGGGGGGGGCTGTGATTTTAGGGGCACTGTGACAGGGGGGAGGTGATTTTAGGGGCACTGTGACAGGGGTGTGTGTGATTTTAGGGGCACTGTGACGGGGGGGGGGGGCTGTGATTTTAGGGGCACTGTGACAGGGGGGGCTGTGATTTTAGGGGCACTGTGACAGGGGGGGGCTGTGATTTTAGGGGCACTGTGACAGGGGGGTTGTGATTTTAGGGGCACTGTGACAGGGGGCTGTGATTTTAGGGGCACTATGACGGGGGGGGGTTGTGATTTTAGGGGCACTGTGATGGGGGGGTTGTGATTTTAGGGGCACTGTGATTTTAGGGGCACTGTGACAGGGGGCTGAGATTTTAGGGGCACTGTGACAGGGGGGCTGTGATTTTAGGGGCACTGTGACAGGGGGGTTGTGATTTTAGGGGCACTGTGACAGGGGGGGGGCTGTGATTTTAGGGGCACTGTGACAGGGGGGCTGTGATTTTAAGGGCACTGTGACAGGGGGGGGGGGCTGTGATTTTAGGGGCACTGTGACAGGGGGGCTGTGATTTTAGGGGCACTGTGATGGGGGGCTGTGATTTTAGGGGCACTGTGACGGGGAGGTTGTGATTTTAGGGGCACTGTGATGGGGGGTTGTGATTTTAGGGGCACTGTGACAGGGGGGGCTGTGATTTTAGGGGCACTGTGACAGGGGGGTGGTGATTTTAGGGGCACTGTGACAGGGGGGGCTGTGATTTTAGGGGCACTGTGACAGGGGGGGCTGTGATTTTAGGGGCACTGTGACAGGGGGGCTGTGATTTTAGGGGCACTGTGATGGGGGGCTGTGGTTTTAGGGGCACTGTGATGGGGGGCTGTGATTTTAGGGGCACTGTGATGGGGGGTTGTGATTTTAGGGGCACTGTGACGGGGGGCTGTGATTTTAGGGGCACTGTGACGGGGGGCTGTGATTTTAGGGGCACTGTGACGGGGGGGTTGTGATTTTAGGGGCACTGTGATGGGGGGTTGTGATTTTAGGGGCACTGTGACAGGGGGGGCTGTGATTTTAGGGGCACTGTGACAGGGGGGTGGTGATTTTAGGGGCACTGTGACGGGGGGGTTGTGATTTTAGGGGCACTGTGATGGGGGGTTGTGATTTTAGGGGCACTGTGACAGGGGGGCTGTGATTTTAGGGGCACTGTGACAGGGGGGAGGTGATTTTAGGGGCACTGTGACAGGAGTGTGTCTGATTTTAGGGGCACTGTGACAGGGGGGGCTGTGATTTTAGGGGCACTGTGACAGGGGGGGGGGCTGTGATTTTAGGGGCACTGTGACAGGGGGGGCTGTGATTTTAGGGGCACTGTGACAGGGGGGTTGTGATTTTAGGGGCACCGTGACAGGGGGCTGTGATTTTAGGGGCACTGTGACGGGGGGGTTGTGATTTTAGGGGCACTGTGATGGGGGGTTGTGATTTTAGGGGCACTGTGATGGGGGGCTGTGATTTTAGGGGCACTGTGACGGGGAGGTTGTGATTTTAGGGGCACTGTGATGGGGGGTTGTGATTTTAGGGGCACTGTGACAGGGGGGGCTGTGATTTTAGGGGCACTGTGACAGGGGGGGTGGTGATTTTAGGGGCACTGTGACAGGGGGGGGGCTGTGATTTTAGGGGCACTGTGACAGGGGGGGTGGTGATTTTAGGGGCACTGTGATGGGGGGCTGTGATTTTAGGGGCACTGTGATGGGGGCTGTGATTTTAGGGGCACTGTGATGGGGGGTTGTGATTTTAGGGGCACAGTGACGGGGGGCTGTGATTTTAGGGGCACTGTGACGGGGGGCTGTGATTTTAGGGGCACTGTGACGGGGGGGTTGTGATTTTAGGGGCACTGTGATGGGGGGTTGTGATTTTAGGGGCACTGTGATGGGGGGCTGTGATTTTAGGAGCACTGTGACAGGGGGGGTGGTGATTTTAGGGGCACTGTGACAGGGGGGGGTGGTGATTTTAGGGGCACTGTGACAGGGGGGCTGTGATTTTAGGGGCACTGATGGGGGGACTGTGATTTTAGGGGCACTGTGACAGGGGGGGGCTGTGATTTTAGGGGCACTGATGGGGGGACTGTGATTTTAGGGGCACTGTGACAGGGGGGGGCTGTGATTTTAGGGGCACTGATGGGGGGACTGTGATTTTAGGGGCACTGTGACGGGGTGGGCTGTGATTTTAGGGGCACTGTGACAGGGGGGGCTGTGATTTTAGGGGCACTGTGACAGGGGGGGCTGTGATTTTAGGGGCACTGTGATGGGGGGACTGTGATTTTAGGGGCACTGTGACAGGGGGGGCTGTGATTTTAGGGGCACTGTGACAGGGGGGCTGTGATTTTAGGGGCACTGTGATGGGGGGGTTGGATTTTAGGGGCACTGTGACAGGGGGGCTGTGATTTTAGAGGCACTGTGACGGGGGGGCTGTGATTTTAGGGGCACTGTGACGGGGGGCTGTGATTTTAGGGGCACTGTGACGGGGGACTGTGATTTTAGGGGCACTGTGACAGGGGGGGCTGTGATTTTAGGGGCACTGTGATGGGGGGGCTGTGATTTTAGGGGCACTGTGACAGGGGGGCTGTGATTTTAGGGGCACTGTGACAGGGGGGGCTGTGATTTTAGGGGCACTGTGATGGGGGGGTTGTGATTTTAGGGGCACTGTGACAGGGGGGGGGCTGTGATTTTAGGGGCACTGTGACAGGGGGGGTGATTTTAGGGGCACTGTGACAGGGGGTGTGTGATTTTAGGGGCATTGTGATGTGGGGTTGTGATTTTAGGGGCACTGTGATGTGGGGTTGTGATTTTAGGGGCACTGTGACAGGGGGCTGTGATTTTAGGGGCACTGTGATGAGGGGGGTGATTTTAGGGGCACTGTGATGGGGAGGTGATTTTAGGGGCACTGTGACAGGGGGGTGTGATTTTAGGGGCACTGTGACAGGGGGGGCTGTGATTTTAGGGGCACTGTGACAGGGGGGGGATGTGATTTTAGGGGCACTGTGACGGGGGGGCTGTGATTTTAGGGGCACTGTGACAGGGGGGGATGTGATTTTAGGGGCACTGTGACGGGGGGGCTGTGATTTTAGGGGCACTGTGACGGGGGGCTGTGATTTTAGGGGCACTGTGACGGGGGGGTGTGATTTTAGGGGCACTGTGACGGGGGGGTGTGATTTTAGGGGCACTGTGACGGGGGGGGCTGTGATTTTAGGGGCACTGTGACGGGGGGCTGTGATTTTAGGGGCACTGTGACAGGGGGGGCTGTGATTTTAGGGGCACTGTGACAGGGGGGGGCTGTGATTTTAGGGGCACTGTGACAGGGGGGGCTGTGATTTTAGGGGCACTGTGACAGGGGGGGTGTGATTTTAGGGGCACTGTGAAGGGGGGCTGTGATTTTAGGGGCACTGTGACAGGGGGGGTGTGATTTTAGGTGCACTGTGAAGGGGGGTGTGATTTTAGGGGCACTGTGACGGGGGGGCTGTGATTTTAGGGGCACTGTGAAGGGGGGGCTGTGATTTTAGGGGCACTGTGATGGGGGGGCTGTGATTTTAGGGGCACTGTGACAGGGGGGCTGTGATTTTAGGGGCACTGTGATGGGGGGGGGGCTGTGATTTTAGGGGCACTGTGATGGGGGGGCTGTGATTTTAGGGGCACTGTGAAGGGGGGGCTGTGATTTTAGGGGCACTGTGACGGGGGGGGGCTGTGATTTTAGGGGCACTGTGAAGGGGGGCTGTGATTTTAGGGGCGATTTTAGGGGCACTGTGACGGGGGTGTGTGATTTTAGGGGCACTGTGACGGGGGGGGTGATTTTAGGGGCACTGTGACAGGGGGGGGCTGTGATTTTAGGGGCACTGTGACAGGGGGGTGTGATTTTAGGGGCACTGTGATGGGGGGGCTGTGATTTTAGGGGCACTGTGATGGGGGGGGGGCTGTGATTTTAGGGGCACTGTGACAGGGGGGGCTGTGATTTTAGGGGCACTGTGACGGGGGGGTGTGATTTTAGGGGCACTGTGATGGGGGGGGCTGTGATTTTAGGGGCACTGTGATGGGGGGGGGGGCTGTGATTTTAGGGGCACTGTGAAGGGGGGGCTGTGATTTTAGGGGCACTGTGAAGGGGGGGCTGTGATTTTAGGGGCACTGTGACGGGGGGGGCTGTGATTTTAGGGGCACTGTGAAGGGGGGGGGCTGTGATTTTAGGGGCACTGTGAAGGGGGGGTGATTTTAGGGGCACTGTGAAGGGGGGGGGCTGTGATTTTAGGGGCACTGTGAAGGGGGGGCTGTGATTTTAGGGGCACTGTGACGGGGGGGGCTGTGATTTTAGGGGCACTGTGACAGGGGGGCTGTGATTTTAGGGGCACTGTGATGGGGGGGTGTGATTTTAGGGGCACTGTGACAGGGGGGGGGGTGATTTTAGGGGCACTGTGACAGGGGGGGCTGTGATTTTAGGGGCACTGTGAAGGGGGGGCTGTGATTTTAGGGGCACTGTGAAGGGGGGGCTGTGACTTTAGGGGCACTGTGACAGGGGGGGGCTGTGATTTTAGGGGCACTGTGACAGGGGGGGCTGTGATTTTAGGGGCACTGTGACAGGGGGGGCTGTGATTTTAGGGGCACTGTGACAGGGGGGGCTGTGATTTTAGGGGCACTGTGACAGGGGGGGCTGTGATTTTAGGGGCACTGTGACAGGGGGGGCTGTGATTTTAGGGGCACTGTGACGGGGGGGGCTGTGATTTTAGGGGCACTGTGAAGGGGGGGGGGCTGTGATTTTAGGGGCACTGTGAAGGGGGGGTGATTTTAGGGGCACTGTGAAGGGGGGGGGCTGTGATTTTAGGGGCACTGTGAAGGGGGGGCTGTGATTTTAGGGGCACTGTGACGGGGGGGGCTGTGATTTTAGGGGCACTGTGACAGGGGGGCTGTGATTTTAGGGGCACTGTGATGGGGGGGTGTGATTTTAGGGGCACTGTGACAGGGGGGGGGGGTGATTTTAGGGGCACTGTGACAGGGGGGGCTGTGATTTTAGGGGCACTGTGAAGGGGGGGCTGTGATTTTAGGGGCACTGTGAAGGGGGGGCTGTGACTTTAGGGGCACTGTGACAGGGGGGGGCTGTGATTTTAGGGGCACTGTGACAGGGGGGGCTGTGATTTTAGGGGCACTGTGACAGGGGGGGCTGTGATTTTAGGGGCACTGTGACGGGGGGGTTGTGATTTTAGGGGCACTGTGATGGGGGGTTGTGATTTTAGGGGCACTGTGATGGGGGGCTGTGATTTTAGGAGCACTGTGACAGGGGGGGTGGTGATTTTAGGGGCACTGTGACAGGGGGGGGTGGTGATTTTAGGGGCACTGTGACAGGGGGGCTGTGATTTTAGGGGCACTGATGGGGGGACTGTGATTTTAGGGGCACTGTGACAGGGGGGGGCTGTGATTTTAGGGGCACTGATGGGGGGACTGTGATTTTAGGGGCACTGTGACAGGGGGGGGCTGTGATTTTAGGGGCACTGATGGGGGGACTGTGATTTTAGGGGCACTGTGACGGGGTGGGCTGTGATTTTAGGGGCACTGTGACAGGGGGGGCTGTGATTTTAGGGGCACTGTGACAGGGGGGGCTGTGATTTTAGGGGCACTGTGATGGGGGGACTGTGATTTTAGGGGCACTGTGACAGGGGGGGCTGTGATTTTAGGGGCACTGTGACAGGGGGGCTGTGATTTTAGGGGCACTGTGATGGGGGGGTTGGATTTTAGGGGCACTGTGACAGGGGGGCTGTGATTTTAGAGGCACTGTGACGGGGGGGCTGTGATTTTAGGGGCACTGTGACGGGGGGCTGTGATTTTAGGGGCACTGTGACGGGGGACTGTGATTTTAGGGGCACTGTGACAGGGGGGGCTGTGATTTTAGGGGCACTGTGATGGGGGGGCTGTGATTTTAGGGGCACTGTGACAGGGGGGCTGTGATTTTAGGGGCACTGTGACAGGGGGGGCTGTGATTTTAGGGGCACTGTGATGGGGGGGTTGTGATTTTAGGGGCACTGTGACAGGGGGGGGGCTGTGATTTTAGGGGCACTGTGACAGGGGGGGTGATTTTAGGGGCACTGTGACAGGGGGTGTGTGATTTTAGGGGCATTGTGATGTGGGGTTGTGATTTTAGGGGCACTGTGATGTGGGGTTGTGATTTTAGGGGCACTGTGACAGGGGGCTGTGATTTTAGGGGCACTGTGATGAGGGGGGTGATTTTAGGGGCACTGTGATGGGGAGGTGATTTTAGGGGCACTGTGACAGGGGGGTGTGATTTTAGGGGCACTGTGACAGGGGGGGCTGTGATTTTAGGGGCACTGTGACAGGGGGGGGATGTGATTTTAGGGGCACTGTGACGGGGGGGCTGTGATTTTAGGGGCACTGTGACAGGGGGGGATGTGATTTTAGGGGCACTGTGACGGGGGGGCTGTGATTTTAGGGGCACTGTGACGGGGGGCTGTGATTTTAGGGGCACTGTGACGGGGGGGTGTGATTTTAGGGGCACTGTGACGGGGGGGTGTGATTTTAGGGGCACTGTGACGGGGGGGGGCTGTGATTTTAGGGGCACTGTGACGGGGGGCTGTGATTTTAGGGGCACTGTGACAGGGGGGGCTGTGATTTTAGGGGCACTGTGACAGGGGGGGGCTGTGATTTTAGGGGCACTGTGACAGGGGGGGCTGTGATTTTAGGGGCACTGTGACAGGGGGGGTGTGATTTTAGGGGCACTGTGAAGGGGGGCTGTGATTTTAGGGGCACTGTGACAGGGGGGGTGTGATTTTAGGTGCACTGTGAAGGGGGGTGTGATTTTAGGGGCACTGTGACGGGGGGGCTGTGATTTTAGGGGCACTGTGAAGGGGGGGCTGTGATTTTAGGGGCACTGTGATGGGGGGGCTGTGATTTTAGGGGCACTGTGACAGGGGGGCTGTGATTTTAGGGGCACTGTGATGGGGGGGGGCTGTGATTTTAGGGGCACTGTGATGGGGGGGCTGTGATTTTAGGGGCACTGTGAAGGGGGGGCTGTGATTTTAGGGGCACTGTGACGGGGGGGGGCTGTGATTTTAGGGGCACTGTGAAGGGGGGCTGTGATTTTAGGGGCGATTTTAGGGGCACTGTGACGGGGGTGTGTGATTTTAGGGGCACTGTGACGGGGGGGGTGATTTTAGGGGCACTGTGACAGGGGGGGGCTGTGATTTTAGGGGCACTGTGACAGGGGGGTGTGATTTTAGGGGCACTGTGATGGGGGGGCTGTGATTTTAGGGGCACTGTGATGGGGGGGGGGCTGTGATTTTAGGGGCACTGTGACAGGGGGGGCTGTGATTTTAGGGGCACTGTGACGGGGGGGTGTGATTTTAGGGGCACTGTGATGGGGGGGGCTGTGATTTTAGGGGCACTGTGATGGGGGGGGGGGCTGTGATTTTAGGGGCACTGTGAAGGGGGGGCTGTGATTTTAGGGGCACTGTGAAGGGGGGGCTGTGATTTTAGGGGCACTGTGACGGGGGGGGCTGTGATTTTAGGGGCACTGTGAAGGGGGGGGGCTGTGATTTTAGGGGCACTGTGAAGGGGGGGTGATTTTAGGGGCACTGTGAAGGGGGGGGGCTGTGATTTTAGGGGCACTGTGAAGGGGGGGCTGTGATTTTAGGGGCACTGTGACGGGGGGGGCTGTGATTTTAGGGGCACTGTGACAGGGGGGCTGTGATTTTAGGGGCACTGTGATGGGGGGGTGTGATTTTAGGGGCACTGTGACAGGGGGGGGGGTGATTTTAGGGGCACTGTGACAGGGGGGGCTGTGATTTTAGGGGCACTGTGAAGGGGGGGCTGTGATTTTAGGGGCACTGTGAAGGGGGGGCTGTGACTTTAGGGGCACTGTGACAGGGGGGGGCTGTGATTTTAGGGGCACTGTGACAGGGGGGGCTGTGATTTTAGGGGCACTGTGACAGGGGGGGCTGTGATTTTAGGGGCACTGTGACAGGGGGGGCTGTGATTTTAGGGGCACTGTGACAGGGGGGGCTGTGATTTTAGGGGCACTGTGACAGGGGGGGCTGTGATTTTAGGGGCACTGTGACGGGGGGGGCTGTGATTTTAGGGGCACTGTGAAGGGGGGGGGCTGTGATTTTAGGGGCACTGTGAAGGGGGGGTGATTTTAGGGGCACTGTGAAGGGGGGGGGCTGTGATTTTAGGGGCACTGTGAAGGGGGGGCTGTGATTTTAGGGGCACTGTGACGGGGGGGGCTGTGATTTTAGGGGCACTGTGACAGGGGGGCTGTGATTTTAGGGGCACTGTGATGGGGGGGTGTGATTTTAGGGGCACTGTGACAGGGGGGGGGGTGATTTTAGGGGCACTGTGACAGGGGGGGCTGTGATTTTAGGGGCACTGTGAAGGGGGGGCTGTGATTTTAGGGGCACTGTGAAGGGGGGGCTGTGACTTTAGGGGCACTGTGACAGGGGGGGGCTGTGATTTTAGGGGCACTGTGACAGGGGGGGCTGTGATTTTAGGGGCACTGTGATGGGGGGGTTGTGATTTTAGGGGCACTGTGAAGGGGGGGCTGTGACTTTAGGGGCACTGTGACAGGGGGGGGCTGTGATTTTAGGGGCACTGTGACAGGGGGGGCTGTGATTTTAGGGGCACTGTGACAGGGGGGGCTGTGATTTTAGGGGCACTGTGACAGGGGGGGCTGTGATTTTAGGGGCACTGTGACAGGGGGGGCTGTGATTTTAGGGGCACTGTGACAGGGGGCTGTGATTTTAGGGGCACTGTGAAGGGGGGGCTGTGATTTTAGGGGCACTGTGAAGGGGGGGCTGTGATTTTAGGGGCTCTGTGATGGGGGGGGGGGGCTGTGATTTTAGGGGCACTGTGAAGGGGGGGGCTGTGATTTTACATTGTGAATTGTATTATTGTAAATATAAATACACCTAATAATATTACCAATAATAATAAAAGTATAATAAATGTTTTTTGCTGAATTCCGCTCTGTAGATCTTCTTTTCTCCACAGAACACAAAACTTCTATGACATCCATGTGATGAATCGGACCTATCAGGGAGCAGATTGCAGAAGCCCCTCCCCTCGATGGACCAGTTCGGCCAGCAGGGGGGGCTCTGTGTGTATGGAGGACTACATCTCCCAGCATGCCCCGCTCTCCCCATAGAGATGTGTGTTAATGTTGTGTAGAGATGTGATGAGAATATAATATCCCCCCCTGGTGGCTCTCCGGGGTACACACACTATAGATGACTCCATGACATCACATTATATTATTATACATCATCAGGAGAGAGAAGCTCAGACTGGCACGACCGTTAACAAAGATGGCCGCCGGGGGGACAGTGAGGGGGCGGAGACTTCACTGTCATATGACATCTCCATGGAAACCAGGAAGTGGTGTGACAACAACAAGAGGCGGCTGTGATTGGAGATCCCTTTGGCTCAGGGAGGAGGACTGACCAATCAGGAGGGGAGGGGGAGGAGCTACAGGTCCCAGCACAGTATAGGCAGGCGTAGGAGGAGGAATGGCCGGATGTGGCCCCGGACCTCCCTGCACACCACACTGCACATAAAGTCTCTATTGGGAAAAGGGCAACCTGGGACCCTCCAGCTATTGCAGAACTACAAGTCCCATCATGCCTCTGGGAGTCATTGTACCTGCCAGCCTTGCAATGCCTCATGGGAAATGTAGTTCTACAACAGCTGGAGGGCTACTGGTTGCCTCCCCCCTGGTGTAACCTCCCCTCCCCCGCTGTGTGCTTTTTATGGGATATCTCCAGTCACTTCCGGTCCCAGAGACACGACAGGAAGACGAGAAGAAATCCCCGATCAGTTGTCACCAAAACAGGTTTCTCCATTGAAAGATCGATCGTCACCATCCGTTTCCGTGACAACTAAAATCTGGATTTCCTATCACTTCCTGTCCCCGATGACCAATGGGGGTCACCCGACACAATTCACCACTTCACCCCCCGAGACTCTTTTTTGAGACTTTGTTAATTACAAGTTAAAATCTGTTTGTTTGTTTTTTGCTAGAAAATGAATTTGAACCCTCAACCATTATATATATATATTTCTTTTTTTTCAGACACCCTAGAGAATAAAATGGCGGTCGTTACAATACTTTATGTCACACCGTATTTGCGCAGCGGTCTTACAAGCGTAAATTTTTTTTGGGGGAAAAAAAATACACTTTTTTTTTTTATTTAAAAAATAAGACAACAGTAAAGTCAGCCCAATTTTTTTATATTGTGAAAGATGAAGTTACGCCGAGTAAAATGATACCCAACACGTCACGCTTCAACATTGCGCCGGCTCGCGGAATGGCGACAAACGTTGACACTTAAAAATCTCCATAGGGCGACATTAAAAAAAAATGTACAGGTTGCGTGTTTGGAGTTACAGAGGAGGTCTAGGAATAGAATTATCGCTCTCGCTCTAACGATCGCGGCGATACCTCACATGTGTGGTTTGAAGATCGTTTTCATATGCGGGCGCTGCTCACGTGTGCGTTCGTTTCTGAGCGCGAGCTCGGCGGGACGGAGCGCTTTAGGCCTCTTTCACACGAGGCATCCGTATGTCCGTTTTTCATCCTTCCGTTTTCGGATGAAAAACGGACATACAGTCATCCCTATGGAGCGGCGGATGTCAGCGGTGACATGTCCGCTGACATCCGCCCCGCTCCGATCCGAAAAGTGTAACGGAGGAAAAACCTACTTTTTCCTCCGTTTTCGGATCGGATCGGATGACGACGGACACTACGGACCGTCATCATCCGATCCCCCCATAGGGGAGAGCGGCGCTCTGACAGGTCCGTCGCTGCACAGTGTGCAGCGATGCACCTGTCATCTTCCTGCTCAGCGGGGATCGGCGGAGCTATCCCCGCTGACCAAGCGGATGTTCACGGGGCGGATCATGACTGATCCGCCCCGTGTGAAAGAGGCCTTACTTTTTTTTTTTTCTGATTAATTGAACTTTTTTACTTTGACAGTTTTTATCAAAAAAATGTGTCACTTTTCTTCCTATTAGAAGGAATGTAAAGATCTCTTGTAATAGAAATCATGACAGGTCCTCTTTAATGTCAGATCTGGGGGGTCAAAAAGACCCCAAATCTCATATTTACACTAAAATGCAATAAAATAATAAATGTCCCCTTTAGGACCTTTGGGGGAAAGTGACGTCTGACGTCGCCTCCGTCATCCAATGGGATGGAGCCGAGTGGGAGGAGCCATCGTTCCCTCCCTCCACTTCCAGCCTCTGAGAATAGAACATCGGATCGTCTCCGCCGGTACTGACGGCTCTGCAGCGCGGTGGGAGGGGCCTCTCCTGCCCCCCCCCGATATGGTAAAGAGAAGCGCCCGGCGTCTCTGAAAATAGCGGGGGGGTTGTGGCCGCTCACTTCTGCCGTAACAACGGTATTCAGCGTCAGATCCGAGTTGTGAGATCACCGGTCCCGATATTCCATCATAAAATGTATATTAACCCCTTACCTCCCGGGCACTCTCACCCCCTTCCTGCCCAGGGAACGGACACTTCTCAGCTCTCAGCGCTCTCACACTTTGAATGACAATTACGCCGTCGTGTAACACTGTACACACAGGACTTCTTTTATTATTTTCTTCACACAAATAGAACTTTTTTTAGTGGTATTTATTTACCACTGTTTTTGTTTTTACAAAAAAAAAAAAATTAAAAAATGAAAATGTTGAAAAAAAAAAGTTTTTCTGAGTTTCTGTCAATAAATTTTGTAAATAAGTAATTTTTCTCCTTCACTGATGGGCACTGATGAGGTGACACTTATATGTGGCACTGGTGAGCACTGATAGCCAGGTATGAATAGGCGACACTGATGGGGGGCACTTATGGCCACTGATGGGTGGCACTGATGGGCATTGATGGGTGGCACTGATGGGCATTGATGGGCATTGATGGGTGGCACTGATGGGCGGCACTAACGGGTACTGATGGGTGGCACTGATGGCCATTGGACATCACTGATAGGCAGCACTGATGGGCGGCACTAATGGGCCATGATGGGTGGCACTGGTGAGCGGCACTAATGGGCATTGATGGGTGGCACTGATGGACATCACTGATAGGCAGCAATAATGGGCATTGATGGGTGCCACTGATGGACATCACTGATGGGCAGCACTAATGGGCATTGATAGGTGGCACTGATGGACATCACTGATAGGCAGCACTGATAGGCCATGATGGGTGGCACTGATGGACATCACTGATAGGCAGCACTAATGGGCATTGATGGGTGCCACTGATGGACATCACTGATGGGCAGCACTAATGGGCATTGATGGGTGGCACTAATGGGCATTGATGGGTGGCACTGATGGACATCCCTGATAGGCAGCACTGATAGGCCATGATGGGTGGCACTGATGGACATCATTGATAGGCAGCACTGATAGGCCATGATGGGTGGCACTGATGGACATCACTGATAGGCAGCACTAATGGGCATTGATGGGTGGCACTAATGGGCATCACTTATAGGGGGCACTGAAAGCAAACACTGACTGGCATCACTAATGGGCACCAATTTCTGGCACTGGTGGGCACATCTTGCTGGCACTGGTGGCGCTCTCATGTAATCATCTCTCACTGTCCCCTGCGAGGAGATGCCGCTGATCGGCTCTCCTCACCACACACTCTGTCAGAGCGAGGTGAGGAGAGCCGATTACCGGCACTTCCTTCTTTACATGTGACCAGCTGTGATTGGACACAGCCGATCACATGAATAAAGAGATCGGGGTCGCGCCGTGTCCTAGCAGCACAGCATGACTGCGATTGCCACGCACCAGAGCGGGCCGTTCGGGTGCGCCGTCATGTGACGTCCACCCAGAACGAGAGCCGCACCGTCTCGCCGTCATTTGATGGTGGGCGGGGGCAAGTGGTTAAAGAGGAACTGCAGTCCGCTCACATAATCTGTAATAAAAAACATCTTTGCCATTCTGAAGCTTCCCTCCAACCACTTTGCATATTATTTTATATATACTGCGATTCTGCCAATTA
Organism: Lithobates clamitans; assembly: GCA_037952925.1. Classification (NCBI taxonomy): domain Eukaryota; kingdom Metazoa; phylum Chordata; class Amphibia; order Anura; family Ranidae; genus Lithobates; species Lithobates clamitans. The sequence continues at coordinate 165,643 of JBBGZY010002320.1, forward strand.
TGCTGCAGAAATCTCCCTCCACTGAGTCTGGCTGCAGCCATTTTAACTGTGGGCAGCTGAAGCTTCTGCCTGTTCACTTCCTGGATTTACACAGAGGCACACCTCCAGCTCTGCAGCTCTCATTGGCCCCTTTTTATTACTCACCCCCCCTCCCTTCCTGGCAAACTCTCACCAGAGTGAGTGAGAGAGAGAGCTGTGTGTGATGTCATAAGCCTAGACCAGTGATGGCGAACCTTGGCACTACTGGAACTTTTGGAACTACATTTCCCATGATGCTCATGCACTCTGCATTGTAGTTGAGCATCATGGGAAATGTAGTTCCAAAACATCTGGGGGTGCCAAGGTTCTCCATCACTGGACTAGGCCAATGACCAGACAGGAAACAGGAAGTGGGCTGTATAAGGGATTTACTGGCAGGAAAAAAAAATGTTTTACTATCCAAAGATAAAAGAAGAAGAAGAAGAAGAAGAAGAAGAAGAAGAAGGGCAGAAAATTTATAAAAAATTTGTACTGACTTTTGTTGCCAGCGGTTTAGACATTAAAGTGGAGCTCCACCCACTTTTACAACTCTTCAGCATCCCTCACTAAACTGTGCACTGTAAACAAATTGGATATTTTTTATTTTTTTTCTCAGCACCTCTTGTATATCTGCTGTATTTATTTTTCACTTCCTCCTCCCTGGCCGCGGCCCATCGCATCATTTCCTGTTTGCAATGCCTTCTGGGAAGGGGCGGCAACTTCCTTTGAAACTGCCGTTGCTATGGAAACCTGACCTGAAACCTATTACACTGCTTGTGCTGCACTGAGCATGTGCGAGATCTGCAAGGATGAGATCCAGGAAGAAATACAGTCTGGCTTCAGATGCCCACACTTAAGATGGCCGCGGCCTGCTGTAAGTTTATAAAATAACAAACTACCTGCTATAAACTAACAAAACAGACCTTAATTTACAGACTAACTTTACTAGAATACATTAAGCTTGTGTATTATAGGGGGATTTTTATTTAAAAAGTATCATTTCGGCCGGAACACCACTTTAATGGCTTTGTGTTGAGTTATTTTGAGGGGACAGAAAATTTACACGGAGAGGAAGAACGGGGGAATACTGATGTAAACAAGAATCTCCCCGTTCTGCCTAGTGAAAGGACACTGATCTCCCTGTAATTGGGAGCGGTGATCAGTGTCGTGTCACACACAGCCCCTCCCCCACCACAGTTAGAATCACTCCCCAGGACACACTTAACCCCTATAGCGCCCCCTAGTGGCTAACCCCTTCACTGCCAGTCACATTTACACAGTAATCAATGCATTTTTAATCGCACTGATCAATGTATAAATGTGAATGGTCCCAAAATAGCGCCAAAAGTGTCCGATGTGTCCGCCGCAATGTCGCAGTCACGATAAAAAAAAAATCGCTGATCTCCGCCATTACTAGTAAAAAAAAAATTATTAATAAAAATGCCATAAATCTATCCCCTATTTTGTAGACGCTATAACTTTTTCGCAAACCAATCAATATACGCTTATTGCAAATTTTTTTACCAAAAATATGTAGAAGAATTTGTATCAGCCAAAACTGAGGAAGATAAATGTTTTTTTTTTATATATTTTTTAGGAATACTTATTATAGCAAAAAGTAAAAAATAATGCGTTTTTTGTTTATAGTGCAAAAAAAATAAAAACCGCGACGCAGTGCCGAATCGCAAAAAGTGCTCGGGTCCTAAAACGAAGAGGGGCCACATCTCCCTTTTTATCTAATAAAGGGTTTCCCAAGGGGGGAGGAGCCATTCCGGGTGGTCAATGTGGATTGGTGAAGCAGCTTGAGACAAGTCACCCTGACCTTACCAACCATGAACAGATCGGTGAAGTGATACCGAGGGGACATCAAAGACTAAGTTTACTTACATTGTTTAAAAAAGAAATAGATAATCAGCACAAGGGACGATACTTATATACAGCAGCAACCTTGTACTGGTTGCTGCTGTATATGTTGAAGAATTCCATCTTCTGCCCTCCACCAATCAGGTCTGTATGGTAGAGTGGTCAGACGGAAGCCACTCCTCAGTAAAAGGCACATGACAACCCGCCTGGAGTTTACCAAAAGGCACCTGAAGGACTCTCAGACCATGAGGAACAAAATCCTCTGGTCTGATGATACAAAGATTGAACTCTTTGGCCTGAATGGCAAGCGTCATGTCTGGAGGAAACCAGGCACCACTCATCACCTGGCCAATACCATCCCTACAGTGAAGCATGGTGGTGGCAGCATCATGCTGTGGGGATTTTTTTCAGCGGCAGGAACTGGGAGACTAGTCAGGATCGAGGGAAAGATGAATGCAGCAATGTACAGAGACATCCTTGATGAAAACCTTCTCCAGAGCGCTCTGGACCTCAGACTGAGGCGAAGGTTCATCTTCCAACAGGACAACGACCCTAAGCAACACAGCCAAGATAACAAAGGAGTGGCTCCGGGACAACTCTGTGAATGTCCCCGAGTGGCCCAGCCAGAGCCCAGACTTGAACCCGATTGAACATCTCTGGAGAGATCTGAACATGGCTGTGCACCAACGCTCCCCATCCAACCTGATGGAGCTTGAGAGGTCCTACAAAGAAGAATGGGAGAAACTGCCCAAAAATAGGTGTGCCAAGCTTGTAGCATCATACTCAACAAGACTGGAGGCTGTAATTGGTGCCAAAGGAGCTTCACCAAAGTATTGAGCAAAGGCTGTGATACTTATGTATGTGGGAGGAGCCTGTGATACTTATGTATGTGGGAGGAGCCTGTGATACTTATGTACGTGGGAGGAGCCTGTGATACTTATGTACGTGGGAGGAGTCTGTGATACTTATGTACGTGGGAGGAGTCTGGGATACTTATGTACATGGGAGGAGCCTGGGATACTTATGTACGTGGGAGGAGCCTGTGATACTTATGTACGTGGGAGGAGCCTGTGATACTTATGTACATGGGAGGAGCCTGTGATACTTATGTACGTGGGAGGAGTCTGTGATACTTATGTACGTGGGGGGAGCCTGGGATATTTATGTACGTGGGAGGAGCCTGTGATACTTATGTACATGGGAGGAGCCTGTGATACTTATGTACATGGGAGGAGCCTGTGATACTTATGTACATGGGAGGAGCCTGTGATACTTATGTACATGGGAGGAGCCTGTGAAACTTATGTACATGGGATTTGTTTCCTTTTTTATTTTTAATAAATTTGCAAAGATTTCAAACTTCTCTCACTTTGTCATTATGGGGGATTGTTTGTAGAATTTTGAGGAAAATAATACATTTAGTCCATTTAGGAATAAGACTGTAACATAACAAAATGTTCTGACATGGCCTTCCCCTAGTACAAGCACCTCCCCCACAGTAAGAAAACACCAGCTAGGCACACAGGTAACCCTTTGATTGCCTCTGATAACCCTTCCCAGCCAGTGTCAGTGCATATTTTTAGCACTGATCACTACATTGGTGTCACTTAGCGTCTGATTTGTCCGCCGCAATGTCGCAGTCCTGCTATTAATCGCTGATCACCACCATTACTAGAAATTTTTTTAAATAAATAAATATATCCCATAGTTTGTAGAAGTGATAACGTTTACACAAACAATCAATATACACTTATTGGGATTTTTTAACCAAATATTTGTAGCAGAATACATATTAACTTAAACTGATGAAGAAATTAGATTTTTTTTTTAATTTTGTCTATGTACTATAGCAGAAAGTAAAAAATATTGTTGTTTTTTCCTAAATTGTCTGTCTTTTTTTTTTCATAGCACAAAAATAAAAAACTGCAGAGATGATTAAATACCACCCAAAGAAAGCTCTATTTGTGGGGAAAAAAGGATATAAATGTTATTCGGGTACAGCATCGCACGACCGCGCAATTGTCAGTTAAAGTAATGCCGCGATGTATTGCTGTCAGCAACCATGAATCAGACGGAGACAGAAAGTGCAGTAAAAATCGCACCTTTTAATATAATGGTAAAAATGGTACAAATAGTAAACGTAGTAAAATTATAGCCATTGTTCGGTAGCCAAAGCGGGTGGTCAGACCAAGCCAGGAAATCAGAAAGCCAGAGATCAGCGTAGTCTGAGGCAGCAGACAGGATCAGGAACCAGAAGGGACGTCAGCCAGGCAAGTCTTCAACAGGAACACAGCAGAGAGTCTCCGGATATGTTGACCAAGGAGAAGGCATAGAAGGAATGAACAAGGCCGTTTAAATAGCTAGAAGGGGCTGGCTGTGGGCTGGACTGACGAGCAGGAAATGATCACCAGGTGAGCCACTGTGGAGCGATGAGTGCTGAGCACTGAGAAGGGAGGGCTGGAAAGATGTTACACCCGTTTTTAGTGTTCCTACTGCTGCGGCCACTGCCCGACCTGCAGCCTCTAGTGACAGCGATCCAGGGATCTTCTCCCCGCACCCGCTGTCAGATGAAAAAACAAAAACACCCCACACGGCCATGAGGGGCTCCACCCACCCGGCTGAGTCATTCAGTAACAGAGATCTGTGAATGAATGAACTACAAGTACTGACAGTCTTTGCGGCTGTTGGCTTGTAGTTTTCAATGAACTCCCAAGGCGCTGTTGAGTACTGTGGTAGTTCATTGTCTCTTCCTTGTCAGTGTATAACTGGCAGCCTGTACGGGGGAGGGGAGCACACCGCTACACTGACAGTCTGCAGGAGTCCTCGCGGGTGCAATGCTTTGAAGGCTCCTAGTAAAAATTAGGGAGGGTCATAACCCATCAGATTATCTTTCATGGAGTTCTCTCTTCACTTTCTATCCCATAACCAAACCCGGGAGTGAGAGGAAATCCCTACAAATTAACCACTTGAGCCCCGGACCATTATGCTGCCTAAGGACCAGAGGTCTTTTTCCAATTTGGCACTGCGTCGCTTTAACTGCTAATTGCGCGGTCATGCAATGCTGTACCCAAACGAAATTTGCGTCCTTTTCTTCCCACAAATAGAGCTTTCTTTTGATGGTATTTGATCACCTCTGCCGTTTTTATTTTTTGCGCTATAAACGGAAAAAGACCGAAAATTTTGAAAAAAAATGATATTTTCTACTTTTTGTTATAAAAAAAATCCAATAAACTCAATTTTAGTCATACATTTAGGCCAAAATTTATTCGGCCACATGTCTTTGGTAAAAAAAAAAGTTAATAAGCGTATATTTATTGGTTTGCGCAAAAGTTATAGCGTCTACAAACTAGGGTACATTTTCTGGAATTTACACAGCTTTTAGTTTATGACTGCCTATGTCATTTCATGAGGTGCTAAAATGGCAGGGCAGTACAAAACCCCCCCAAATGACCCCATTTTGGAAAGTAGACACCCCAAGGAAATTGCTGAGAGGCATGTAGAACCCATTGAATATTTATTTTTTTTGTCCCAAGTGATTGAATAATGACAAAAAAAAAAAAAAATATTTACAAAAAGTTGTCACTAAATGATATATTGCTCACACAGGCCATGGGCCTATGTGGAATTGCACCCCAAAATACATTCAGCTGCTTCTCCTGAGTATGGGGATACCACATGTGTGGGACTTTTTGGGAGCCTAGCCACGTACGGGGCCCCGAAAACCAAGCACCGCCTTCAGGATTTCTAAGGGCATAAATTTTTGATTTCATTCCTCACTACCTATCACAGTTTTGAAGGCCATAAAATGCCCAGATGACATAAAACCCCCCCAAATGACCCCATTTTGGAAAGTAGACACTCCAAGCTATTTGCTGAGAGGCATGTTGAGTCCATGGAATACTTTCTTTTTTGACACAAGTTGCGGGAAAGTGACGATTTTTTTTTTTTTGCACAAAGTTGTCACTAAATGATATATTTCTCACACAGGCCATGGGCATATGTGGAATTGCACCCCAAAATACATTTAGCTGCTTCTCCTGAGTATGGGGATACCACATGTGTGGGACTTTTTGGGAGCCTAGCCGCATACGGGGCCCCGAAAACCAAGCACCGCCTTCAGGATTTCTAAGGGCATAATGTTGTGATTTGACTCCTCACTACCTATCACAGTTTTGAAGGGCATAAAATGCCAAGATGGCACAAAACCCCCCCAAATGACCCCATTTTGGAAAGTAGACACCCCAAACTATTTGCTGAGAGGCATGTTGAGTCCATGGAATATTTTATATTTTGACACAAGTTGCGGGAAAGTAACACTTTTTTTTTTTTTTTTTTGCACAAAGTTGTCACTAAATGATATATTGCTCAAACATGCCATGGGCATATGTGGAATTACACCCCAAAATACATTCTGCTGCTTCTCCTGAGTACGGGGATACCACATGTTTAGGACTTTTTGGGAGCCTAGCCGCGTACGGGGCCCTGAAAACCAATCACCGCCTTCAGGATTTCTAAGGGCATAAATTTTTGATTTCATTCCTCACTACCTATCACAGTTTTGAAGGCCATAAAATGCCCAGATGGCACAAAACCCCCCCAAATGACCCCATTTTGGAAAGTAGACACTCCAAGCTATTTGATTGAGAGGCATGTTGAGTCCATGGAATACTTTCTTTTTTGACACAAGTTGCGGGAAAGTGACAATTTTTTTTTTTTTTTGCACAAAGTTGTCACTAAATGATATATTGCTCACACAGGCCATGGGCATATGTGGAATTGCACCCCAAAATACATTTAGCTGCTTCTCCTGAGTATGGGGATACCACATGTGTGGGACTTTTTGGGAGCCTAGCCGCATACGGGGCCCCGAAAACCAAGCACCGCCTTCAGGATTTCCAAGGGCATAATGTTGTGATTTGACTCCTCACTACCTATCACAGTTTTGAAGGCCATAAAATGCCAAGATGGCACAAAACCCCCCCAAATGACCCCATTTTGGAAAGTAGACACCCCAAACTATTTGCTGAGAGGCATGTTGAGTCCATGGAATATTTTATTTTTTGACACAAGTTGCGGGAAAGTGACAATTTTTTTTTTTTTTTTTGCACAAAGTTGTCACTAAATGATATATTGCTCAAACATGCCATGGGCATATGTGGAATTACACCCCAAAATATATTCTGCTGCTTCTCCTGAGTACGGGGATACCACATGTGTGGGACTTTTTGGGAGCCTAGCCGCATACGGGGCCCCGAAAACCAAGCACCGGCTTCAGGATTTCTAAGGGCGTTAAGTTGTGATTCCACTCCTCACTGCCTATCACAGTTTCGGAGGCCATAAAATGCCAAGATGGCAAAAACCCCCCCCAAATGACCCCATTTTGGAAAGTAGACACCCCAAGCTATTTGCTGAGAGGCATGGTGAGTATTTTGCAGCTCTCATTTGTTTTTGAAAATGAAGAAAGACAAGAAAAATGTATTTTTTTTTTCTTTTTTCAATTTTCGAAAGTTTGTGACAAAAAGTGAGGTCTGCAAAATACTCACTATACCTCTCAGCAAATAGCTTGGGGTGTCTATTTTCCAAAATGGGGTCATTTGGGGGGGGGTTGTGCCATCTGGGCATTCCATGGCCTCCGAAACTGTGCTAGGCAGTGAAGAGTGAAATCAAAAATTTACGCCCTTAGAAAGCCTGAAGGCGGGGCTTGTTTTTCGGGGTCCCGTGCGCGGCTAGGCTCCCAAAAAGTCCCACACATGTGGTATCCCCGTACTCAGGAGAAGCAGCAGAATGTATTTTGGGGTGTAATTTCACATATTCCCATGGCATGTTTGAGCAATATAACATTTAGTGACATCTTTGTGCAAAAAAAAAAAAAAAAAAAAAAAGATTTGTCTCTTTCCCGCAACTTGTGTCACAATATAAAATATTCCATGGACTCGACATGCCTCTCAGCAAATAGCTTGGGGTGTCTACTTTCCAAAATGGGGTCATTTGGGGGGGTTTTGAACTGTCCTGGCATTTTATGCACAACATCTAGAAGCTTATGTCACACATCACCCACTCTTCTAACCACTTGAAGACAAAGCCCTTTCTGACACTTATTGTTTACATAAAAAAATAATTTTTTTTTGCAAGAAAATTACTTTGAACCCCCAAACATTATATATTTTTTTAAAGCAAATGCCCTACAGATTAAAATGGTGGGTGTTTCATATTTTTTTTTTCACACAGTATTTGCGCAGCGATTTTTCAAACGCATTTTTTGGGGAAAAAACACACTTTTTAAAATTTTAATGCACTAAAACACACTATATTGCCCAAATGTTTGATGAAATAAAAAAGATGATCTTAGGCCGAGTACATGGATACCAAACATGACATGCTTTAAAATTGCGCACAAACGCGCAGCGGCGACAAAATAAATACATTTTTAAAAGCCTTTAAAAGCCTTTACAGGTTACCACTTTAGATTTACAGAGGAGGTCTACTGCTAAAATTACTGCCCTCGTTCTGTCCTTCGCGGTGATACCTCACATGCATGGTGCAATTGCTGTTTACATTTGACGCCAGACCGACGCTTGCGTTCGCCTTTGCGCGAGAGCAGGGGGGGACAGGGGTGCTTTTTTTTTTTTTTTGCTTTTTTATCTTATTTTTAAACTGTTCCTTTCATTTTTATTTTTTTTTAATTAATTTTATTGTTATCTCAGGGAATGTAAATATCCCCTATGATAGCAATAGGTAGTGACAGGTACTCTTTTTTAAAAAAATTGGGCTCTATTAGACCCTAGATCTCTCCTCTGCCCTCAAAGCATCTGACCACACCAAGATCGGTGTGATAAAATGCTTTCCCAATTTCCCAATGGCGCTGTTTACATTCGGCGAAGTCTAAGTCATGAAATGCTCGTAGCTTCCGGTTTCTTAGGCCATAGAGATGTTTGGAGCCATTCTGGTCTCCGATCAGCTCTGTGGCCAGCTGGCTGAATCCCCGGCTGCATTCTCAGGTTCCCTGTTGGGACAGGAGAGCCAGAGAAAAACATGGAAGACGGTGGGGGGGGGGGCATTCCCTCCCACTGCTTGCAAAAGCAGTCTAGAGGCTAATTAGCCGCTAGGATTGCTTTTACATGAAAGCCGACCGCTGGCTGAAAAGAATGATACCAAGATGATACCTAAACCTGCAGGCATCATTCTGGTATAACCACTCAAAGTCCAGCAACATACCAGTACGTTGCTGGTCCTTGTTAGGCATATATTGTAAACTTTTTTTTCATGCAGCCTGTGGGCTGAACGAAAAAAAGATATTGATCGGTGGGTATGCCCACCATTAGAATACCTCCCTTCATCCACCCACTTCTAATGATGGGCATACATGCACCATTTATATATGCCGAAGCATGGGGGCATCCTCCCGCAAAAGGCAGGAGCAAATCGCTCCTCCACCCACTGCCCCCACGCTTCGGCATATATGCTGAAGTATGTAACTGTGGTGGTGAAATCACCTCCGACAGCGTTGGAGTCACGGCTTTATGTATCGTGGGAGCAAACGCTGTTGCTGTCAAGATAAATAAATCCGCTCTGCAGCTGAATGGCGTACCTGCTAAGCAAATGATGGTTAACAAAAAAACAAAGTAACATTACAGTATACCAATAATACTTACCATACCTGCAAAGCAAATACAAAAAAAAAAATAGTAAAAAATAAAACATTTAACGCAACCTGTGCCTAAAATATATATATGCCGAAGCATGGGGGCATCCTCCCGCAAAAGGCAGGAGCAAATCGCTCCTCCACCCACTTCTGCCCCCACACTTCGGCATATATGCTGAAGTATGTAACTGTGGTGGTGAAATCACCTCCGACAGCGTTGGAGTCACGGCTTTATATATCGTGGGAGCAAACGCTGTTGCTGTCAAGATAAATAAATCCGCTCTGCAGCTGAATGGCGTACCTGAAAACAATAAAATGGTTACCAACAAAACACAGTAAACGGTAAAGTATGAAAAATCTGAAAAGGAAACATGGTAAAACATAATAACAATAAAACATTGCAGAATAGAATAGAGTAAAAAAGAGAAGAACAATAGAGAGAGAATAGAGAGAGAGAGAACAATAAAACAACAACTATTTTTGGTTTTTTTATTTTATATTTTTTTTTGTGTTTTTATTTTTTTTAATTTTTTTTAATTTTATTTTTTTACACTTTTTTTTAGTAACTTTTAACTTTTGTAACTGGTTCCAGGTTTGGGTCTCTCAAAATGCAATGGCATCTTGGGAGACCCTGTGTTAGTGTGCCTAGTCTGTGCAGTGCTGAACCCTACGCTAATACTCAACTAATGTATGGTAGCGTTCAAAGCATTCACCCATGCAAAGACCAGGATTGCCAGGACAGGAGGGACAACAATACCGGGTGTCACGCCTAAATCCGCGCTTGCTGCAGACACGACATCTTTTTTGGGGGGCTCGTTGGGTAGGGGTACTCGGGATGGCATAAATAAAATGCCGCTCATGCAGCCGGCTTACTGCATTTGGTTGGGGAAGGTGAGGTAGAGCACCGTCTGGAAACAGAAGGGCTCTGACGATCTCTTCCTGGAATTTAAGGAAGGATCCAGTCTGTCCTGAAGCTCTGTATAGCACATGAGCATTCAGCAAAGCCAATTGAAATAAATAAACAGACACTTTTTTGTACCAGCGTCTGGCCTTACGGGCAACTAGGTACGGCGCCAACAACTGGTCGTTGAGGTCCACCCCTCCCATGTTAAGGTTATATTCGTGGACACAGAGGGGTTTCTCCACAACACCAGTCGCCGTAGTAATTTGGACCGTCGTGTCTGCATGAAGGGAGGTGAGAACGAAAACATTCTTCTTATCCCTCCACTTCATAGTGAGCAAATTATTATACTTCAAGCAGGCTCTCTCCCCCAGCCTAAGACGGGAATCTACAAGCCGCTGGGGAAAGCCCCGGCGATTAGGTCGCACGGTGCCACATGCTCCAATCTGCTGATCAAACAAGTGACTAAAAAGTGGCAGGCTCGTATAATAATTGTCCACGTACAAGTGGTACCCCTTTCCGAATAAGGGTGACACCAAGTCCCACACTATCTTGCCAGCGCTTCCTATGTAGTCAGGGCAGTTTGTCGGCTCTACGTGACTATCTTTTCCCTCGTAAACCATAAATCTACATGTATAGCCTGTGGCCCTGTCACAGAGCTTATACATCTTGACCCCGTATCTGGCACGCTTGCTGGGAAGGTACTGTTTGAATGACAAGCGGCCAGAAAACTTAATCAGGGACTCATCAACGCAGACAACTTGATGGGGGGTAATCAAGTCTGCAAAACGTTGGTTGAAGTGGTTTACGAGGGGCCGAATTTTGTAGAGCCGATCGTATGCAGGGTCTCCACGAGGACGACAGAGTTCATTGTCGTTGAAGTGCATGAACCGCAAAATCTGCTCGTATCGTGCCCTGGCCATGGAAGCAGAGAACAAGGATGAATGGTAAATTGGGTCAGTGGACCAATATGACCGCAACTTACTCTTTTTATTCAACCCCATGAGGAGGGAAAGGCCCAGAAAGGTCTTAAATTCGGAGACCGTAATTGGTCTCCAATCTCTGGCAAGGGTGGACTGGGGAATAGTGGCGATGTGTTGACCAGCGTACAAATTGCTTTGGTCCACAATAGATCTATAGAGATCTTTGGTGAAAAACAGTGAATAAAAATCCAGTGGCATAAAGTCAACTGTTTCCACCTGAATTCCGGGTTGGCCAGTGAAAGGGGGAAGTACGGGTGCTGCAGAAGTGGAAGGTTCCCAATTCGGATTGGCCAATGCAGCAGGAAGGGCACTATGGGCACGACGGGCCTGTCTTTGTCTTCTTGGTGGCAGCGGGACACTACTACTGCTTGCCACCTCGCCAGCTTGAACTGCACTTATGGGACTCGCCACGTCACCACGTGATACTGCAGTGCTGGATGTACGACCAGGGTGTACTAGGCCGCTGGTGCTTGCCAGTTCACCAGAAGGAATAGCGGCGCTAGTACTGCTCTGCTCCATACGAGAGCCCTGCGGTTCTTGCACTTCAAGGACAGCATAAGTTCGGGGTCTGGTACGCCTGACCCTAGCAGGGACCACAACTCTGTCGTCAGAGCTATCTGTCATGGAGCCGCTGTCCTCTACAGGATCGTATTCTGAGCCTGAACTTGACAGATGAGTGACTTCCTCTTCACTATCTGTCATGCTCAGAATCCTGTAGGCCTCTTCACTAGTGTACCTTGGATTTGCCATTTTGGCCTCTAAATTTAGGGGTACACTAGTGAGACTCACAGGCAAAAGAGCTCCTGACTGTTGGCGACTGTATCAAAACGCTACCAAAAAACTGTTAGCGATCGCAGGGATCAGGCCTGACTCTGCGAACGCTGCAGTTATGTGTGCTTAGTGTTTTGTAAGTGTCAGTAATCGATCGATACTGCACTTGGGTGGGCTGGGCAGGGCTGGGCCGAGGAGCAAAACGCAGGTGCTAGCAGGTATCTGGGCTGATCCCGCTAACACTGCGTTTCAGGGAACCCTAAACTGCTGGGGAGTATAGATCTGATCGGATCAGATATCGATCCGTTCAGATACTATAGCACTAAGGGAGGTGTATGCTGCGTGCGTGGGTTTTAGCTGTACTGGCGCTAACCTGACGCTGCCTGGGGCGACGCAGACCTTATCAGATCCTAAAAACTATAAATCTATCACCGCCGGGCAATTAGGGGGTTAAACCTTTATAGGGTAATAAACGGCGGGTGCCCTAAAACTATAATAAACTGTAATAAACTGTAATAAACTACAAAAAACAAACTATCTAACCAGCGTCACCCGTAACACTTATACGGTGATCGCTGGTGAAAGGGTTAACTAGGGGGCAATCAGGGGGTTAAAACCTTTAGCAGGTAGTATATGGGGGTCCCTGTCGCTATAAAACACTGACAGCGAACCTATATACTTACCTCCCTAAACTAGCGTCACCTGTGTCACTAATACAGCGATCAGAAAAACGATCGCTTAGCGACACTGGTGACGGGGGGTAATCAAGGGGTTAACTTTTATTAGGGGGGGTTAGGGGGGTACCCTGGACCTAAGGGGGGGTACCCTAGACCTAAAGGGGGCTAACCTAACTGCCCTAAAACTTTTAACTGACACAAACTGACACCAATGCAAAAAAAAAAAAAAATGCTATTGGTGTCAGAGTGACAGGGGGTACAGGGGGGTGATCAGGGGGTGATCGGGGGGTGATGGGGGGTGACAAGTGTGCCTGGCGTGTTCTACTGTTAGTGTAGTGTTGTGCAGACTTACTTGATGTCTTCTCTCCTCGGCGCGGCGACGAAAAGACCGGCTCAAGGAGAGATGACATCACTTCCTTTCCCTCTGTTTACATTACAGAGGGAAGGAAGCATTTTCATTCGCCGGGAGCGATCGGGAGGGGGTGGCCAACAATGGATGGCCTCCCCCTGACCTTTGATCGCCCGGGAAGAAATGGCGACCGCCTCGGGCACCGGGGGGGGGACCGATCGGTCCCCCCACCCGCGGAAGGCAAATCACGTACCCTGTACGTGATTTTGCCTGTCCGTGCCACCTTGCCGACGTACATCGGCGTGAGGCGGTCGTCAAGTGGTTAAGGGGAGCCCCTTGGGCCCCCCAATGTCACCACAACTAGTGTCCCCATTGGAAGATTTCCCCTCTTACCTTTCTGGGGACAACCCACTATTTGGGATTTTTTTACTTTTATTGATAATGGTAAACAGGACAAATAGAGAGGGTGACTTTCCCTACTGGGGATGCAGACAGCAATAAAAACTGACAGGGGGTCTATTACCGCTCCCCTCCATCCAAAACTGCCTTTAGTTGTACTTTAGGTCTCCATCTGGTACCTTATGGGCCTCTAATACAGCTTCTGTGGATCAGGTGTATGGTTACCCAATGAGGACTAAGATCTTCCCAGCAGTCCAGCTTCATCCACATGCAGTGCAGCATAGGAGCTGTTACATTGTACAGAAACATACAACAAGAAGCTGCAGTCCCACCACAAGTTACAGGAATGAAGTGCTTCGCTCTTCTGCCTGGCAGCACCGGGGTCGTCACTTCAATTCCCAACCACAGCGCCCCCTGCCTGGAGTTTGCATGTTCTCCCTGCGCCTGCGTGGGTTTCCTCCCACACTACAAAGACATGCTGGGGGGTAGATTGGCCCTAGTATGTGTATGAATGTGAGTTAGGGAGATTAGATTGTAAGCTCCTTGCGGGACTGATCATTATCACATGGCCTACCTGTTGGATTGGCTCTGTAGACTCCTCCCCTCCCCCGATACCTGCAGCTTTCCTGCCAATCCCCTGGACAGGTTTGTTGGTGGCGGAGGGTCCTCTGGGCTTGTACGGCCCTCTGTGGAGACCCCAATTACACAGCGAGACCCTTTAACAGTGAGACCCCATAACCCAGAAATTGTGGGGAGCCCCCCTCTAAGAATATGTGCCCCTCCCCCCCTTTGGGAAGGTTTGTGGTCTTAGGAAGGTCCAGTATTCATTGATCAGAGCCATAGACATTCCCTGTCTGCTCACATTCACAGCACATTTTACAGCTCTTCATACTCCGGAGTAAAGGAGACAAAGAACTTTCCTCCAACATTTCCATCCAAAGAAAACACTTTACACCTGTCTGCCCGCTTCTAAAAATACCTTTTTGTATGGTGGTCACCAGGGGCATTGCTAGGTCTACAAAAGATCTGGGGCTAGAGCCCATAGTAGTGAAGTAAAGAAAGTCATACACATGTATATAATATACGTGTGGGTGTACAGTATATATATCTCTGAGTGTGGATTCCCGCTTACATCAGGGTCCCCAGAGCCCCCCTTACATCAGGGTCTCTAGAGAGCCTCCCTACTTACATGAGGGTCCCCAGAGCCCCCCTCATTACATCAGGGTCCCCAGAGCCCCCCTTTACATCAGGGTCCCCAGAGAGCCCACCCCCTTTACATCAGGGTCCCCAGAGCCCCCCTTACATCAGGGTCCCCAGAGCCCCCCTTACATCAGGGTCCCCAGAGCCCCCCTCATTACATGAGGGTCCCCAGAGCCCCCCTCATTACATCAGGGTCCCCAGAGCCCCCCTCATTACATCAGGGTCCCCAGAGCCCCCCTCATTGCATCAGGGTCCCCAGAGAGCCCACCCCCTCTTACATCAGGGTCCCCAGAACCCCCTTTACATCAGGGTCCCTAGAGAGCCTCCCTACTTACATCAGGGCCTCCAGAGCCCTCCTCATTACATCAGGGTCCCCAGAGCCCCCCTTATTACATCAGGGTCCTCAGAGAGCCCCAGGGCTCAGGAGTTGGCTACATAAACAATGCAGGGCTCAGCTGTGCCCATCTATGCAGCCTTCAGTGCCCAGCAATGCAGCCTCACCAGTGCTGAGCAGTGCACCCCTCCACTGCAGTGCCCTCTGTCCCCTGCACCCCACCACACACACTGTGTAAGAAGAACTCTTACCTTACACAGGTGTACAGCAAGCAGAGCATCTGAGATCGGCATCACAGAGCTGGATGGGGGCGGGAACTACAGAAGTTACCTTTTCACATTAACAGGCTGGTGATTGGTTGCTAGGACTGTCCAGCAACCAATCACCTGCTGTTTAATGAAAAAGTCAACTCCTGCGGTTCCCGCCCCCATCCAGCCATGTAATACTGGGCGCTCGCATTCAGCGGTGGCGGGCCGGGTGCCAACCCCTGCCCTAGAGACTCGGGGCTATAGCCTCAATAGCCACCCCCTAGCAATGCCTCTGCCTACCAGCATGTCTTTGGAATGTGGGAGGAAACCCACACAGGCACAGGGAGAACATGCAAACTCCATGCAGTTAGTGTCGTGGTTGGGATTTGAACCAGCGACCCTTTTTACTGCTAGGCGAGAATGCTACCCACTACACCACTGTGCGGCCCCACTACACCACTGTGCGGCCCCACTACACCACTGTGCGGCCCACTACACCACTGTGCCGCCCCACTACACCACTGTGCCGCCCCACTACACCACTGTGCCGCCCACTACACCACTGTGCCGGCCCACTACACCACTGTGCCGCACCACTGTGCTGCCCCACTACACCACTGTGCTGCCTACTACACCACTGTGCTGCCCCACTACACCACTGTGCCGCCTACTACACCACTGTGCTGCCCACTACACCACTGTGCCACCTACTACACCACTGTGCGGCCCACTACACCACTGTGCCGCCCCACTACACCACTGTGCCGCCCACTACACCAGTGTGCCGGCCCACTACACCACTGTGCCGCACCACTGTGCTGCCCCACTACACCACTGTGCCGCCTACTACACCACTGTGCTGCCCCACTACACCACTGTGCCGCCTACTACACCACTGTGCGGCCCACTACACCACTGTGCGGCCCACTACACCACTGTGCCTGCCCACTACACCACTGTGCCACCTACTACACCACTGTGCGGCCCACTACACCACTGTGCGGCCCACTACACCACTGTGCGGCCCACTACACCACTGTGCCCGCCCTACTTTAGTATCACTTTAATGCATAGAATGCACTAAGGTGAAAAACCTTGAGGCTTTAGGCTCCTTTCACAGAAAGTCGCACGATTTTGCTGCGATTTTTAAAGCGACTTTGTTGCGATTTTGACGCGACTTGAAGCAATGCCTGTGTCTATGGACCTCATGTCGGATCAAAATAGTGCAGGGACTACTTTGAAGTTGCACCGATATGAATGGGGCTCATTGGAACTCGAGGGGTACGACTTGTCATGTGACTTTGAAGTCTCACAAGTGTGAAAGGGGCCTTAGAAGCAGTTTAAGTAATTAAAAGGTTCTATATTTTTGCATTCTATTTGTATTTCTTGTTTGTGGTATACATATCCTTTTGTGAGGTGTCAGAGTTGCGATATGGTAGTTGTATGTTGTAATGGACATAGAGAGGCACACGTGTTCAGTAGCCGTGTGTTCTGAGGAGAACATGTGATCACATCACCACTTCCTCCTATACCAGCACTTTCACCTTCACTTCCTGTGTGCATCGCTCTCTTCCTTATGTGCCAATACACAGGAGGCAGACAGGCAGGGGGAAGGTATTTCCTGCTGCACACACTGCTATACGGAGCGGTGTCACACGCTGGATTCCTCCTGAGAGTGATGGATCATACAACACAGTGGCGTTGCTATGGGGGTGCGGGGGGGGGGGGCGGCCCGCACCAGGTGACACCCGCCAGAGGGGTGACCCCGGGGCCGCCGCTAAACACTGTACTGTATTGCTTTGTATTACTGTATTGTAGCGGAGCGGTGCGAGCGCGGCATCCAGCCATGAGGGGGAGGCTGCCTGTAACACTCCTCACTCAGTCTAATATCCCCAAGTCAGCCCAAGTTGGTGGGCGGAGCTGGGGGTGTGGCTGCCTCCTCCACTCCTCCCACAGACTCCTTCACTATGGCTGATCCCGCAGCTGAAGCACATAGAGGGGAGGACACAGCAGCCCCGCCTGAGTCTTCATCTACAGGCATGAGGCATGCTATGTACAGAAAGTTACTCAGCACACTGCACAGTGTCACTACATAGAGTTATAACCTGCCCTGTACCACCCCGGCCTGCCCTGTACCACCCCAGCCTGACCTGTACCAACCCGGCCTGCCCTGTACCTCCCCGGCCTGCCCTGTACCACCCCGGCCTGACCTGTACCAACCCGGCCTGCCCTGTACCACCCCGGCCTGCCCTGTACCACCCCAGCCTGCCCTGTACCACCCCATCCTGCCCTGTACCACCCCGGCCTGCCCTGTACCACCCCGGCCTGACCTGTACCACCCCATCCTGCCCTGTACCACCCCGGCCTGCCCTGTACCACCCCATCCTGCCCTGTACCACCCCGGCCTGCCCTGTACCACCCCGGCCTGACCTGTACCAACCCGGCCTGCCCTGTACCACCCCGGCCTGCCCTGTACCACCCCAGCCTGCCCTGTACCACCCCATCCTGCCCTGTACCACCCCGGCCTGCCCTGTACCACCCCGGCCTGACCTGTACCACCCCATCCTGCCCTGTACCACCCCGGCCTGCCCTGTACCACCCCATCCTGCCCTGTACCACCCCGGCCTGCCCTGTACCACCCCATCCTGCCCTGTACCACCCCATCCTGCCCTGTACCACCCCGGCCTGCCCTGTACCACCCCATCCTGCCCTGTACCACCCCGGCCTGCCCTGTACCACCCCATCCTGCCCTGTACCACCCCGGCCTGCCCTGTACCACCCCGGCCTGACCTGTACCACCCCATCCTGCCCTGTACCACCCCGGCCTGCCCTGTACCACCCCAGCCTGACCTGTACCAACCCGGCCTGCCCTGTACCTCCCCGGCCTGCCCTGTACCACCCCGGCCTGACCTGTACCAACCCGGCCTGCCCTGTACCACCCCGGCCTGCCCTGTACCACCCCAGCCTGCCCTGTACCACCCCATCCTGCCCTGTACCACCCCGGCCTGCCCTGTACCACCCCGGCCTGACCTGTACCACCCCATCCTGCCCTGTACCACCCCGGCCTGCCCTGTACCACCCCATCCTGCCCTGTACCACCCCGGCCTGCCCTGTACCACCCCGGCCTGACCTGTACCAACCCGGCCTGCCCTGTACCACCCCGGCCTGCCCTGTACCACCCCAGCCTGCCCTGTACCACCCCATCCTGCCCTGTACCACCCCGGCCTGCCCTGTACCACCCCGGCCTGACCTGTACCACCCCATCCTGCCCTGTACCACCCCGGCCTGCCCTGTACCACCCCATCCTGCCCTGTACCACCCCGGCCTGCCCTGTACCACCCCATCCTGCCCTGTACCACCCCATCCTGCCCTGTACCACCCCGGCCTGCCCTGTACCACCCCATCCTGCCCTGTACCACCCCGGCCTGCCCTGTACCACCCCATCCTGCCCTGTACCACCCCGGCCTGCCCTGTACCACCCCGGCCTGCCCTGTACCACCCCATCCTGCCCTGTACCACCCCGGCCTGCCCTGTACCACCCCATCCTGCCCTGTACCACCCCGGCCTGCCCTGTACCACCCCATCCTGCCCTGTACCACCCCGGCTTGCCCTGTACCACCCCGGCCTGCCCTGTACCACCACGGCTTGCCCTGTACCACCCCAGCCTGCCCTGTACCACCCCAGCTCGCCCTGTACCACCCCAGCCTGCCCTATACCACCCCAGCCCGCCCTGTGCCACCCCAACCTGCCCTATATCATCCTAACTTGCCCTGTACCACCCCAACCTGCCCTATGCCACCCCAACCTGCCCTGTACTAGCCCAACATGCCCTATACCACCTTAACCTGCCCTGTGCCTCCCCAGCCTGCCCTGTCCCACCCCAACCTGCCCTGTACCACCCCAACCTGCCCTGTACCACCCCAACCTGCCCAATACCACCCCAACCTGCCCTGTGCCACCCCAACCTGCCCAATACCACCCCAACCTGCCCTGTGCCACCCCTACCTGCCCTGTACTACCCCAACATGCCCTATACTACCTTAACCTGCCCTGTAACATCCTAACCTGCCATATACTACCTCAACCTGCCCTATACCACCCCAACCTGCCACTATACCACCCTATACTATCATTTACAGGGGCTGGTTTGGGGTGCGCCCCATGACCGTGCTCTGCCTGCATGGTGCTGGACAGCCTAGACAGGAGGGGGGGTGACACCATGTTTTACTGCACCAGGTGACACCAACCCAAGTGACGCCACTGATACAACATACACTTAGTTATGAGGACTTGATCAGGTTCCTTCTACTTGTTATCACTGACAAAGCAAAGACTTTATTATAAAAAAGGGGGCGGGGTTGTGTAAGAAGACATTGTGGTGATTTACATGACACGGGGAAGTTGGGATGTTCTGACGTTTTTTTTGTCAGGATAGCGATTTAATGGTGAATTGTGTGTCTCCGCCCCTCTAGGTGATTTCTTGCCCTGTACATTGTGTGTCTCCGCCCCTCTAGGTGATCTCTTGTCCCGTACACTGTGTGTCTCCGCCCCTCCAGGTGATCTCTTGTCCCGTACATTGTGTGTCTCCGCCCCTCTAGGTGATCTCTTGTCCCGTACATTGTGTGTCTCCGCCCCTCTAGGTGATCTCTTGTCCCGTACACTGTGTGTCTCCGCCCCTCCAGGTGATCTCTTGTCCCGTACATTGTGTGTCTCCGCCCCTCTAGGTGATCTCTTGTCCCGTACACTGTGTGTCTCCACCCCTCTAGGTGATCTCTTGTCCCGTACACTGTGTGTCTCCGCCCCTCCAGGTGATCTCTTGTCCCGTACATTGTGTGTCTCCGCCCCTCTAGGTGATCTCTTGTCCCGTACATTGTGTGTCTCCGCCCCTCTAGGTGATCTCTTGTCCCGTACACTGTGTGTCTCCGCCCCTCTAGGTGATCTCTTGCCCTGTACATTGTGTGTCTCCGCCCCTCTAGGTGATCTCTTGTCCCGTACATTGTGTGTCTCCGCCCCTCTAGGTGATCTCTTGTCCCGTACATTGTGTGTCTCCGCCCCTCTAGGTGATCTCTTGTCCCGTACATTGTGTGTCTCCGCCCCTCTAGGTGATCTCTTGTCCCGTACATTGTGTGTCTCCGCCCCTCTAGGTGATCTCTTGTCCCGTACATTGTGTGTCTCCGCCCCTCTAGGTGATCTCTTGTCCCGTACATTGTGTGTCTCCGCCCCTCTAGGCAGGGCCGTTTTTAAGGCAGGGCAAAAGGGGCAGGTGCCCAGGGCCCTGCCATTGTTATGGGGCCCCAAGCAGCTGCCTCATACTTGCCAACTATGCTGGTTTAAATTCCCTCGTCCCTTGAGGTTTTAGTCCCGTGCCATGACTCACCTGCAGACCCTGTGTTTACATGTAAATTACCGGCATTCATATGTAAATAGTGACAGCATTCATATGTAAACAGCGGCGGCCGGCAGCATTGATATGTATATCATGCACCCCTGAGGTCATGTCCACAGTAATCTCTAGCAGCCAATCAACCAGCAGAAATCATGTGCTGTAACCTCTAGCAACTAATCAGTGAGCCGTAATGTGTGCTGTAACCTCTAGCAACCAGTCAGTGAGCGGTAATAATACACTGTAACATCTGGCAACCAATCGCAATAGCTGCCTGATCTGATTCAGTAAACTGATTTTGAGTCCAGCTGCTATTTACTGTATGTCTCAGAGCAGATAGAGAGCGAAACTGCATGGGGGGGGGCCCCAAGAAAAGTTTTGCCCAGGGTCCAATCAATATTAAAGACAGCCCTGCCTCTAGGTGATCTCTTGTCCCGTACATTGTGTGTCTCCGCCCCTCTAGGTGATCTCTTGTCCCGTACACTGTGTGTCTCCGCCCCTCTAGGTGATCTCTTGCCCTGTACATTGTGTGTCTCCGCCCCTCTAGGTGATCTCTTGTCCCGTACATTGTGTGTCTCCGCCCCTCTAGGTGATCTCTTGTCCCGTACATTGTGTGTCTCCGCCCCTCTAGGTGATCTCTTGTCCCGTACATTGTGTGTCTCCGCCCCTCTAGGTGATCTCTTGTCCCGTACATTGTGTGTCTCCGCCCCTCTAGGTGATCTCTTGTCCCGTACATTGTGTGTCTCCGCCCCTCTAGGTGATCTCTTGTCCCGTACATTGTGTGTCTCCGCCCCTCTAGGTGATCTCTTGTCCCGTACACTGTGTGTCTCCGCCCCTCTAGGTGATCTCTTGTCCCGTACACTGTGTGTCTCCGCCCCTCTAGGTGATCTCTTGCCCCGTACATTGTGTGTCTCCGCC
This sequence comes from Lithobates clamitans, assembly GCA_037952925.1. NCBI lineage: Eukaryota > Metazoa > Chordata > Amphibia > Anura > Ranidae > Lithobates > Lithobates clamitans. The sequence goes on from JBBGZY010002320.1 coordinate 187,329, forward strand.
CCTCTAGGTGATCTCTTGTCCCGTACATTGTGTGTCTCCGCCCCTCTAGGTGATCTCTTGTCCCGTACATTGTGTGTCTCCGCCCCTCTAGGTGATCTCTTGTCCCGTACATTGTGTGTCTCCGCCCCTCTAGGTGATCTCTTGTCCCGTACATTGTGTGTCTCCACCCCTCTAGGTGATCTCTTGTCCCGTACATTGTGTGTCTCCGCCCCTCTAGGTGATCTCTTGCCCCGTACATTGTGTGTCTCCACCCCTCTAGGTGATCTCTTGCCCCATACATTGTGTCTCCGCCCCTCTAGGTGATCTCTTGTCCCATACATTGCGTGTCTCCGCCCCTCTAGGTGATCTCTTGTCCCATACACTGTGTGTCTCCGCCCCTCTAGGTGATCTCTTGCCCCGTACATTGTGTGTCTCCGCCCCTCTAGGTGATCTCTTGCCCCATACATTGTGTCTCCGCCCCTCTAGGTGATCTCTTGTCCCGTACATTGTGTGTCTCTGCCGCTCCAGGTGATCTCTTGTCCCATACACTGTGTGTCTCCGCCCCTCTAGGTGATCTCTTGTCCCATACACTGTGTGTCTCCGCCCCTCTAGGTGATCTCTTGCCCCGTACATTGTGTGTCTCCGCCCCTCTAGGTGATTTCTTGCCCTGTACATTGTGTGTCTCCGCCCCTCTAGGTGATCTCTTGTCCCGTACATTGTGTGTCTCCGCCCCTCTAGGTGATCTCTTGTCCCGTACATTGTGTGTCTCCGCCCCTCTAGGTGATCTCTTGCCCCGTACATTGTGTGTCTCCGCCCCTCTAGGTGATCTCTTGCCCCGTACATTGTGTGTCTCCGCCCCTCTAGGTGATCTCTTGTCCCGTACATTGTGTCTCCGCCCCTCTAGGTGATCTCTTGTCCCATACATTGTGTGTCTCCGCCGCTCTAGGTGATCTCTTGCCACGTACACTGTGTGTCTCCGCCCCTCTAGGTGATCTCTTGTCCCATACATTGTGTGTCTCCGCCGCTCTAGGTGATCTCTTGCCCCATACATTGTGTGTCTCCACCCCTCTAGGTGATCTCTTGCCCCATACATTGTGTGTCTCCGCCCATCTAGGTGATCTCTTGTCCCGTACATTGTGTGTCTCCGCCCCTCTAGGTGATTTCTTGCCCTGTACATTGTGTGTCTCCGCCCCTCTAGGTGATCTCTTGTCCCGTACATTGTGTGTCTCCGCCCCTCTAGGTGATCTCTTGTCCCGTACATTGTGTGTCTCCGCCCCTCTAGGTGATCTCTTGCCCCGTACATTGTGTGTCTCCGCCCCTCTAGGTGATCTCTTGCCCCGTACATTGTGTGTCTCCGCCCCTCTAGGTGATCTCTTGTCCCGTACATTGTGTCTCCGCCCCTCTAGGTGATCTCTTGTCCCATACATTGTGTGTCTCCGCCGCTCTAGGTGATCTCTTGCCACGTACACTGTGTGTCTCCGCCCCTCTAGGTGATCTCTTGTCCCGTACATTGTGTGTCTCCGCCCCTCTAGGTGATCTCTTGTCCCGTACATTGTGTGTCTCCGCCCCTCTAGGTGATCTCTTGTCCCATACATTGTGTGTCTCCGCCGCTCTAGGTGATCTCTTGCCCCATACATTGTGTGTCTCCACCCCTCTAGGTGATCTCTTGCCCCATACATTGTGTGTCTCCGCCCATCTAGGTGATCTCTTGTCCCGTACATTGTGTGTCTCCGCCCCTCTAGGTGATCTCTTGCCCCGTACATTGTGTGTCTCCGCCCCTCTAGGTGATCTCTTGCCCCATACATTGTGTGTCTCCGCCGCTCCAGGTGATCTCTTGTCCCATACACTGTGTGTCTCCGCCCCTCTAGGTGATCTCTTGTCCCGTACATTGTGTGTCTCCGCCCCTCTAGGTGATCTCTTGCCCCATACATTGTGTGTCTCCGCCGCTCCAGGTGATCTCTTGTCCCATACACTGTGTGTCTCCGCCCCTCTAGGTGATCTCTTGTCCCGTACATTGTGTGTCTCCGCCCCTCTAGGTGATCTCTTGTCCCATACATTGTGTGTCTCCGCCGCTCCAGGTGATCTCTTGTCCCATACACTGTGTGTCTCCGCCCCTCTAGGTGATCTCTTGTCCCGTACATTGTGTGTCTCCGCCCCTCTAGGTGATCTCTTGTCCCATACATTGTGTGTCTCCGCCCCTCTAGGTGATCTCTTGTCCCATACATTGTGTGTCTCCGCCCCTCTAGGTGATCTCTTGTCCCATACATTGTGTGTCTCCGCCCCTCTAGGTGATCTCTTGTCCCGTACATTGTGTGTCTCAGCCGCTCTAGGTGATCTCTTGTCCCGTACATTGTGTGTCTCCGCCCCTCTAGGTGATCTCTTGTCCCGTACATTGTGTGTCTCCGCCCCTCTAGGTGATCTCTTGTCCCATACATTGTGTGTCTCCGCCCCTCTAGGTGATCTCTTGTCCCATACATTGTGTGTCTCCGCCGCTCCAGGTGATCTCTTGTCCCATACATTGTGTGTCTCCGCCCCTCCAGGTGATCTCTTGTCCCGTACATTGTGTGTCTCCGCCCCTCCAGGTTATCTCTTGTCCCGTACATTGTGTATCTGCGCCCCTCCAGGTGATCTCTTGTCCCTTACACTGTGTGTCTCCGCCCCTCCATGATGACGTCTCCACTAAAGTTTCTCTTTCTCTTCTCTTCTCCCCTGCAGGTGGTAAACTTGCAGTACAGTGAAGTCCAGGACCGGGTCATGCTCACCGGCGTCACATGGTGCGGGACGTCAGCTGCAAAAACTGCAACAGCAAGCTGGGCTGGATCTACGAATTTGCCACGGAGGACAGCCAGCGCTACAAAGAGGGGCGTGTCATCCTGGAGCGCGCTCTGGTGCGGGAGAGCGAAGGCTTCGAGGAACACGTCCCGTCCGACAATTCCTGAACTCCATCATTCCATTTCCACGTCAAACTCTCTACGACGTCTTTGCATACAATGTTACCTTCTTCTCCGAGTCGCATTGATAAGATGGAGGAACTGAGAAAGGCCTGCTCAATTATTTCACGTTTTAAGTTATCTGCCACCTCCAGCAAATCTTTCTACGAATGCTGACAGTTTGATTTCACCCCAATAACCCCCCCGAGGGGGAGGGGGGCCCTCATCCCCTCTCTGCCAATCTGGCAAATGCCTTATATTATAAATTGTTTTCTCTGATTCTGGACACTCTGTAATTCAGAAACATTAGGGGTGCACCGAATGGAAATTTGAGTGCCGAAACTGAAAATGACATATTTTTAAAAAATATTCATATTTTTATATACAATTGTATTATATTTGAATTATTACATTTAATTGAGGATATTAATTAATATGAATTTATTGTTGGCCATTATTGGCACCTTTTAGTGCAAAAAAAGCTCAGGAAAAATGCAGTCTCTGACTGTCTCTTGTATCATGTCCTCAGTCTCTGACCATCTCTTGTATCATGTCCTCACTCTCTGACCGTCTCTTGTATCATGTCCTCAGTCTATGACCCTCTCTTGTATCATGTCCTCACTCTCTGACCGTCTCTTGTATCATGTCCTCACTCTGTGACCATCTCTTGTATCATGTCCTCACTCTGTGACCGTCTCTTGTATCATGTCCTCAGTCTCTGACCCTCTCTTGTATCATGTCCTCAGTCTCTGACCGTCTCTTGTATCATGTCCTCACTCTCTGACCGTCTCTTGTATCATGTCCTCACGCTCTGACCGCCTCTTGTATCATGTCCTCAGTCTCTGACTGTCTCCTGTATCATGTCCTCAGTCTCTGACCGTCTCTTGTATCATGTCCTCACTCTCTGACCGTCTCTTGTATCATGTCCTCAGTCTCTGACCCTCTCTTGTATCATGTCCTCAGTCTCTGACCGTCTCTTGTATCATGTCCTCAGTCTCTGACCGTCTCTTGTATCATGTCCTCACTCTGTGACTGTCTCTTGTATCATGTCTGTATCATGTCCTCACTCTGTGACCGTCTCTTGTATCATGTCTGTATCATGTCCTCACTCTGTGACCGTCTCTTGTATCATGTCCTCACGCTCTGACCGTCTCTTGTATCATGTCCTCACTCTGTGACCGTCTCTTGTATCATGTCCTCACTCTGTGACCGTCTCTTGTATCATGTCCTCACTCTGTGACCGTCTCTTGTATCATGTCCTCACTCTGTGACCGTCTCTTGTATCATGTCCTCACGCTCTGACCGTCTCTTGTATCATGTCCTCAGTCTCTGACCATCTCTTGTATCATGTCCTCAGTCTCTGACCGTCTCTTGTATCATGTCCTCAGTCTCTGACCGTCTCTTGTATCATGTCCTCACTCTCTGACCGTCTCTTGTATCATGTCCTCAGTCTCTGACTGTCTCCTGTATCATGTCCTCAGTCTCTGACTGTCTCTTGTATCATGTCCTCAGTCTCTGACCGTCTCTTGTATCATGTCCTCACTCTCTGACCGTCTCTTGTATCATGTCCTCACTCTCTGACCGTCTCTTGTATCATGTCCTCAGTCTCTGACCGTCTCTTGTATCATGTCCTCACTCTCTGACCGTCTCTTGTATCATGTCCTCAGTCTCTGACTGTCTCTTGTATCATGTCCTCAGTCTCTGACTGTCTCTTGTATCATGTCCTCAGTCTCTGACTGTCTCTTGTATCATGTCCTCAGTCTCTGACTGTCTCTTGTATCATGTCCTCAGTCTCTGACCGTCTCTTGTATCATGTCCTCACTCTCTGACCGTCTCTTGTATCATGTCCTCACTCTCTGACCGTCTCTTGTATCATGTCCTCAGTCTCTGACCGTCTCTTGTATCATGTCCTCACTCTCTGACCGTCTCTTGTATCATGTCCTCAGTCTCTGACTGTCTCCTGTATCATGTCCTCAGTCTCTGACTGTCTCTTGTATCATGTCCTCAGTCTCTGACTGTCTCTTGTATCATGTCCTCAGTCTCTGACCATCTCTTGTATCATGTCCTCAGTCTCTGACCCTCTCTTGTATCATGTCCTCATAGGCCTCATGTACACTGCTGTTGGTAAACGATTGTTCAGAGGTAGTTGGATGCTTTTTTTCAGCTGCCCCTGAACTCCTCCAATGTTCTCTTATGCGTACACAGGTTTGTTTAATGTTTTTAGGCAGTTGCGTTTAGAGGCTTTTCTTTGAAGACAAAAAAAATAATTTTAGACGCCGAAGTTTCCGACGTTTCAGACACTAAACCTGGTAACTCGCGTGTCGTTTACAGGCTTTTTTTTTTTTTAATATTTAATAAAATGTCATTTTTGCCTAACGATTCTAAACGTAAACGCGGAAAAACGGATGTTAAATCATTCAGGAGAGGTTGTAAAAACGTCCCGTGTACATTTAGCCTATCAGTGTCCGGATCACACAGAGCGCCGATCTCCCGCTGTGTCCCGGGGGCGGGGTTGGAATTCCTCGGGCCGCAGTAACAAAGCCCCGCCTCCTATGATGGATGTCGCACTGCTTCAATTTCCCGCCACTGGATCAGTGTGCCGTCTATCACAGGGGGCTGCCGAACGATTTAGCTCAGTGACACAGAGAGAGATCGCCGCTCTGCGTGACAAGGAGGGAGGGGAGGGCTCTGACTGGGGATGACACCCCCGCCATGTGCGCCCCACCCCTGCCATGTGCGCCCCCCAGGGCGGACCACCCTGTTTTCGGTGCCATTATTGGCACATTTTTTCTTTCGGCCGAATGTAAAAAAAACACCATTTTCAAACAATGTGTTTTAGCGGCCAAAAATTGGGTCCGCCTCTAAAATATCATCGTCATACCCTCTGCACTCCTCTCCTGTACATACAGTATCTGACAAAAGTAAGTACACCCCTCATTGACATTTGTGTAAATCTTTTCTTCTATCTTTTCATGTGACAACACTGAAGAAATGACACTTGTCTACAATGTAAAGTAGTGAGTGTACAGCTTGTATAACAGTGTAAATTTTCTGTCCCCTCAAAATAACTCAACACACAGCAATTAATGTCTAAACCGCTGGCAACAAAAGTCAGTACACCCCTAAGTGAAAATCTCCAAATTGGGCCCAATTAGCCATTTTCCCTCCCCGGTGTCATGTGACTCGTTAGTGTTACAAGGTCTCAGGTGTGAATGGGGAGCAGGTGTGTTAAATTAGGTGCCCCCTCAATATAACTCAACACATAGCCATTAGGGTAAAGGTGATGGACTGGCCAAGCATGTCTCCAGACCTAAACCCTATTGATCATCTGTGGGACATCCCCAAACGGAAGGTGGAGGAGCGCAAGGTCTCTAACATCCACCAGTTCTGTGATGTCATCATGGAGGAGGGGAAGAGGACTCCAGTGACAACCTGTGAAGCTCTGGTGACCTCCATGCCCAAGAGGGTTAAGGCAGTGCTGGAAAATAATGGTGACCACACAAAATATTGACACTTTGGGCCCAATTTGGAGATTTTCACTTAGGGGTGTACTGACTTTTGTTGCCAGCGGTTTAGACATTAATGGCTGTGTGTTGAGTTATTTTGAGGGGACAGCAAATTTACACTGTTATACAAGCTGTACACTCACTACTTTACATTGTAGACAAATGTCATTTCTTCAGTGTTGTCACATGAAAAGATAGAAGAAAAGATTTACACAAATGTCACTGAGGGGTGTACTTACTTTTGTCAGATACTGTATATATACTGTACACTAACCGGCCACTTTATTATTTCCCCCTTGCTAGTAGCAGGTAGGACCCCCTTTATTAGATCCCCCATAGAAATCCGGGGTACGGTACCCCACACATCACGGGGTGCTTCATAAATCTCCCTATAAATCCTGTGCTGGACCGACACCAATTATTCCCATCACCATGACGATGATAAACGATTATTGATTGAATGGATTCTATGATGAAATATTGGAAATCAAACTATTTTGTTTTTTTACTTCTAAATACCCCCCTTCCCCCCCAGTGATCCTTACACCCCTCATCCCCCCAGTGATCATTACACCCCCCCTCCCCCCTAGTGATCATTACACCCCCCCAGTGATCATTAAACCCCCACCCCCCAGTGATCATTACACCCCTCCTCCCCCCAGTGATCATTACACCCCTCCTCCCCCCAGTGATCATTAAACCTCTCCTCCCCCCAGTGATCATTACACCCCTCCTCCCCCCAGTGATCATTACACCCCTCCTCCCCCCCAGTTATCATTACACCCCCCCTCCCCCCAGTGATCATTACACCCCTCCTCCCCCCAGTTATCATTACACCCCCCCTCCCCCCAGTGATCATTACACCCCCCCTTTCCCCCCCAGTGATCATTACACCCCCCCTCCCCCCCAGTGATCATTACACCCCTCCTCCCCCCAGTGATCATTACACCCCTCCTCCCCCCAGTGATCATTACACCCCCCCTTTCCCCCAGTGATCATTACACCCCCCCTTTCCCCAGTGATCATTACACCCCCCCTCCCCCCCAGTGATCATTACACCCCCCCTCCTCCCAGTGATCATTACACCCCCCCTTTCCCCAGTGATCATTACACCCCCCCTTTCCCCCAGTGATCATTACACTCCCCCCCCAGTGATCATTACACCCCCCTCCCCCCAGTGATCATTACACCCCTCCTCCCCCCCAGTGATCATTACACCCCTCCTCCCCCCAGTGATCATTACACCCCTCCTCCCCCCAGTGATCATTACACCCCTCCTCCCCCCAGTGATCATTACATCCCTCCTCCCCCCAGTGATCATTATACCCCCCTTCTCCCCCAGTTATCATTACACCCCCCCTTTCCCCCAGTGATCATTACACCCCTCCTCCCCCCAGTGATCATTACACCCCCCCTCCCCCCCAGTGATCATTACACCCCCCTCCCCCCCAGTGATCATTACACCCCCTCCCCCCCAGTGATCATTACACCCCCCCTCCCCCCAGTGATCATTACACCCCCCTCCCCCCAGTGATCATTACATCCCTCCTCCCCCCAGTGATCATTACACCCCTCCCCCAGTGATCATTACACCCCCCCTCCCCCCAGTGATCATTACACCCCCCTCCCCCCAGTGATCATTACACCCCTCCTCCCCCCCAGTTATCATTACACCCCCCTCCCCCCAGTGATCATTACACCCCCCCTCACCCCCAGTGATCATTCACCCCTCCTCCCCCCAGTGATCATTACACCCCCCTCCCCCCAGTGATCATTACACCCCCCTCCCCCCCAGTGATCATTACACCCCCCCTCCCCCCAGTGATCATTATACCCCCCTCCCCCCCAGTGATCATTACACCCCCCCCCCCCCAGTTATTATACAGACAGATGTAGCTTTCTTATGGGGGGATGTAATAAAGTGACATTTATTATATGGAGGGGTGATTGATAGTTCTATTGACAATCAGAGGTGTGTATGGTGAGGAATGGTCGGGTAATGGATATATACTATATACTAGAAATAGGTGACCCCCTCCCCTCCCAATCACTGATATATGATAGTAATTGTACCATCCCCCCCAGCAATATAAATCATAGAAATAATGGGGTACGGGGCGCTATAATATCCAATCCTCCAATCCAAAATTGATCAATAAATTAAACAACTCATCATCGTTCACAACATATTTACCCCCCCCCCCCACTGATATATATAATATATAAATGATTGGGGTGATATATATAATTATTATTGGGGTGATCTATATACACATTAGGAGCCTGATGTCATCACTGGACTCCTCCCCCTACTGCCTTATATGGACTTGTTTACTCATATGCAAATGAGGCAGCTGGCTGGGGCTGCGTCGCCATGACAATAACTGACATGACTGCACTGGACCTCCTATGGGAAGGATTGTGTATGTGACGTTTCTATGGTAATATCTCCATCCCATAATAATATCATCCATTCCTTCCTGTCTAAAGACTTCATTCACAAGGCTGGAAGAGTCGGATATTGTGATCCCCAATAAATTATTGGGGTGATATATATATATATATATTTATTATTGGGGTGATATTGATGAGATATTAGTTATGAATGTGCAATCATTGTGATTTGGGGGAGATAACTGATCAGTATGACTCCTCCCCCTCCCCTCCCCCATTAATAAAAAGCTTTTTTTGCTGCAGTGGACAAGAAATCCAAATAAAAAATATAATAAAGAAATGTTCTCTTTGTGGGGTGCAGAGGTGACATTTGGGGGAAGGAAGGAATGGATGATATTATTATGGGATGGAAATATTACCATAGAAACGTCACATACACAATCAGACTGTGATAGAGATCGGAGGGAGAAGGAAGGAGTTTTGCTGATTATTTGATAATATAATAATGGGGATGATTTGGATAAAGAATATTTATCAGATACGGAATCTTCTGAACACCAACAAAGAAGGAAATGTATTTGTTATACTGGGAGTCTGGATTTTCCAGCACCTGAAATTCCCACCGAGCGTCGCCATTGGTTAGTGATTATATATATATATAATGTGTGTGGGGGGGGGGAGGGGGTGACATGCATTGTGATATATGTATGTGTGTATAATATATATATATATATATATATATATATATATATATATATATATATATATATATGTGGGGGGGTGACATGCATTGTGATATATATAATATATACACACATACATATATCACATGTGTGGGGGGTGACATGCGTTGTGATATATGTATGTGTGTATATTATATATATATATATATGTGTGTGTGGGGGGGGGTGACATGCATTGTGATATATATAATATACACACACATACATATATCACCAGGCATGTCACCCCCCCCCCACATATATATATATAATATACACACACACTAGGGCTGCTGCAACTAACGATTATATTCATAATCGATTAGTTGGCTGATTATTGTTTAGATTAATCGATTAATGACCCTAAAAAGGAGCGATATATAATTTAGTTAATATGTAACGTTTTATAAAAAAGGCCATTTATTCTGAAATCTCTCTATATAATGATAAATATAAAGAACCGATACAGGAGATCTCCGGGATACAAACGGAAGGAGACAACAGGAAGTTAGAGAAATCCTCCCAAAGTGACATCATCCCTGGGTGTCACCAGAACTAGTGTCCCCATTGGAGGATTTCCCCTCTAATTCCTGTTCTGGTGACAACCCAAAATCTGGAATGTTTCTTTCATTTTTGTTGGTAAATAGAGAGAATGAAGCTCCCTAAAGGGGGCGCAGACAGCAATAAAAACCTGACAGGGGTTCTAATCCCTCTCCACGCCATCCAACACCAACAATAAAAACATTTTCCTTTATTTATAATGTAACATATGGGGGAGAAATGAAAAAAAAATGATTTGGCAGTGAAAGTGGCAGTTAAAATGTGTGTGTGTGTAGGGGGAGGGGAGGGGGAGGGGTTACTTGGTTTGACAGTTAAAGGGTTGAAACAAATGAACAATATAGTTTGGTGGTGAAAGGGTTAAAAACTGAAAGAATTTGGCAGTTGAAGAGAATGAATCTTCCTAAAGGGGGCGCAGATAGCAATAAAAACCAGACAGGGGTTCTAATCCCTCTCCACTCCATCCAACACTAACAATAAACAAGTTTTCCTTTAGTGATAATTTTACATTTGGGCAAGAAATGTAAAAAACACATTTTGGTTTTGTCGGTAAAAGGGTTAAAAATGGGGGGAGGGGAGGGTATAAAAAAAGAAAAGAAGTTGGTTTGGCGCTGAAAGGGTTAAAAAAAAAAAAAAAAAAACTTACAAAAATCTGTGTTTTAAAAAAAAAATGGTTCAGAGAAAGGGTTAAAAATGAAAAAAATTATGATTTTGCAGTGTAAGGGTTAAAAACAAAAGGGGGAGGGGAATTGGTTTCATAAATGAAAAGGAAAACATTTGATTTGGCAGTGAAAGGGTTAAAAATGGAGAAATAATTGGTGTGTAATAATGATAAAAGAAAAGAAAAGATTTGATGGAGGATTTCTAAGGCTCCATTCACAATGTTATCATAAGAATAGAGATCTTTATTTCAGCCATGGGACTGTAAGGGTTAAATCTCATTCACAATAACATGTTCTTCCAGGAGCCGTATATCCCTATTAGATCCGTATACTGATCCTACAGGCTGAATTCACAAAGCTCACAAATAGGGACGTGGCTCCTTTAAGAAAAATCGTCAGTTATTTTTCAAAAAAAAAAAAAAAAGGTCACCTGACTGCACTCTGTGATCTGATTGGTCCCTCTCCCATTGATGTCATCGGCTGAGTCTGTTTGAATCTGATTGGTCCCTCTGCCTATGATGTCATAGGCTGAGTCTCTATATAGACAGACACAGGTCAGTGAGCTCTCAGAAGCTCAGAGATCACTGACCAGTGAAGAGACGCTTCTTATCTCTCCTGAGATATTTCTTGCGATTTTATTGGATTTGATTTAGTTCGATTTAATTTCATTGCGATTTCTATTGTCATACATTTAAAGCGAGTTTCTTTATTCCTAATAATGAACCGATTTAAATGTAATCGGCTTTTTTCTCTGAAAAACACCAAAGAGAAAGCCAGCAAAGGAGGGGCAATGGTAGGAGGTATCAGTGACCAGCCTGCAGATACCCCAACCAAAAAGCCCCCCAAAATGAAGAGGATTGTGCGCGGCTGTTTCAGAGCCGTTGTTGGATGTTTCGGTCTCGGCTGTAAAGTCAATGGACATCACCGATATACAGACACCGAAATTGGTATGTGTTATGGATAGTGATAGATACAAAAAGTACTCTGGATAAGTCACCTACACTCATCGATCAAATTATTGATTATTTGTTTTCATAGAATTATAGAACAGAAGGAGATATTAAAGTGATTGATAAGCCACAATCTGATCTTTATATCATCTCCTCTGTCAGATAAAGCTCGGTGGGAATTTCAGGTGCTGGAAGATCCAGACTCCCAGTATAACAAATACATTTCCTTCTTTGTTGGTGTTCAGAAGATTCCGTATCTGATAAACATTCTTTATCCAAATCATCCCCATTATTATATTATCAAATAATCAGCAAAACTCCTTCCTTCTCCCTCCGATCTCTATCACAGTCTGATTGTGTATGTGACGTTTCTATGGTAATATTTCCATCCCATAATAATATCATCCATTCCTTCCTTCCCCCAAATGTCACCTCTGCACCCCACAAAGAGAACATTTCTTTATTTTATTTTTTATTTGGATTTCTTGTCCACTGCAGCAAAAAAAGCTTTTTATTAATGGGGGAGGGGAGGGGGGGGAGTCATACTGATCAGTTATCTCCCCCAAATCACAATGATTGCACATTCATAACTAATATCTCATCAATATCACCCCAATAATAAATATATATATATATCACCCCAATAATTTATTGGGGGATCACAATATCCGACTCTTCCAGCCTTGTGAATGAAGAGTTTAGACAGGAAGGAATGGATGATATTATTATGGGATGGAGATATTACCATAGAAACGTCACATACACAATCCTTCCCATAGGAGGACCAGTGCAGTCATGTCAGTTATTGTCATGGCGACGCAGCCCCAGCCAGCTGCCTCATTTGCATATAAGGAGTAAACAAGTCCATATAAGGCAGTAGGGGGAGGGGTCCAGTGATGACATCAGGCAGCAGCGGACTCCTAATGTGTATATAGATCACTCCAATAATAATTATATATCACCCCAATCATTTATAATATATATATATATATATATATATATATATATATAGATAGATATAGATATTATTATTATTATTGGAGTGATCTATATATCTATCTATCTATCTATATATATATATATATATATATATATATATATATATATATATATAGATATATATCTATAGATCACTCCAATAATATAATCAGCACATTGATTATCAGTGCAGCCCCCATGAGAGGTGCCTAACAACTGCCAGCAGTGCCCCCTCAAAGTCTCTCAGTGCCAATCAGTGCCCACCACAGTGCCAATCAGTGCCCATCACAGTCCCCACCACAGTGCCAATCAGTGCCCATCAGTGCTGCCTATAAGTGTCCATCAGTGCTGCATATCAGTGCCAACTCATCAGTGCACATCAGTGAAGGAGAAAACAACATTTTATGACAAAATAAGAAAAAAGTTTTTTCGTTCAAAAATTGGGTCTTTTTTAGACCCCGAGGTGATGAAATACCAGCAAAAGAAAGCTCTATTTGTGGGAAGAAAATGATAAAAATGTAGTTTGGGTACAGTGTTGTATGACGGCGTAATTGTCATTCAAAATGTGACAGCGCTGAAAGCGGAAAATTGTCCTGGGCAGGAAGGGGGGGAGGTGCTGGTATTGAAGTGGTGAATCTTCAACTGCCATAATGCTGCACGTGTGATCCGTTATGACAGCAGCCACTGGATGGTTTGACAGTTTGGTTGAGAGCACAACCAATGTGACAGTTAGCATTCCCGACATGCCAGAAATAGAAATGTTTTTTGAAACTGTTAAATCGATGGGATTCCTTCCTCTTTAATACAAGTAAAAACCTTTTTTATTTATAAATAACGCACAGGCACGAGGATGCACTGATGAGTTGGCACTGATATGCAGCACTGATGGACACTTATAGGCAGCACTGATTGGCACTGTGGTGGGGACTGTGATGGGCACTGATTGGCACTGTGGTGGGCACAGAGACTTTGAGGGGGCACTGCTGGCAGTTGTTGGGCACCTCTCATGGGGGCTGCACTGATAATCAATGTGCTGATTATCAGCAGAGACCCCCCCTTTGACAGAGGGAGCTGCCGATTGGCTCTCCCTGTCAGCGCGAACCGAGGAATGCCGTTTCCCGGCACTTCCAGGTTCACGCGATGATCACGTGCTAAGAAGCCTCTGTCAGGACTCCAGTGTCAGGACTCTGCAGCCCTGATACATGGGAGTCAGCGCAGAGGGGGGAGGGTAGAAACTGGTAGGATCAGCCAGCTATTTCATACACAGCACAAGCACTGTGCTCTATAACAGGCTTTAAAGGAACAGGATCTTCTTTAATGGTGCAAAAAAACACACAAAAATATATTTTTTATAAAAACATCGTTATTGGAGTCCAAAGTTTTAAAAGAAACAGGGGGAAAATGAATGTTGTCCACATTTCATAAAGACAATTCAGTACACATGTACAATATACACATAAAGTAGTTACTGTAACCAGAGTGATGCTTGTTGCTTGACATGTTTCACTTTTCAGCTTCTTCAGGAGTTTATAAAGCAATATGTAGCTACAAAAAGACAAATACAATCAAAATAAAAAATAAACAATAATTCCAAAAATTTGCACAAAGAATTTTTAGTAATTATGCATGACCGTAAATTAACATTTCTGTTATCAAAGTAAATGTGCATCAAAAAGATATAACAACATAAATATGTTTAATGAATATTAGGGGTGCAAAGGATCGTCATTGATCCGTGATCCGTACGGATCAACCTCCGCGGATCGGAACACCCGCGATCCGCAGAGCGCTCTGTGGCCTCGGCCATAGGAAAGGCCGCGGCTTCGGCCTAGCTCCGGAGCGGCGGCCATCTTGGTACACCCGGCGGCCGTTTACCAGGTGATCGCCCTGTCAAATGACGGAGCGATCACTTGTAACAAACCGGCGTTATGTCATGACGCCAGTTCCTCTCTCCCCTCTGTGTACTGATCTGTACAGTGTAGGGGAGAGTTCGGATGGCAGCAGTGCCAATACTCTGCAATGCCCTGACAATACTCTGCAATGCCCTTACAATACTCTTCCATACCCCGCCAATACTCTGCCATACCCTGCCAATACTCTGCCATACCCTGCCAATACCATACCCTGCCAATACTCTGCCATACCCTGCCAATACTCTTCCATACCCTGCCAATACTCTTTCATACCCTGCCAATACTCTGCCAATATACCCGCCAATACCCTGCCAATACTCTGCCATACCCTGCTAATATATTACAGTGGGGGAGATTGTGGATATTACAGTGGGGGAGATTTTTTTTTGTTGATCCGAACCGTGACTCCTGATCCGAGGAACGATCCGAACCGTCAGTTTTTTGATCCATTGCACCCCTAAAGAATATCCATGAGGGTCAGCACTATACAGAGAAGCACACAACATGAACATAAAACTCACCATGTATATAGAATGTAATCAAGCTAATGCACACTAGTAAAGGGTCCAAAACTGATGTAAGAGGTACCCAGGCCCCCTACAGTGTCCCATCTGATAACAAATAGAGATCATGCACCCATCACCAAGACCAACATACACATAAGAAGGGCTTGAATATCAAACCTACCAAGCGTATCCTCAAAACTCACCGTATCTGTCAGAACAAAGACATAGCGGCCACCACGGGACTGGTGGCCCCAGCCACAGAGCCGGCCATGGAGCAGGAGGTGGCTGCTGTCTTTGTTCTGACAGATACAGTGAGTTTTGAGGATACGCATGGTAGGTTTGATCTTCAAGCCCTTCTTATGTGTATGTTGGTCATGCTGATGGGTGTATGATCTCTATTTGTTATCAGATGGGACACTGTAGGTGTCCTGGGGGATGCTATTTATTAAATATGTCCGCATTCATCATCACGGGTGTTTAATAATAAGAAACAGAAGCACTGCAGATTACTCCACCGCACCCGAAAGTGAAGAATCAGACCCCTTTTTCATTTTAGTGGGTCGGCATAACTGCCAGGCAACCAAAATTTTTTATATGAAGGCCATTAGTTATCCCTGTGTCCCTGTCATGTTGGGATTATTTATTGTCCCTTGCACTGGAATTTTGAACTTTTCTCTCCATAATTTTATGTTAATATATATATATATATATATATATATATATAATGTAGGTGAAGGTGCTAAATCGGATTCTTTTTTATTGCAGATGTACGCGGTATTTACTGCAGACACAGCTCACAAGGCAGGACTACCCCAGTGAGCGAGACAGAATATGAAAGCTACATTGAGACTCCCCCAGCATGTGACGTTCACAAGGACTCCCCACCAGCATGTGACGTTCACACGGAGACTCCACCAGCATGTGACGTTCACACGGACACTCCACCAGCATGTGACGTTCACACGGAGACTCCACCAGCATGTGACGTTCACACGGAGCCTCCACCAGCATGTGACGTTCACACGGAGCCTCCACCAGCATGTGACGTTCACACGGAGCCTCCACCAGCATGTGACGTTCACACGGAGCCTCCACCAGCATGTGACGTTCACACGGAGCCTCCACCAGCATGTGACGTTCACACGGAGCCTCCACCAGCATGTGACGTTCACACGGAGACTCCACCAGCATGTGACGTTCACACGGAGACTCCACCAGCATGTGACCTTCACACGGAGACTCCACCAGCATGTGACATTCACACGGAGACTCCACCAGCATGTGACGTTCACGCGGAGACTCCACCAGCATGTGACGTTCACGCGGAGACTCCACCAGCATGTGACGTTCACACGGAGACTCCACCAGCATGTGACGTTCACACGGATACTCCACCAGCATGTGACGTTCACAAGGATACTCCACCAGCATGTGACATTCACATTGAGACACCACCTGAATGTCACATTCATGTTGAGACTACAGCACAGTGTGAGGTTCATGTTGAGAACCCACCAAAATACCAGGGCAGCCATTTGAATATCTCCTCCCATGAAGATGAGGGCAAGCCTAAAGAAAAGGATAGGCAGATCCTGGTGGTAGGGGACTCTGTTATTACAGGGACAGAGAGGGCAATCTGTCAGAATGACCGCGATCAACGAACAGTATATTGTTTCCCAGTCGCACGAGTTCGGGACATTGCAGATCGGATGGACGGATTGTTGGATGGGGCTGGGGAGGATCCAGTTGTCATGGTACATATTGGAACCAATGACAACATTAGAAGAAAATGGAGCACCCTACAAAATGATTTCAGGGACTTAGGGGCTATATTGAAGAAAAGGACCTCCAAGGCAGCATTTTCAGAAATACTGCCTGTACCTCGAGCCACACCAAGGAGGCAACAGGAGCTTAGGGAGCTTAGCAAGTGGCTGAAGAACTGGTGCAGGAAGGAGGGGTTTGGCTTCATGGAGACCTGGACTGACTTTTCAATGTGTCACTTGCTCTACAGCAGGGATGGACTGCACTTAAATGAGCAGGGTGCAGCTCTGTTGGGAAAGAAAATAACCAAGAGGGTGGAAAAAATGTTAAATCCACCACCAGCATGTGACGTTCACACGGAGACTCCACCAGCATGTGACGTTCACACGGAGACTCCACCAGCATGTGACGTTCACACGGAGACTCCACCAGCATGTGACGTTCACACGGAGACTCCACCAGCATGTGACGTTCACAAGGATACTCCACCAGCATGTGATGTTCACATTGAGACACCACCTGAATGTCACATTTATGTTGAGACTACAGCACAATGTGAGGTTCATGTTGAGAACCCACCAAAATACCAGGGCAGCCATTTGAATATCTCCTCCCGTGAAGATGAGGGCAAGCTTAAAGAAAAGGATAGGCAGATCCTGGTGGTAGGGGACTCTGTTATTACAGGGACAGAGAGGGCAATCTGTCAGAATGACCGCGATCAACGAACAGTATATTGTTTCCCAGTCGCACGAGTTCGGGACATTGCAGATCGCATGGACGGATTGTTGGATGGGGCTGGGGAGGATCCAGTTGTCATGGTACATATTGGAACCAATGACAACATTAGAAGAAAATGGAGCACCCTACAAAATGATTTCAGGGACTTAGGGGCTATATTGAAGAAAAGGACCTCCAAGGCAGCATTTTCAGAAATACTGCCTGTACCTCGAGCCACACCAAGGAGGCAACAGGAGCTTAGGGAGCTTAGCAAGTGGCTGAAGAATTGGTGCAGGAAGGAGGGGTTTGGCTTCATGGAGACCTGGACTGACTTTTCAATGTGTCACTTGCTCTACAGCAGGGATGGACTGCACTTAAATGAGCAGGGTGCAGCTCTGTTGGGAAAGAAAATAACCAAGAGGGTGGAAAAAATGTTAAATCCACCACCAGCATGTGACGTTCACACGGAGACGCCACAGGCATGTGACGATCACACGAAGACACCATCAGCATGTGACGTTCAAACGAAGACTTCACCAGCATGGGATGTTCACATGGAGATTCCACTAGCATGTGACGTTCACATGGAGACGCCACCAGCATGCGACGTTCACACGGAGACACCACCAGCTTGTGACATTCACACGGAGACACCACCAGCTTGTGACGTTCACACGGAGCCTCCACCAGCATGTGTAGTTCACACGGAGACTCCACCAGCATGTGACGTTCACACAGATACTCCAACAGCATGTGACATTCACACGGATACTCCACCAGCATGTGACATTCACATTGAGACACCACCTGAATGTCACATTCGTGTTGAGACTATAGCACAATGTGAGGTTCATGTTGAGAACCCACCAAAATACCAGGGCAGCCATTTGAATATCTCCTCCCATGAAGATGAGGGCAAGCCTAAAGAAAAGGATAGGCAGATCCTGGTGGTAGGGGACTCTGTTATTAGAGGGACAGAAAGGGCAATCTGTCAGAATGACCGCGATCAACGAACAGTATATTGTTTCCCAGTCGCACGAGTTCGGGACATTGCAGATCGGATGGACGGATTGTTGGATGGGGCTGGGGAGGATCCAGTTGTCATGGTACATATTGGAACCAATGACAACATTAGAAGAAAATGGAGCACCCTACAAAATGATTTCAGGGACTTAGGGGCTATATTGAAGAAAAGGACCTCCAAGGCAGCATTTTCAGAAATACTGCCTGTACCTCGAGCCACACCAAGGAGGCAACAGGAGCTTAGGGAGCTTAGCAAGTGGCTGAAGAACTGGTGCAGGAAGGAGGGGTTTGGCTTCATGGAGACCTGGACTGACTTTTCAATGTGTCATTTGCTCTACAGCAGGGATGGACTGCACTTAAATGAGCAGGGTGCAGCTCTGTTGGGAAAGAAAATAACCAAAAGGGTGGAAAAAATGTTAAATCAACCACGTGTCATTCACATCGAGACTCCTCCAGCATGCAACGATTCTGTTGACTCGGGCAGAATGTAACTTTCCCACTAAGACACCGGCAGATTGTGGCGTTACCACTGAGACTCTGGCAGAATGTGTCTTTCATCAGCAGCTTCTGAATCACAGACTCAAGTAAAAGTCTAAGGAACCCTCCCAGGGACCAGGTACGGCTTTACCAACACAGGTCCCTACACTGGTGGTGGCTGTCACTCCAGTATCCAGAGGGCCTTCCCATTAGCCCTCTATTTCCCTTTTTGGAGCTTCTGAATCACGAACTATGAATGCAAATGGACAAACAAGATGATTGACTGTTCCTAGAAGAAGCCTCAACAAAAATTCTAAGGAGCCCTCCTGAGGGACCAGGTATGGCTGTACCAACACAGGTCCCTACACTGGTGGCTGCCACTTCAGTAACCAGAGGGTTTTCCCATCAGCCCTCCATTTTCGTTTTTGGAACTTCTGAATCACCAACTATCAATGCAGCTGGACAAACAAGACAATTAGCTGTTCCTAGAAGAAGACTCAACAAAAAGTCTGAGGAAGCCTCCCTGGGACCAGGTACGGCTGTACCAACACAGGTCCCTACACTGGTGCGAGCTGCCACTCCAGTAACCGGAGGGTCTTCCCATCAGCCCTCTATTTACCTTTCTGCAGCTTCTGCAGAAGCTTTAAGGTTCGACAACCATAATCACCTGAAGAACAAGGGGGAGTATGGAAGAGGGAGAGAGGGAGGAAAAGGGGGGGGAAAGGTTGGAGAAAGAAGGGGGTGAGGGTTGGGGGGAACCCCCACACCCCTTCCTTACCCCTAACCTCCCCCCCTCCTTTCCTCCCTCTCTCCCTCTTCCATACTCCCCCTCGGGCGTGTGTTGGACCGGCTAAGGGGAGGTTGGAGGCCGGTATTCTTTGGGTGTGTTTTGGAGTGTTATATACATAGATTGCAGTTTAGGATAAGTTTGGATTTCTTCTGGAGGCTCTTTGAGTGGACATAATTGATGAACTCCGTTCAGCGGGGGCGGGCCTCGGAGAACAGGCCGCATACAGGCAGCACAGAGGCTTAGGGGTTAGCCTTGCAGCACTAGGGTCCATGGTTCAAATCCTGACCAGGACACTATCTGCGTGGAGTTTGCATGTTCTCCCTGTGCTTGCGTGGGTTTCCTCCGGGTACTCCGGTTTCCTCCCACACTACAAAGACATGCTACCTTGCGTTGGTGGTGCAGTGGTGAGCATAGCTGCCTTTCAAGCAGCTGACCCGGGTTCGATTCCCGGCCAACGCCTTCTCCAATACTTGGAGTCCTCAGAGAGAAAAGCGCTATACAAGGGTGGAATGAAGAATGAAGCAAATGTGTGGAATGTTTGAGGAAGAAAATGTTCCCCCAGAATCTATAGAAGGTGAACCCAGCAATTGATAGAAGACGCTTAGGCTGCGATCACACCTAGGCCTTCCGGATCGCGGGCGGATTTACTGCGATTCCAGATTGTGATCCAGTTATTTTCAATGGCACCCCAATCATGGGACAATATTGTCACCTGACAAATCACACAAAAAAAATTGCGGGACGCCTATTTCCCATAGGCCGTCAGGCAACAATCGCGGCAAAATCACGCCTCGATTGGGATGATATTGAAAGTAAAGGGATCGCAAGCGTGTGCTGCGTTTTGCACCGATTCGGGAATCCAGAACACCTAGGTGTGACCAAATCCTCGCCGTGCCCATCATACGACAAGAACTTCCTGCACAAACGTCCCCCCAACATGAATAATACACCCATACCCCCCAACATGAATATTACACCCATACTCCCCCCAGCAGGAATATTACACTCATACTCCCATCAGGAATATTACACCGACAAGCCCCAACATAAATATTACACCCATACCCACCCAACATGAATATTACACCGACACCCTCCCAGCAGGAATATTACACACATACCCCCCCAGCAGGAATATTACACCCATACTCCCCCCAGCAGGAATATTACACCCATACTCCCCCCATCAGGAATATTACACCGACAAGCCCCAACATGAATATTACACCCATACCCACCCAACATGAATATTACACCGACACCCTCCCAGCAGGAATATTACACACATACCCCCCCAGCAGGAATATTACACCCATACCCCCCCAACATGAATATTACACCCATACCCCCCCCATCAGGAATATTACACCCATACCCCCCCAACATGAATATTACACCCATACCCCCCAGCAGGAATATTACACTGACACCCCCCATCCTGACACGGACTTCCCCCCAGGAATATTACACCGACACCCCCCATCCTGACACTGACGTCCCCCCAGGAATATTACACCGACACCCCTCATCCTGACACCCCCCAGCAGGAATATTACACCGACACCGCCCATCCTGACACTGACGTCCCCCCAGGAATATTACACAGACACCCGCCATCCTGACACTGACGTCCCCCCCATCCTGACACTGACATCCCCCCAGGAATATTACACCGACACCCCCCATCCTGACACTGATGTCCCCCCAGGAATATTACACTGACACCCCTCAGGAATATTACACCGACACCCCCCATCCTGACGTCCCCCCAGGAATATTACACCGACACCCCCCATCCTGACACTGACATCCCCCTAGCAGGAATAAGAAAATAAGGATGATCCTCAGCTCCATCTAGTGGTCATAATGCAGTACATGTATGACAGGAAGCTACACAGACCAATAGGGTGGTTAGAGGGTTGGAAAGGGGAGGCCACGACGTGTCCATGCCCAGTAAGTGCCAAAATATTTCCTCTGCTCGGGGGTCCACACTTAAGGCAAGGTGATTTCCATTCTAGCAGCAGCTTTGATAGAAAATAAAGTGTGTCGCTGTGGTGAAGCAGGGGCTGTTATCTGCTAGTACTTTACAAGTCTGCATGAAGAAATACAATATACCGTATTCTTCTATCCCTACTACAAGTGCAAAAGTGTCACTTTTCATCCTGCCGGAAATATACAGAGCTCAGAACTTTCTGCTCTCGTTGTCTCTGGACTGTTTTCAGTCCCAGTTCTCTATGTGGACTACAAAACATCACCTCACTATGTTATAGACAGGGGGGAGTATTATGTAGTCCAAACACACTTTCTGTCCTACGGTGACAACGTCTCCATAGATTCAGTACAGTGAGTGTTGTCACCATAGGACAGGAAGTTACTGGCAGGATCAAAGACAAAGGGAAAAGAAAACTAATGCAGCC
This sequence comes from Lithobates clamitans, assembly GCA_037952925.1. NCBI lineage: Eukaryota > Metazoa > Chordata > Amphibia > Anura > Ranidae > Lithobates > Lithobates clamitans. The sequence goes on from JBBGZY010002320.1 coordinate 209,612, forward strand.
ACCATATCTAAGGACTGGTCAGCTGAAGTATAGCACATTTTTGTATTTCGGATTCCCCCATAAATCAGTTGGCCCCATCTGTGTACCCCCACAAATCACTTGCCCCATCCGAGTACATATATAGATCAGTTGCCCCATTACAGTGTCCCCATAGATTAACCACTTCAGCCCCGGAAGGTTTTACCCCCTTCCTGACCAGAGCACTTTTTACAATTCGGCACTGCGTCGCTTTAACTGCTAATTGCGCGGTCATGCAATGCTGTACCCAAACGAAATTTGCGTCCTTTTCTTCCCACAAATAGAGCTTTCTTTTGATGGTATTTGATCACCTCTGCCGTTTTTATTTTTTGCGCTATACACAAAAAAAGACCGAAAATTTTGAAAAAAAAATGATATTTTCTACTTTTTGTTCTAAAAAAAATCCAATAAACTCAATTTTAGTCATACATTTAGGCCAAAATGTATTCGGCCACATGTCTTTGGTAAAAAAAATGTCAATAAGTGTATATTTATTGGTTTGCGCAAAAGTTATAGCGCCTACAAACTAGGGTACATTTTCTGGAATTTACACAGCCTTTAATTTATGACTGCCTATGTCGTTTCTTGAGGTGCTAAAATGGCAGGGCAGTACAAAACCCCCACAAATGACCCCATTTTGGAAAGTAGACACCCCAAGGAAATTGCTGAGAGGCATGTTGAACCCATTGAATATTAATTTTTTTTGTCCCAAGTGATTGAATAATGACAAAAAAAAAAAAAAAATTTACAAAAAGTTGTCACTAAATGATATATTGCTCACACAGGCCATGGGCATATGTGGAATTGCACCCCAAAATACATTTAGCTGCTTCTCCTGAGTATGGGGATACCTAATGTGTGGGACTTTTTGGGAGCCTAGCCGCGTACGGGGCCCCGAAAACCAATCACTGCCTTCAGGATTTCTAAGGGTGTACATTTTTGATTTTACTCCTTACTACCTATCACAGTTTTGAAGGCCATAAAATGCCAAGATGGCACAACCCCCCCCCCCCCAAATGACCCCATTTTGGAAAGTAGACACCCCAAGCTATTTGCTTTGAGGCATGTTGAGTCCATGGAATGTTTTATATTTTGACACAAGTTGCAGGAAAGTGACAATTTTTTTTTTTTTTTTTGCACAAAGTTGTCACTAAATGATATATTGCTCACACAGGCCATGGGCATATGTGGAATTGCACCCCAAAATACATTTAGCTACTTCTCCTGAGTACGGGGATACCACATGTGTGGGACTTTTTGGGAGCCTAGCCGCGTACGGGGCCCCGAAAACCAAGCACCGCCTTCAGGATTTCTAAGGGTGTAAATTTTTGATTTCACTCTTCACTGCCTATCACAGTTTCGGAGGCCATGGAATGCCCAGGTGGCACAAACCCCCCCCAAATGACCCCATTTTGGAAAGTAGACACCCCAAGCTATTTGCTGAGAGGCATGGTGAGTATTTTGCAGCTTTCATTTGTTTTTGAAAATAAAGAAAGACGAGAAAAAAAATTTTTTTTTTTATTTTTTCAATTTTCAAAACTTTGTGACAAAAAGTGAGGTCTGCAAAATACTCACTATACCTCTCATCAAATAGCTTGGGGTGTCTACTTTCCAAAATGGGGTCATTTGGGGGGGTTTTGTGCCACCTGGGCATTCCATGGCCTCCGAGACTGTGATAGGCAGTGAAGAGTGAAATCAAAAATTCACGCCCTTAGAAAGCCTGAAGGCGGTGCTTGTCTTTCGGGTTCCCGTGCGCGGCTAGGCTCCCAAAAAGTCCCACACATGTGGTATCCCCGTACTCAGGAGAAGCAACAGAATGTATTTTGGGGTGTAATTTCACATATTCCCATGGCATGTTTGAGCAATATATCATTTAGTGACAACTTTGTGCAAAAAAAAAAAAAAAAAAAATTTGTCTCTTTCCCGCAACTTGTGTCACAATATAAAATATTCCATGGACTCGACATGACTCTCAGCAAATAGCTTGGGGTGTCTACTTTCCAAAATGGGGTCATTTGGGGGGGTTTTGAACTGTCCTGCCATTTTATGCACAACATTTAGAAGCTTATGTCACACATCACCCACTCTTCTAACCACTTGAAGACAAAGCCCTTTCTGACACTTTTTGATTACATAAAAAAATATTTTTTTTTTGCAAGAAAATTACTTTGAACCCCCAAACATTATATATTTTTTAAAGCAAATGCCCTACAGAATAAAATGGTGGGTGTTTCATTTTTTTTTTTTCACACAGTATTTGCGCAGCGATTTTTCAAACGCATTTTTTGGGGAAAAAACACACTTTTTTAAATTTTAATGCACTAAAACACACTATATTGCCCAAATGTTTGATGAAATAAAAAAGATGATCTTAGGCCGAGTACATGGATACCAAACATGACATGCTTAAAAATTGCGCACAAACGTGCAGTGGCGACAAACTAAATACATTTTTAAAAGCCTTTAAAAGCCTTTACCGGTTACCACTTTAGATTTACAGAGGAGGTCTACTGCTAAAATTACTGCACTCGATCTGGCCTTCGCGGTGATACCTCACATGCATGGTGCAATTGCTGTTTACATTTGACGCCAGACCGACGCTTGCGTTCGCCTTAGCACGAGAGCAGGGGGGACAGGGGTGCTTTTTTTTTTTTTCTTTATTATTATTATTTTTTTTAATCTTATTTTTAAACTGTTCCTTTCATTTTTTTTTTTTTTAAATCATTTTTATTGTTATCTCAGGGAATGTAAATATCCCCTATGATAGCAATAGGTAGTGACAGGTACTCTTTTTTGAAAAAATTGGGGTCTATTAGACCCTAGATTTCTCCTCTGCCCTCAAAGCATCTGACCACACCAAGATCGGTGTGATAAAATGCTTTCCCAATTTCCCAATGGCGCTGTTTACATCCGGCGAAATCTACGTCATAAAATGCTTGTAGCTTCCAGTTTCTTGGGCCATAGAGATGTTTGGAGCCACTCTGGTCTCTGATCAGCTCTATGGTCAGCTGGCTGAATCACCGGCTGCATTCTCAGGTTCCCTGTTGAGACAGGAGAGCCAGAGAAAAACACGGAAGACGTTGGGGGGGGGGGGGGCATTTCCTCCCACTGCTTGTAAAAGAAGTCTAGAGGCTAATTAGCCTCTAGGATTGCTTTTACATGAAAGCCGACCACTGGCTGAAAAGAATGATACCAAGATGATACCTAAACCTGCAGGCATCATTCTGGTATAACCACTCAAAGTCGTGAATGGCGTACCTGAAGACAAAAAAATGGTTAACAATAAAACACAATAAATGGTAAAGTATAAAAAATTGCATATCTGAAAAGCAAACATGATAAAACATAATAACAATAAAACATTGCAGAATAGAATACAGTAAAAAAGAGCAGAACAATAGAGAGAGAATAGAGAGAGAGAGAACAATAAAACAACAACTACTTTTTATTTTAAATTTTTGTATGTGTTTTTTTTTACACTTTTTTTGTAACTAACTTTTATAACTGTAACCGGTTCCAGGTTCGGGTCTCTCAGAATGCGATGGCATCTTGGGAGACCCTGTGAAAGTGTGCCTAGTCTGTGCAATGCTGTACCCTACGCTAATACTCAACTAGTGCATGGTAGAGTTCAAAACATTCACCAATGCAAAGACCAGGATTGTCAGGACAGGAGGGACAATAATAGCGGGTGTCACGCCTATATCCGCGCTTGCTGCAGACACGACATCTTTTTTGGGGGGGTTCGTTGGGTAGGGGTACTCGGGAGGACATAAAGAAAATGCCTCTCATGCAGCCGACTGCATTTGGTTGGGGATGTGAATGGGGGAAGTACGGGCGCTGCAGAAGTGGTGGGTTCCCAATTAGGATTGGCGAATGCAGCAGGAAGGGCATTATGGGCACGACGGGCCTGTGTTTGTCTTTTTGGTGGCAGCGGGACACTACTTGTGCTTGCCACCTCACCAGCTTGAACTGCACTTATGGGACTCGCCACGTCACCAAGTGTTACTGCAGTGCTGGTTTGACTACGACTGGGGTGTACTAGGCCGCTGGTGCTTCCCAGTTCACCAAAACGCTACCAAAAAAAACTGTTAGCGATCGCAGGGATCAGGCCTGACTCTGCGAACGCTGCAGTTATGCGTTTAGTGTTTTGTAAGTGACAGTGATCGATCGATACTGCACTTGGGTGGGCTGGGCCGGGCGGAGGGGCAAAACGCAGGTGCTTGCAGGTATCTGGGCTGATCCCGCTAACACTGCGTTTTTGTGAACTCTAAACTGCTGGGGACACTAGTATAGATCTGATCGGATCAGATATTGATCCGTACAGATACTATACCACTAAGGGAGGCGTATGCTGCGTGCGTGGGTGTTAGCGGTACTGGCGCTAATCTGACGCTGCCTGGGGCGACGCATATCACCGCCGGGCGATCAGGGGGCTAAATCTTTATTTGGTAATAAACGGCGGGTGCCCTGACACTATAAAAAATAAACGAACTAACCAGCGTCACCCGTAACGGTTATACAGTGATCAGTGGTGAAAGGGTTAACTAGGGGGCAATCAAGGGGTTAAAACATTTATTAGATAGTATATGGGGGTCCCTGACGCTATAAAACGCTGAGGGCGAACCTAAATATTTACCTCCCTAACTAGCGTCACCAGCGACACTAATACAGCGATCAGAAAAATGATCGCTTAGTGACACTGGTGACGGGGGGTGATCAAGGGGTTAAAACTTTATTAGGGGGGGTTAGGGGGGTACCCTAGACCTACAGGGGGCCTAACACTAACTGCCCTACCACTTCTAACTGTCACAAACTGACACCATGCAGTAATAAAAAAATAAAAAAAACTGCTTGGTGTCAGTTTGTGACGGGGGGGGGGGGGTGATTGGGGGGGGGTCGGGGGTGTTTTATGTGCCTGGCATGTTCTACTGTGTGTGTGTGAGTGTTGGTGCACTTACATGTCTTCTCTCCTCGGCGCTGGAACGGAAACTGCCGAGCCGAGGAAAGATGACATCACATAGTTTCACACAGGCAGGGGAGGATTCCGATTGGCTGGGAGCGATCGCGAGGGGGGGCACGATCGGATGGTCTCCCCCTCGCCTCCCAACGCTCCCAGTGAAATGCCGACCGCCGCTGGCACCGGGGGGGGGGGGTCCGATCGGACCCCCCGCCCGCGGGAGGCAGATCACGTATGGGTACGTGATTCTGCCTGCCCGTGCCATTCTGCCGCAGTATATCTGCGTTAGGCTGTCGGTAAGTGGTTAATTACCCCATCATACTGCCCCCATACATTAGTTGCCCCCATAGATTAGTTGCCTCCATCACAGAGCTTAGTGTACCTGTAGGAGAACTTCCTATAGCCTGGCAGGCAGAAGGTGGGAGCTGACAAGAGAAATGTGCTGCAGGGCACACAGCAGGCACATGAAGTCATTGGTTGCTAGGCATGCCGGCATCTCTAGCAACCAATGACTGCTGCTCAATGGACCAGGACTTGTGGGCAGTCCGCCATGTTAGTGAAGGCTCCATGAACCTATCAGCCTGTGCAGGAGGCGGAGCCAGGGACTTTATGTGGGAGGAGACTCATCTAATCTCTCGGTGTAGGAGAATTCAGACTGAGGAGTGGGTGGAGCAGAATAGGTAGGGGCGGGGCAAAGGAGTATGATGTAATGTTGTGGGGGAGGTGCTAGGAGAGGGAGCCTGTCACCTGTGCCCTGCCCCCGAGCATAATGCCTGGGTCATGTGACCCCCCCCCCCTTGTCTTGGCCCCCTGCTTCCAGTCATATGCTCTATTGATCTACTGACCACCCTCCCCCCATAGATCTCCTGCTCTGTATGGACAATCACTCATGCCCAATACTTGCGGAAAAGGAAAAATTGGAACAGGGAACAAAGGAATATAAATGTAAATATGGCGGAACTTGGCATGCCGCGGTGACAACTTTCCACCATATCAGTCTCCGGTCACATCTGCGCGTTCCGGTAATGCGCACAGAAATGCACATTTCCACGTAATCCCGGAACACGCAAAAATATCTGCCTCACGCTTGTAGTGCCATTTATTGTAAATGTCCCCCCAAAACGTGAGACCCCATTACAAGAAACGTGGCAAAATGCGCGGGAAAGAAAACAAAGCGGAACGCGTCATGAGATACTTTGTCAGGCTTGTGGGGCATAGGGCAACGCACTGAAATCAATGGGGGGCGCTATGCTTGTTGGGGGTTTGTCATCCAGGTGTATGTCAGAGGAGTGACTGGGACCGGCATTGGTGTCAGCGGACGCACTATTAACCCCCAGCATTGGTGTCAGCGGACGCACTATTAACTCACAACATTGGTGTCAGCGGACGCACTATTAACCCCCAACATTGGTGTCAGCGGATGCACTATTAACCCCCAGCATTGGTGTCAGCGGACGCACTATTAACCCCGGCATTGGTGTCAGCGGACGCACTATTAACTCCCAGCATTGGTGTCAGCGGACGCTCTATTAACCCCAAGCATTGGTGTCAGCGGACGCACTATTAACCCCCAGCATTGGTGTCAGCGGACGCACTATTAACCCCCAGCATTGGTGTCAGCGGACGCACTATTAACCCCGGCATTGGTGTCAGCGGACGCACTATTAACTCCCAGCATTGGTGTCAGCGGACGCTCTATTAACCCCCAGCATTGGTGTCAGCGGACGCACTATTAACTCCCAACATTGGTGTCAGCGGACGCACTATTAACCCCCAGCATTGGTGTCAGCGGACGCACTATTAACTCTCAGCTTTGGTGTCAGTGGACGCACTATTAACCCCCAGCATTGGTGTCAGCGGACGCACTATTAAGCCCCAGCATTGGTGTCAGCGGACGCACTATCAACCCTCAGCATTGGTGTCAGCGGACGCACTATTAACTCCCAGCATTGGTGTCAGCGGACGCACTATTAACCCCCAGCATTGGTGTCAGCGGACGCACTATTAACCCCCAGCATTGGTGTCAGCAGACGCTCTATTAACTCCCAGCATTGGTGTCATCGGACGCACTATTAACCCCCAAACATTGGTGTCAGCGGACGCACTATTAACCCCCAGCATTGGTGTCAGCAGACGCTCTATTAACTCCCAGCATTGGTGTCATCGGACGCTCTATTAACCCCCAAACATTGGTGTCAGCGGACGCACTATTAACCCTCAGCATTGGTGTCAGCGGACGCACTATTAACTCCCAGCATTGGTGTCAGCGGACGCACTATTAACTCCCAGCATTGGTGTCAGCGGACGCACTATTAACCCCCAGCATTGGTGTCAGCGGACGCACTATTAACCCCCAGCATTGGTGTCAGCGGATGCACTATTAACCCCCAGCATTGGTGTCAACGGACGCACTATTAACCCTCAGCATTGGTGTCAGCGGACGCACTATTAACCCCGGCATTGGTGTCAGCGGACGCACTATTAACTCCCAGCATTGGTGTCAGCGGACGCACTATTAACCCCCAGCATTGGTGTCAACGGACGCACTATTAACCCTCAGCATTGGTGTCAGCGGACGCTCTATTAACCCCCAGCATTGGTGTCAGCGGACGCACTATTAACCCCGGCATTGGTGTCAGCGGACGCTCTATTAACCCCCAGCATTGGTGTCAGCGGACGCACTATTAACCCCCAGCATTGGTGTCAGCGGACGCACTATTAACCCCGGCATTGGTGTCAGCGGACGCTCTATTAACTCCCAGCATTGGTGTCAGCGGACGCATTATTAACCCCCAGCATTGGTGTCAGCGGACCCACTATTAACCCCCAGCATTGGTGTCAGCGGACGCACTATTAACTCCCAGCATTGGTGTCAGCGGACGCACTATTAACCCCCAGCATTGGTGTCAGCGGACGCACTATTAACCCCCAGCATTGGTGTCAGCGGACGCTCTATTAACTCCCAGCATTGGTGTCAGCGGACGCACTATTAACCCCGGCATTGGTGTCAGCGGACGCACTATTAACTCCCAGCATTGGTGTCAGCGGACGCTCTATTAACCCCCCAGCATTGGTGTCAGCGGACGCTCTATTAACTCCCAGCATTGGTGTCAGCGGACGCACTATTAACCCCCAGTATTGGTGTCAGCGGACGCACTATTAACCCCCAGCATTGGTGTCAGCGGACGCTCTATTAACCCCCAGCATTGGTGTCAGCGGACGCACTATTAACCCCCAGCATTGGTGTCAGCGGACGCTCTATTAACTCCCAGCATTGGTGTCAGCGGACGCTCTATTAACTCCCAGCATTGGTGTCAGCGGACGCACTATTAACCCCCAGCATTGGTGTCAGCGGACGCTCTATTAACCCCCAGCATTGGTGTCAGCGGACGCACTATTAACCCCCAGCATTGGTGTCAGCGGACGCTCTATTAACCCCCAGCATTGGTGTCAGAGGACGCTCTATTAACTCCCAGCATTGGTGTCAGCGGACGCACTATTAACCCCCAGCATTGGTGTCAGCGGACGCTCTATTAACCCCCAGCATTGGTGTCAGAGGACGCTCTATTAACCCCCAGCATTGGTGTCAGAGGACGCTCTATTAACCCCCAGCATTGGTGTCAGCGGACTCACTGTTAACCCCGGCATTGGTGTCAGCGGACTCAATATTAACTCCCAGCATTGGTGTCAGCGGACGCTCTATTAACCCCCAGCATTGGTGTCAGCGGACGCTCTATTAACCCCCAGCATTGGTGTCAGCGGACGCTCTATTAACTCCCAGCATTGGTGTCAGCGGACGCTCTATTAACTCCCAGCATTGGTGTCAGGGGACGCACTATTAACCCCGGCATTGGTGTCAGCGGACGCACTATTAACCCCCAGCATTGGTGTCAGCGGACGCTCTATTAACTCCCAGCATTGGTGTCAGCGGACGCACTATTAACTCCCAGCATTGGTGTCAGCGGACGCTCTATTAACCCCCAGCATTGGTGTCAGCGGACGCTCTATTAACTCCCAGCATTGGTGTCAGCGGACGCTCTATTAACTCCCAGCATTGGTGTCAGCGGACGCACTATTAACCCCCAGCATTGGTGTCAGCGGACGCTCTATTAACTCCCAGCATTGGTGTCAGCGGACGCTCTATTAACTCCCAGCATTGGTGTCAGCGGACGCACTATTAACCCCCAGCATTGGTGTCAGCGGACGCTCTATTAACCCCCAGCATTGGTGTCAGCGGACGCACTATTAACCCCCAGCATTGGTGTCAGCGGACGCTCTATTAACCCCCAGCATTGGTGTCAGAGGACGCTCTATTAACTCCCAGCATTGGTGTCAGCGGACGCACTATTAACCCCCAGCATTGGTGTCAGCGGACGCACTATTAACCCCCAGCATTGGTGTCAGCGGACGCTCTATTAACTCCCAGCATTGGTGTCAGCGGACGCTCTATTAACTCCCAGCATTGGTGTCAGCGGACGCACTATTAACCCCCAGCATTGGTGTCAGCGGACGCTCTATTAACCCCCAGCATTGGTGTCAGCGGACGCACTATTAACCCCCAGCATTGGTGTCAGCGGACGCTCTATTAACCCCCAGCATTGGTGTCAGAGGACGCTCTATTAACTCCCAGCATTGGTGTCAGCGGACGCACTATTAACCCCCAGCATTGGTGTCAGCGGACGCACTATTAACCCCCAGCATTGGTGTCAGAGGACGCTCTATTAACCCCCAGCATTGGTGTCAGAGGACGCTCTATTAACCCCCAGCATTGGTGTCAGCGGACTCACTGTTAACCCCGGCATTGGTGTCAGCGGACTCAATATTAACTCCCAGCATTGGTGTCAGCGGACGCTCTATTAACCCCCAGCATTGGTGTCAGCGGACGCTCTATTAACCCCCAGCATTGGTGTCAGCGGACGCTCTATTAACTCCCAGCATTGGTGTCAGCGGACGCTCTATTAACTCCCAGCATTGGTGTCAGCGGACGCACTATTAACCCCGGCATTGGTGTCAGCGGACGCACTATTAACCCCCAGCATTGGTGTCAGCGGACGCTCTATTAACTCCCAGCATTGGTGTCAGCGGACGCACTATTAACTCCCAGCATTGGTGTCAGCGGACGCACTATTAACACTCAGCATTGGTGTCAGCGGACGCTCTATTAACTCCCAGCATTGGTGTCAGCGGACGCACTATTAACTCCCAGCATTGGTGTCAGCGGACGCACTATTAACCCCGGCATTGGTGTCAGCGGACGCACTATTAACCCCCAGCATTGGTGTCACCGGACGCTCTATTAACTCCCAGCATTGGTGTCAGCGGACGCACTATTAACTCCCAGCATTGGTGTCAGCGGACGCTCTATTAACTCCCAGCATTGGTGTCAGCGGACGCTCTATTAACTCCCAGCATTGGTGTCAGCGGACGCACTATTAACCCCGGCATTGGTGTCAGCGGACGCTCTATTAACCCCCAGCATTGGTGTCAGCGGACGCACTATTAACCCCGGCATTGGTGTCAGCGGACGCACTATTAACTCCCAGCATTGGTGTCAGCGGACGCACTATTAACTCCCAGCATTGGTGTCAGCGGACGCACTATTAACCCCCAGTATTGGTGTCAGCGGACGCACTATTAACCCCCAACATTGGTGTCAGCGGACGCACTATTAACCCCCAGCATTGGTGTCAGCGGATGCACTATTAACCCCCAGCATTGGTGTCAGCGGACGCACTATTAACCCCCAGCATTGGTGTCAGCGGATGCACTATTAACCCCCAGCATTGGTGTCAGCGGACGCACTATTAACTCCCAGCATTGGTGTCAGCGGACGCACTATTAACCCCGAGATTCAGTGATGTCCCCTGGTATCCCCCCCATCCATACCTGTCAGGCTCCATGATGAATCAGACAGCCTCAGGTGACGCTGACCAAAAAAGTACACAATGGATTCCATCTGCTTCTGGTGGTCACAAATCTGCAGAATCAGAGAGCTGAACCTCCAGGAGAGGAAGTCCTTCACCTTCTGGGGGGGCGGAGACACTGCATGAAAGGGGGGGAAATACAAAACCACATCAGGAAGTAAATCGACATTATTTCCTATATATCATTATTATTCACAATAAATATACATTTTATATGGATGTGAAACCATTTCCAGGTGTGTCAATGTCCCAGAGACACACCCCAAGACACACCCCCAGAGACACACCCCCAGAGACACACCCCCGAGACACACCCCCAGAGACACACCCCCAGAGACACACCCCCGAGACACACCCCCAGAGACACACACCCCAGAGACACCCCGAGAGACACACCCCAAGACACACCCCTGAGACACCCCCCCCCCCAGGGACACACCCCCAAAAATACACTCCAGAGACACACCCCAAAACACACCCCCAGAGACACCCCCCCGGGACACCCCCCCAAAATACACTCCAGAGACACACCCCCAGGGATACACCCAAGAGACACACCCCTTCCTTACACTGGTGGTCATGGTAGTACCTCCGTACACTGGTGGTCATGGCAGTACCTCTGTACACTGGTGGTCATGGCAGTACCTCTGTACACTGGTGGTCATGGCAGTACCTCTGTACACTGGTGGTCATGGCAGTACCTCTTTACACTGGTGGTCATGGTAGTACCTCCGTACACTGGTGGTCATGGTAGTACCTCCGTACACTGGTGGTCATGGTAGTACCTCCTTACACTGGTGGTCATGGTAGTACCTCCATACACTGGTGGTCATGGCAGTACCTCTGTACACTGGTGGTCATGGCAGTACCTCCGTACACTGGTGGTCATGGCAGTACCTCTTTACACTGGTGGTCATGGCAGTACCTCCGTACACTGGTGGTCATGGTAGTACCTCCGTACACTGGTGGTCATGGTAGTACCTCCATACACTGGTGGTCATGGTAGTACCTCTGTACACTGGTGGTCATGGTAGTACCTCTGTACACTGGTGGTCATGGTAGTACCTCCATACACTGGTGGTCATGGTAGTACCTCCTTACACTGGTGGTCATGGTAGTACCTCTGTACACTGGTGGTCATGGCAGTACCTCTGTACACTGGTGGTCATGGTAGTACCTCCGTACACTGGTGGTCATGGTAGTACCTCCTTACACTGGTGGTCATTGTAGTACCTCCGTACACTGGTGGTCATGGTAGTACCTCCTTACACTGGTGGTCATTGTAGTACCTCTGTACACTGGTGGTCATGGTAGTACCTCTGTACACTGGTGGTGATGGCAGTACCTTCTTACACTGGTGGTCATGGTAGTACCTCCGTACACTGGTGGTCATGGTAGTACCTCCATACACTGGTGGTCATGGTAGTACCTCCATACACTGGTGGTCATGGTAGTACCTCTGTACACTGGTGGTCATGGTAGTACCTCTGTACACTGGTGGTCATGGTAGTACCTCCGTACACTGGTGGTCATGGTAGTACCTCCGTACACTGGTGGTCATGGTAGTACCTCCGTACACTGGTGGTCATGGTAGTACCTCTGTACACTGGTGGTCATGGTAGTACCTCCATACACTGGTGGTCATGGCAGTACCTCCATACACTGGTGGTCATGGTAGTACCTCCGTACACTGGTGGTCATGGTAGCACCTCCTCACACTGGTGGTCATGGTAGTACCTCTGTACACTGGTGGTCATGGTAGTACCTCTGTACACTGGTGGTCATGGTAGTACCTCCGTACACTGGTGGTCATGGTAGTACCTCCGTACACTGGTGGTCATGGTAGTACCTCCGTACACTGGTGGTCATGGCAGTACCTCCGTACACTGGTGGTCATGGTAGTACCTCCGTACACTGGTGGTCATGGTAGTACCTCTGTACACTGGTGGTCATGGCAGTACCTCTGTACACTGGTGGTCATGGCAGTACCTCTGTACACTGGTGGTCATGGTAGTACCTCCGTACACTGGTGGTCATGGTAGTACCTCCGTACACTGGTGGTCATGGTAGTACCTCTGTACACTGGTGGTCATGGCAGTACCTCTGTACACTGGTGGTCATGGTAGTACCTCCGTACACTGGTGGTCATGGTAGTACCTCCGTACACTGGTGGTCATGGTAGTACCTCTGTACACTGGTGGTCATGGTAGTACCTCTGTACACTGGTGGTCATGGTAGTACCTCCTTACACTGGTGGTCATGGTAGTACCTCCTTACACTGGTGGTCATGGTAGTACCTCTTTACACTGGTGGTCATGGCAGTTCCGCCTTACACTGGTGGTCATGGTAGTACCTCCTTACACTGGTGGTCATGGTAGTACCTCCGTACACTGGTGGTCATGGTAGTACCTCCGTACACTGGTGGTCATGGTAGTACCTCTGTACACTGGTGGTCATGGTAGTACCTCCTTACACTGGTGGTCATGATAGTACCTCTTTACACTGGTGGTCATGGTAGTACCTCCGTACACTGGTGGTCATGGTAGTACCTCTGTACACTGGTGGTCATGGTAGTACCTCCGTACACTGGTGGTCATGGCAGTACCTCTGTACAATGGTGGTCATGGTAGTACCTCTGTACACTGGTGGTCATGGTAGTACCTCCTTACACTGGTGGTAATGGTAGTTCCTCCTTACACTGGTGGTCATGGCAGTACCTCCTTACACTGGTGGTCATGGTAGTACCTCCGTACACTGGTGATCATGGTAGTACCTCTTTACACTGGTGGTCATGGTAGCACCTCCTTACACTGGTGGTGAGTGAATTCTTTATTCTGATTCCATAGAACAGTATGAGTCCCACAGGAACTCTGGAACATCATATACCTTTTCTGAACACAGTGGACTTTTGATTCTTGGTGGCACAGAACGCCCTTCCAGAGATGAGATATTCTGGAGATTTCCGCTGCACTCCTGACAAGCCGCCATGTTCCTTTTAGGGAAGAGAGGTTTCCGGCTCACCACTCTCCCGTTTTTGCACAGAGTCTTTCTAATGGTTGAGTCCTGAACATTCACCTGAGCCGAGGCCAGAGAGGCCTGCAGTTCCCGGGACCAGGCAGAAGGCTTCTTCTTGACTTCACTGATGATGATCCTTCTGGCCTGGGGGGAGATTTTCGCAGGACGACCACTCCTAGGTAGATTCACCACCGTTCCAAACTTCTTCCACTTGGTGAGAATGGCTCTGACCGTAGTCCGATTGAGGTCCAGGGCCTTGGAGATGGTGGTGTAACCCTGTCCAGACTGATAGACTTCAGCCACCTTTCTCCGAAGGTCTGCCGAAATCTCACTGGAGTGCCACTCCCCACACTCCGACAACTCCGCATTTCCTGGCAAAGGTTCAAACAGATAAAGATTAGAGGCTCAGTCATAGACTGCACTGGGGACATTAGAGTGTCAGCTCCTGGACTCAGTCATAGACTGCACTGGGGACATTAGAGTGTCAGCTCTTGGGCTCAGTCATAGACTGCACTGGGGACATTAGAGTGTCAGCTCCTGGGCTCAGTCATAGACTATAGTGGGGATATTAGAGTGTCAGCTCCTGGGCTCAGTCATAGACTATAGTGTGGACAATAGAGTGTCAGCTCCTGGGCTCAGTCATAGACTATAGTGGGGACATTAGAGTGTCAGCTCCTGGGCTCAGTCACAGACTATAGTGGGGACATTAGAATGTCAGCTCCTGGGCTCAGTCATAGACTATAGTGGGGACATTAGAGTGTCAGCTCCTGGGCTCAGCCATAGACTATAGTGGGGACATTAGAATGTCAGCTCCTGGGCTCAGTCATAGACTATAGTGGGGACATTAGAGTGTCAGCTCCTGGGCTCAGTCATAGACTGCACTGGGGACATTAGAGTGTCAGCTCAGTCATAGACTATAGTGGGGACGTTGGAGTGTCAGCTCCTGGGCTCAGTCATAGACTATAGTGGGGACAATAGAGTGTCAGCTCCTGGGCTCAGTCATAGACTATAGTGGGGACATTAGAGTGTCAGCTCCTGGGCTCAGTCATAGACTGCACTGGGGACATTAGAGTGTCAGCTCTTGGGCTCAGTCATAGACTATAGTGGGGACATTAGAGTGTCAGCTCCTGGGCTCAGTCATAGACTATAGTGGGGATATTAGAGTGTCAGCTCCTGGGCTCAGTCATAGACTATACTGGGGACATTAGAATGTCAGCTCCTGGGCTCAGTCATAGACTATAGTGGGGACATTAGAGTGTCAGCTCCTGGGCTCAGTCATAGACTATACTGGGGGACATGATCAGAGTGTCAGCTCCTGGGCTCAGTCATAGGCTATAGTGGGGGACATTAGAGTGTCAGCTCCTGGGCTCAGTCATAGACTATAGTGGGGACATTAGAGTGTCAGCTCCTGGGCTCAGTCATAGACTGTACTGGGGACATTAGAGTGTCAGCTCCTGGGCTCAGTCATAGACTATAGTGAGGACATTGGAGTGTCAGCTCCTGGGCCCAGTCATAGACTATAGTGGGGACATTGGAGTGTCAGCTCCTGGGCTCAGTCATAGACTATAGTGGGGACATTAGAATGTCAGCTCCTGGGCTCAGTCATAGACTATAGTGGGGACATTAGAGTGTCAGCTCCTGGGCTCAGTCATAGACTATAGTGAGGACATTAGAGTGTCAGCTCCTGGGCTCAGTCATAGACTATAGTGGGGACATTAGAGTGTCAGCTCCTGGGCTCAGTCATAGACTATAGTGGGGACATTAGAGTGTCAGCTCCTGGGCTCAGTCATAGACTATAGTGGGGACATTAGAGTGTCAGCTCCTGGGCTCAGTCATAGACTATAGTGGGGACATTAGAGTGTCAGCTCCTGGGCTCAGTCATAGACTATAGTGGGGACGTTGGAGTGTCAGCTCCTGGGCTCAGTCATAGACTATAGTGGGGACATTGGAGTGTCAGCTCCTGGGCTCAGTCATAGACTATAGTGGGGACATTAGAGTGTCAGCTCCTGGGCTCAGTCATAGACTATAGTGGGGACATTAGAGTGTCAGCTCCTGGGCTCAGTCATAGACTATAGTGGGGACATTAGAGTGTCAGCTCCTGGGCTCAGTCATAGACTATAGTGGGGACATTAGAGTGTCAGCTCCTGGGCTCAGCCATAGACTATAGTGGGGACATTAGAGTGTCAGCTCCTGGGCTCAGCCATAGACTATAGTGGGGACATTAGAGTGTCAGCTCCTGGGCTCAGTCATAGACTATAGTGGGGACATTGGAGTGTCAGCTCCTGGGCTCAGCCATAGACTATAGTGGGGACATTAGAGTGTCAGCTCCTGGGCTCAGTCATAGACTATAGTGGGGACATTAGAGTGTCAGCTCCTGGGCTCAGTCATAGACTATAGTGGGGACATTAGAGTGTCAGCTCCTGGGCTCAGTCATAGACTGCACTGGGGACATTAGAGTGTCAGCTCCTGGGCTCAGTCATAGACTATAGTGGGGACATTGGAGTGTCAGCTCCTGGGCTCAGTCATAGACTATAGTGGGGACATTGGAGTGTCAGCTCCTGGGCTCAGCCATAGACTGTAGTGGGGACATTAGAGTGTCAGCTCCTGGGCTCAGTCATAGACTATAGTGGGGACATTGGAGTGTCAGCTCCTGGGCTCAGTCATAGACTATAGTGGGGGACATGATCAGAGTGTCAGCTCCTGGGCTCAGTCATAGACTATAGTGGGGACATTAGAGTGTCAGCTCCTGGGCTCAGTCATAGACTATAGAGGGGACATTAGAGTGTCAGCTCCTGGGCTCAGTCATAGACTATAGTGGGGACATTAGAGTGTCAGCTCCTGGGCTCAGTCATAGACTATAGTGAGGACATTAGAGTGTCAGCTCCTGGGCTCAGTCATAGACTATAGTGAGG
Source organism: Lithobates clamitans (assembly GCA_037952925.1). NCBI lineage: Eukaryota > Metazoa > Chordata > Amphibia > Anura > Ranidae > Lithobates > Lithobates clamitans. Next base: position 226,438 of record JBBGZY010002320.1, read on the forward strand.
ACATTAGAGTGTCAGCTCCTGGGCTCAGTCATAGGCTATAGTGGGGACATTAGAGTGTCAGCTCCTGGGCTCAGTCATAGACTATAGTGGGGACATTAGAGTGTCAGCTCCTGGGCTCAGTCATAGACTATAGTGGGGACATTGGAGTGTCAGCTCCTGGGCTCAGTCATAGACTATAGTGGGGACATTGGAGTGTCAGCTCCTGGGCTCAGCCATAGACTGTAGTGGGGACATCAGAGTGTCAGCTCCTGGGCTCAGTCATAGACTATAGTGGGGACATGATCAGAGTGTCAGCTCCTGGGCTCAGTCATAGACTATAGTGGGGACATTAGAGTGTCAGCTCCTGGGCTCAGCCATAGACTATAGTGGGGACATTAGAGTGTCAGCTCCTGGGCTCAGTCATAGACTATAGTGGGGACATTAGAGTGTCAGCTCCTGGGCTCAGTCATAGACTATAGTGGGGACATTAGAGTGTCAGCTCCTGGGCTCAGTCATAGACTATAGTGGGGGACATGATCAGAGTGTCAGCTCCTGGGCTCAGTCATAGACTATAGTGGGGGACATGATCAGAGTGTCAGCTCCTGGGCTCAGTCATAGACTATACTGGGGGACATGATCAGAGTGTCAGCTCCTGGGCTCAGCCTCCCTGTGGGCGGTCCTCAGTAGTCATTACACTCACCTCTCTTCCGGGTCACATGGTCACTCTCTGCTCACTGCTAGTATCTATGGGCGGGACCTCTGCGGATCATGTGACATCCCGCCCCCTAATAGTTTTCTTCCGCCCTCCAACTAAAGAAAACAAAATATCTCTCGGGCTCCTCCCACTTCCGGCATTTGTGTTTACTTCCGGGTGAGGAGTGTATTTACCTTCCGGGGTCGGTGGAGGAGAAGGGTGAGAGGTGATTGGTGCCCTATAATACAGACTGCAGAGCATGTGAGGGACAGAGCGCTCCCCTCCCCCCCTGTCACCCCCTTATAGGATAGAATGACCCCCATTCCTCCCTGTATGAGGTGTCAGCCCTGCCTGTCCTCTCTGTGTGTGTCACACCCTCTGTAGATGTTTATCACAGTTCTCCTGGATCAGTGCCAGGACTTACTATGGTCTTGCCAGGCCAGCACCATGACCAGCGTACTTCCCTTTCCTCCTAAATGTTGGGGGGGCAGCTCTGCGTGTCACCCCCGTCCCCCACCCCCACCCCGGGCCATGTATTGCCGTTGTGCGTGCAAGATGGCTGCCATCACCATGGCAATACATGACCCTGCCCAGGGGGGAGGGGGCACCCCCAACATTCAGGAAGACGCATCCAATAACACTCTGGGTCCGGGTAGTGCGGCATCATTCGTTGCCATGGTGATGGGGGCTCAGCTTGTCCGAACCATGGCAATGCATGACCCCCTCCCCCCACAAGGGGGGGCGACATGAAGAGGAACCCCCAACATTCAGGAGGAAAAGAAATCCGTCTCCTCCCCACTGCCTCACACTCCTCTCTGATTGGGGGGCTGTGTGAGTGAGTGGGGTGCTCTAATGTGATCGGGGACATTGGAGTGTCAGCTCCTGGGCTCAGTCATAGACTATAGTGGGGACACTAGAGTGTCAGCTCCTGGGCTCAGTCATAGACTATAGTGGGGGACATGATCAGAGTGTCAGCTCCTGGGCTCAGTCATAGACTATAGTGGGGACATTAGAGTGTCAGCTCCTGGGCTCAGTCATAGACTATAGTGGGGACATTAGAGTGTCAGCTCCTGGGCTCAGTCATAGACTATAATGAGGACATTAGAGTGTCAGCTCCTGGGCTCAGTCATAGACTATAGTGGGGACATTAGAGTGTCAGCTCCTGGGCTCAGTCATAGACTATAGTGGGGACATTGGAATGTTCTTACCTCCCTTGCGCCCGCTTTCCTTTTCTTTTCTCATTAGGTTTGTATTGTTCTCGCAGTGCCATGATGGAGAGCACAGAACTCAGGAGATTGCGGAAGAAACTGAGACAGATTGAGACATTAGAACACCTTCCCCGGGAGCTGAACCCCAGTGAGACCACCAAGGTACAGTATAAGGGGGGTCCCAGAGGTTCTCCCCCCAGGCTTTAGATTGCATTCAGATTTTTGCCACCCAAATACATTATTTTACATTTTTCTACATTGAACCTCATTTGCCATGTAGTTGCCCCTCCCCCCTTAATTTGTTCAGGTCTTTTTGCAAGATTTCCACATCCTGCGGAGAAGTTATTGCCCTGCTTAGCTTAGTATTGTCTGCAAATACAGAGATTGAACTGTTTATCCCATCCTCCAGGTCGTTTATAAACAAATTAAATAGGATTGGTCCCAGCACAGAACCCTGGGGAACCCCACTACCCACCCCTGACCATTCTGAGTACTCCCCATTTATCACCACCCTCTGAACTCGCCCTTGTAGCCAGTTTTCAATCCATGCACTCCCCCTATGGTCCAATGTGTGTGTGCTGGAGGTGGGATACAGGTGAGAGATCTATGTGTGTGTGCTGGAGGAGGGATACAGGTGAGAGATCAATGTGTGTGTCCTGGAGGTGGGATACAGGTGAGAGATCAATGTGTGTGTCCTGGAGGTGGGATACAGGTGAGAGATCAATGTGTGTGTCCTGGAGGTGGGATACAGGTGAGAGATCAATGTGTGTGTCCTGGAGGAGGGATACAGGTGAGAGATCAATGTGTGTGTCCTGGAGGTGGGATACAGGTGAGAGATCTATGTGTGTGTGCTGGAGGAGAGATACAGGTGAGAGATCAATGTGTGTGTCCTGGAGGAGGGATACAGGTGAGAGATCTATGTGTGTGTGCTGGAGGAGGGATACAGGTGAGAGATCGATGTGTGTGTGCTGGAGGTGGGATACAGGTGAGAGATCAATGTGTGTGTCCTGGAGGAGGGATACAGGTGAGAGATCAATGTGTGTGTCCTGGAGGAGGGATACAGGTGAGAGATCAATGTGTGTGTCCTGGAGGAGGGATACAGGTGAGAGATCAATGTGTGTGTCCTGGAGGTGGGATACAGGTGAGATATCTATGTGTGTGTGCTGGAGGAGAGATACAGGTGAGAGATCAATGTGTGTGTGCTGGAGGAGGGATACAGGTGAGAGATCAATGTGTGTGTGCTGGAGGAGGGATACAGGTGAGAGATCAATGTGTGTGTGCTGCAGGAGGGATACAGGTGAGAGATCTATGTGTGTGTGCTGGAGGAGGGATACAGGTGAGAGATCAATGTGTGTGTGCTGGAGGAGGGATACAGGTGAGAGATCAATGTGTGTGTGCTGCAGGAGGGATACAGGTGAGGGATCTATGTGTGTGTGCTGGAGGAGAGATACAGGTGAGAGATCAATGTGTGTGTGCTGGAGGTGGGATACAGGTGAGAGATCTATGTGTGTGTGCTGGAGGAGAGATACAGGTGAGAGAGCAATGTGTGTGTGCTGGAGGTGGGATACAGGTGAGAGATCAATGTGTGTGTGATGGAGGAGGGATACAGGTGAGAGACCTATGTGTGTGTGCTGGAGGTGGGATACAGGTGAGAGATCTATGTGTGTGTGTGTGTGTGTGCTGGAGGTGGGATACAGGTGAGAGATCTATGTGTGTGTGTGCTGGAGGTGGGATACAGGTGAGAGATCTATGTGTGTGTGTGCTGGAGGAGGGATACAGGTGAGAGGTCTATGTGTGTGTCCTGGAGGTGGGATACAGGTGAGAGATCTATGTGTGTGTGCTGGAGGAGGGATACAGGTGAGAGATCTATGTGTGTGTGCTGGAGGTGGGATACAGGTGAGAGATCAATGTGTGTGTGCTGGAGGTGGGATACAGGTGAGAGATCAATGTGTGTGTGCTGGAGGAGGGATACAGGTGAGAGATCTATGTGTGTGTGCTGGAGGTGGGATACAGGTGAGAGATCTATGTGTGTGTGCTGGAGGAGGGATACAGGTGAGAGATCAATGTGTGTGTGCTGGAGGTGGGATACAGGTGAGAGATCTATGTGTGTGTCCTGGAGGAGGGATACAGGTGAGAGATCTATGTGTGTGTGCTGGAGGTGGGATACGGGTGAGAGATCTATGTGTGTGTGCTGGAGGAGGGATACAGGTGAGAGATCTATGTGAGTGTGCTGGAGGTGGGATACAGGTGAGAGATCTATGTGTGTGTGCTGGAGGAGGGATACAGGTGAGAGATCTATGTGTGTGTGCTGGAGGTGGGATACAGGTGAGAGATCTATGTGTGTGTGCTGGAGGAGGGATACAGGTGAGAGATCTATGTGTGTGTGCTGGAGGTGGGATACAGGTGAGAGATCTATGTGTGTGTGTGTGCTGGAGGTGGGATACGGGTGAGAGATCTATGTGTGTGTGCTGGAGGAGGGATACAGGTGAGAGGTCTATGTGAGTGTGTGCTGGAGGAGGGATACAGGTGAGAGATCAATGTGTGTGTGCTGGAGGTGGGATACAGGTGAGAGATCAATGTGTGTGTGCTTGAGGTGGGATACAGGTGAGAGATCAATGTGTGTGTGTGCTGGAGGAGGGATACAGGTGAGAGATCTATGTGTGTGTGCTGGAGGAGGGATACAGGTGAGAGATCTATGTGTGTGTGCTGGAGGAGGGATACAGGTGAGAGATCAATGTGTGTGTGCAGGAGGTGGGATACAGGTGAGAGATCTATGTGTGTGTGCGCTGGAGGTGGGATACGGGTGAGAGATCTATGTGTGTGTCCTGGAGGAGGGATACAGGTGAGAGATCTATGTGTGTGTGCTGGAGGTGGGATACAGGTGAGAGATCTATGTGTGTGTCCTGGAGGAGGGATACAGGTGAGAGATCTATGTGTGTGTGCTGGAGGTGGGATACGGGTGAGAGATCTATGTGTGTGTGCTGGAGGAGGGATACAGGTGAGAGATCTATGTGAGTGTGTGCTGGAGGTGGGATACGGGTGAGAGATCTATGTGTGTGTGCTGGAGGAGGGATACAGGTGAGAGATCTATGTGAGTGTGCTGGAGGAGGGATACAGGTGAGAGATCTATGTGTGTGTGTGTGCTGGAGGTGGGATACAGGTGAGAGATTTATGTGTGTGTGCTGGAGGTGGGATACAGGTGAGAGATCAATGTGTGTGTGCTGGAGGAGGGATACAGGTGAGAGACCAATGTGTGTGTGCTGGAGGTGGGATACAGGGGAGAGATCAATGTGTGTGTGTGTGCTGGAGGAGGGATACAGGTGAGAGATCAATGTGTGTGTGCTGGAGGAGGGATACAGGTGAGAGATCAATGTGTGTGTGCTGGAGGAGGGATACAGGTGAGAGACAATGTGTATGTGTGTGTGTGCTAGAGGTGGGATATAAGTGAGAGACCAATGTGTGTGTGCTGGAGGTGGGATACAGGTGAGGGACTAATGTGTATGTGTGTGCTGGAGGTGGGATACAGGTGAGAGCCTATGTGTATGTGTGCTGGAGGTGGGATAGAGGTGAGAGCCTATGTGTATGTGTGCTGGAGGTGGGATACAGGTGAGAGCCTATGTGTATGTGTGCTGGAGGTGGGATAGAGGTGAGAGCCTATGTGTATGTGTGCTGGAGGTGGGATACAGGTGAGAGATCTATGTGAGTGTGCTGGAGGTGGGATACAGGTGAGAGCCTATGTGTATGTGTGCTGGAGGTGGGATACAGGTGAGAGCCTATGTGTATGTGTGCTGGAGGTGGGATACAGGTGAGAGGCCAGTGAGCATGTGTTTGGTGAAGGAAGGATACAGGAGAAAGACCAATATATGTTTGTACACTGGAGGTGGGGTCATACTAGAGAAAACTTTGTGCTGGAGGTGGGATGTCACTGGGGAAGGAGCAGGAAAAGGCTGATTTGCACCGTGGCAATGTAGGAGTAAATCGTAGAAAGGTTCTGGGATCACCAGGAAGCTCCTTACACCAATGTAATCTTTGTATGAAAAGTTGCCTCCTCCCAGCTCCAGTTGTACTTCCGGTTCCTCACTGACATCAGCCCAGAATATATGATGGACATCAGCACTGCTGTCATATCTCCACCCCGTCTGGCCATTTACAAAATGCAGCTTTTCATTACACTGTAGCCGTGCATTTTAAATCTGTATTTGTTTTTTTTCCCCTCCATCATTCTCTACATATCAGTCTGTAAGAGGTGGTGATTTGTTGTATTTGTGTTGTTTATAGAGAGATTGAAGTCATTCTCTATCTCCTCCTGTATGTATCCAGGTATCTCTCAAGGTGGAACTCCGCAGACGTGTGGAAGAAATATTGTCACAAAATCTGAAAGTAGAACCCGAAGATGCCGAGACCAAAGCAACAGAACATGGCAGGTCTGATGTTCATTATTTTTTTTGTTTCTGTCTGATATCAATCTGAGAACACTCAGAACTTATATTTAACCCCTTCAGCCCCGGAAGGTTTTATTCCCTTCCTGACCAGGCCATTTTTTGCAATACGGCACTGCGCCGCTTTAACTGACAATTGCGCGGTCGTGCGACGTTGTACCCAAAAAAATGGATGTCCTTATTTTCCCACAAATAGAGCTTACTTTTGGTGGTATTTGATCACCTCTGCGGTTTTTATTTTTTGCGCTATAAACAAAAAAAGAGCGACAATTTTCAATAAAAAAACAATATTTTTTACTTTCTCCTGTAAAACATTCCCAATAAAAAAAAAAAAAAATCAAATTTCTTCATCAGTTTAGGCCAATATGTATTCTGCTACATATTTTTGGTAAAAAAAAATCCCAATAAGTGTTTATTGGTTTGCGCAAAAGTTATCACGTCCACAAACTATAGGTTAGAATTTTGGCATTTTTATGTTTATTATTTTTTTTTTTTGCTAGTAATGGCAGTGATCAGTAATTTTTAGCGGGACTGCGACATTGCGGCGGTCAAATCTGACCCTGAGTGACACTTTTTGTGGACCAGTGACACCAATACTGTGATCGGTGTTAAAAAAAAAAGCACTGTCACTGTACTAATGACACTGGCTGGGAAGGGGTTAACACTAGGGGGCGATCGAAGGGTTTAAGGGGGGGAGTAGATAGACTGGAGGAAAAGAGAGATCGTGATTCTGCTTAGCTGACACAGAAGATCTCTCTTTTCCTCACTGACAGATCAGCGGTTTGCCTTGTTTACACAGCGCTGCTCCGTGTCTCCCGTGAACGATCGGCGGGTCGTGACGGCCATCGCAGCTGCCGGACCCGCTTATTGGCTCCCGCTGCGTCCAATCACAGCGGAAGCTGCAATCCGGGGGCACTCGCGCGCCACCCTACACCGCGTGCACAAAATCACGTACAGGTATGTGAATTTGCTCAGCTGGGCCGCCCTGCTGCAGTATATGTATGGTGGGCGGTCCGGAAGCGGTTATAAAGCCTTGGACCCCTTTCACACTGGGGGTGTCTTTCAGGCACTTTAGCGCTAAAAATAGCTCCTGTAAAGTGCCTGCAAAATGCCTCATCTGCAGTGCCAGTGTGAGAGCCAGACCGGGGCGGTGCGCTTGCAGGAGGTTAGAAAAAGTCCTGCAAGCAGCATCTTTGGGGCAGTTTGTCAGCGGTGTATACACCCCTCCTCCACCACCCCTGCCCATTGGAATGCATGGGCAGCCGAAGCGTCTGCAAAAGTGCTTCGGCAGCGGCACTACACGTGCGCTTTTAACCCCTTCTAGGAGGTTAAAAGCGCTCCACTCCCGCCCGCTAAAACTAGCGGCGCTTTACCACTACCGCCCCCCACCACCCCATTGTGAAAGGGCTCTAAACAACTGATACCTTCCCACGGGGGGGGGCACTTGTGCGTGCTCGCTTCCGAGCCCCACTACTGTCAATCAAAGCCAGTGACGAGGGGGGGCGGGGCTGAGTCACTCTGTCTTTGTCAATAGATGCAGCAGCGGGGCTTGGGAGCGAGCACACACGAGTGCTCCCATGGGAAGCCACTGGACAGAGAGGACGGCCAGGAGCGCCGGCGGGGGACCCGAGAAGAGTAGGTTCGGGGCTGCTCTGTGTAAGTCCATTACACAGAGCTGGTAAGTATAGAGATGGACAGAAGGGAGTTTTTATATCGGGACTTTTTAGGTGCTAGATATAGTAAGAAACCATATACGATAAAAATATCACTTTTTATTTAAAACTTATAAAAACACAGATTTTTTAGCGTCAGATAAGGTGTACAGTGGTACAACTGGTATGGAGAAGTGCCAGGTATGGAGAAAAATATCTTGTGTGTGGGTGGTGGTATATTTTTTATCCCGACATGTTTCGCCACTATGGGCTTCCTCAGGGGATATAGCAAAGCAGCACGACTCACAACATTAAATATATATAGAAAGAACATACATTTAGGTCATAATGTTAAGAATTCATGAACAACAACAAAAGCAAAAGACACAAAATACGTCGAGAAGACTGTCTGCAGGGGCCGGTCACACATCCACTCACCCAGACAGGAATCCACGGGACTCCACCGACAGGCGCCCAGGCCAATATGGAATCACCCCGACGGGGCAAAAAGAGCGGCCAAAAGAGAGATTTTATCTGACCAACTATAAAGTAAGAAAAGTAATACAAATAAAAATGAAAATAAAAATATGGGAAAAGTGTTTTTGGTCTGCCACCACAGATAGAAAATCTGATGGACAGAGACAGGTGGATGAAACCAGCCAAAAAATGCATAAAGAGTTTACTCACTAAAATGACTATCAAATTGTAGACAAATTAGGGGTGCCGTATGCAAGCCAGAGAAAAGAACTGAAAAGATTAAATATTGAGGGGACAATTAATAAATATGATTGGGCTTTGATATAATGTATCGATATGGAATGTACTATTGACACCATTATATTATTGTACAGATACACCATAAGCTCAAAGTTACCAAGGGGCTTTATCACAAACTACCCGCACCGAGGGTGTACCGGTCCGGTCACATGATCGGCTCCCAGTGCCGGCTTCAGGGGGGAGGAGGGACCTCGGACAATGGATGCCACATAGTAAGCCTATGGATGACACCACTGCATGGACTCTGCAGCTGTTGTCGGCAATCTCTCCTCTTCACCGAAGCCGCTGGGACAGATCATGTGACCGGACCATGCACCCTCAACAGAGGTAAGTATAGACATCTTCGCTTTACAGGGTAGTTAGAATAGGCTTAGAATGGGGGGTTGGGAGCAGGTATAGGTATAGTTAGGATTTGACTGAAGTTCTACTTTAATTCACCTCCAGTGACTGTTTGTGAAAGTCACATTCACTGCATTACGAGTAGAGCCCATGCTGGGCTTTGTATTTCTTACAGACTTGTGCAATAATCCAGCATTTAAAGTGGCTGTAAAGTGCGGGTGGTGGTATATTTTTATCCCGACATGTTTCGCCACCATGGGCTTCCTCAGGGGACATAACAATTACTGGAATCCCCTCTGTTATAGAAAGATGTGCTGTGCAGTGTCTGTGTTTTTGTAAAATGATGCAGCTAAATTCCTTGGGGTCGCTTTACTCAAGCTGGAGAGTGCAAAATCTGGTGCAGCCGTACATGGGAGCCAATCAGCTTCTAACTGCAGCTTGTTCCATGAAGCTTTGACAATAGAACCTGAAAGCGGATTGGTTTCTATGCAGAGCCGCACCAGATTTTGCACTCTCCAGTTTTAGTAAATCAGCGCCACTGTGCGGTCACGTGACATCCTGCCGCTCTCCTTCCCCGATCTGAAGACTACAGTGGGAGGGGCTGAGGTTCCCCTCTGATGATGTGACCCCACAGTGGTGCTGAGAAATAAGGTATAACACAGACACTGCACAGTATATTTTGCTATAACAGAGAGGATACCAATATTTGTACTCTGTGACTTAACAGCCACAGAGGAATAGCAGCGGGAGGGGAGGGGCGGGGAGGAGATGGCTCACACACACAGACTACTGAGCTGACAGGCAGGGAGGGAGGGGGAGAGACTGCGGGATGACGGAGGCGTGTAAACTGACCACGGTATGATGAATCAGCAGCCATGATTACCGTGGTCAGCACACCTAGGGGGACACAGGAACAGGCAGGATTAACCAGGTATTTTACAGCATCGAAAGGGAAAAATTACACTGCAGAAACAGGACACTGCAGAAAACACTGCTGTTTAGTGCTGTAAAGGAACAGGATACTTTTTTTATTTTTTATTTTTTATTTTTTGTGTTACAACCGCTTTAAACAACTTCTGCGCTTTGTCTCTGTGCAGACATTGCTGCTCTCTCCTCTTGTGCAGGGTGACCGGTCTTGTCTCCGCCCCCCTCCTTTAGTTTTCTGCAGGTAAGCCTGTAGTGGGTGGGGCCTGCTGAGCCCCTCCCACAGCTCTGCTCTCTGCACAGTCTATGTACAGCACAGTGATGGTGTCACTGCTACATTTACAAGATAATTTCCAGAAAATGGATTTATATTGTTTGTGGTTATTGAGGAATATATTTCGAGTGAACAGTATTTGTGCAGCTCGGCTAGAACCGTATGTGGGAAGCACAATAAGGAAAAGAAGTATTATTCAGTAAAGAAGTACTCAGTGCAGCCCTGATGAGCAGAGCTCAATCATCCACAGCAACCTATAAGAGTTCTGATATTTTCAAAGGGAGAGACCAGTAAATGATGATTTATGATTGGACATGTTAACATGCTGTGCACAACATTGCTGCTTTTTTTTTTTTGTTCTTCTTGAAAGAGAATCCAACATACAGAGATATATAATGTAATACTGACATATAATCACAACATACAGGATATACAATGTAATACTGACACATAATCACACAACATACAGAGATATACAATGTAATACTGACACATAATCACACAACATACAGGATATATAATGTAATATGACATATAATCACACAACATACAGGGATATATAATGTAATATGACATATAATCACACAACATACAGGGATATATAATGTAATATGACATATAATCACACAACATACAGAGATATATAATGTAATATGACATATAATCACACAACATACAGGATATATAATGTAATATGACATATAATCACACAACATACAGGATATATAATGTAATATGACATATAATCACACAACATACAGGGATATATAATGTAATATGACATATAATCACACAACATACAGAGATATATAATGTAATATGACATATAATCACACAACATACAGGGATATATAATGTAATATGACATATAATCACACAACATACAGGGATATATAATGTAATATGACATATAATCACACAACATACAGGGATATATAATGTAATATGACATATAATCACACAACATACAGAGATATATAATGTAATACTGACACATAATCACACAACATACAGGGATATATAATGTAATATGACATATAATCACACAACATACAGAGATATATAATGTAATATGACATATAATCACACAACATACAGGGATATACAATGTAATATGACATATAATCACACACATAGGTTGGACTTGATGGACTTGTGTCTTTTATCACCCTCACCTACTATGTAACTATGAATTATTATATTATTATTATTATACAAGATTAATATAGCGCCAACAGTTTACGCAGCGCTTTACAATGTATAAGGGGGCAACACAATTACAGTTCAATACAGAAGGTACAGGAGGGCCCGGCTCGTAGAGCTTACATTCTAAAGGGAGGGGGTGGTGATACAAAAGGTAATAGATGTGGAGAATGATTTGATGGGGGTGGCTCAGTTGTTAGGTGGGTGTGGGATATGCTTCCCTGAATAAATGAGTTTTCAGGGATCTCCTAAAGGTGATCGGATATACCAGGGCAGGGAATTCCAGAGGATGGGAGAGGCTCTGGAGAAGTCCTGGGGGCGAGCATGGGAGGAGGTAACAAGGGAGCTAGAGAGCAGGAGGTCCTGGGAGGAGCGGAGGGGGCGATTTGGGCGATATCTGCAGATGAGGTTGGTGATGTAGATGGGGGGCGATGTTGTGAATGGCCTTGTATGTTATGGTTAGCATTTTGAATTTTATACGGTGGGATAGGGGAAGCCAGTGAAGAGATTGGCAGAGAGGGGCAGCAGTCACGGATCGATTAGTGAGGTGTATTAGTCTAGCAGCAGCATTCATAATAGACTGAGGAGGAGCCTGCTTAAGGGTAGGCCATTAAGGAGAGAGTTGCCGTAGTCAAGGCGGGAAATAATCAAGGAGTGAATAAGTTGCTTTGTGGTGTCATTAGTCAGGAAGGGTGGAATTCTGGAGATGTTGCGGAGGTTAAGGCGGCAGGATTTAGCCAGTGATTGGATATGGGGGCTGAAGGAGAGGTCAGAGTCAAGGATTACACCCAGGACCCTGGCATGTGTGGAGGGACCAATGGTTGTGTTGTTGATATTAATGATGAAGTCACAGGAGGGGGACCGGGAAGGAGGAAATATAACAAGCTCAGTTTTAGAAAGATTAAGTTTGAGGAAGTGGCGTGACATCCATACCGATATGTCATTCAGCAAGTTTGAGATCCGTGAGGAGATAGTGGGGGTGAGTTGAGGAGTGGAGAGATAGATCTGTGAGGAGATAGTGGGGGTGAGTTGAGGAGTGGAGAGATAGATCTGTGAGGAGATAGTGGGGGTGAGTTGGGGAGTGGAGAGATAGATCTGTGAGGAGATAGTGGGGGTGAGTTGAGGAGTGGAGAGATAGATCTGTGAGGAGATAGTGGGGGTGAGTTGGGGAGTGGAGAGATAGATCTGTGAGGAGATAGTGGGGGTGAGTTGGGGAGTGGAGAGATAGATCTGTGAGGAGATAGTGGGGGTGAGTTGGGGAGTGGAGAGATAGATCTGTGAGGAGATAGTGGGGGTGAGTTGGGGAGTGGAGAGATAGATCTGTGAGGAGATAGAGGGGGTGAGTTGGGGAGTGGAGAGATAGATCTGTGAGGAGATAGTGGGGGTGAGTTGAGGAGTGGAGAGATAGATCTGTGAGGAGATAGTGGGGGTGAGTTGGGGAGTGGAGAGATAGATCTGTGAGGAGATAGTGGGGGTGAGTTGGGGAGTGGAGAGATAGATCTGTGAGGAGATAGTGGGGGTGAGTTGGGGAGTGGAGAGATAGATCTGTGAGGAGATAGAGGGGGTGAGTTGAGGAGTGGAGAGATAGATCCATGAGGAGATAGAGGGGGTGAGTTGAGGAGTGGAGAGATAGATCTGGGAGGAGATAGTGGGGGTGAGTTGAGGAGTGGAGAGATAGATCTGTGAGGAGATAGTGGGGGTGAGTTGGGGAGTGGAGAGATAGATCTGTGAGGAGATAGTGGGGGTGAGGAGTGGAGAGATAGATCTGTGAGGAGATAGTGGGGGTGAGTTGGGGAGTGGAGAGATAGATCTGTGAGGAGATAGTGGGGGTGAGTTGAGGAGTGGAGAGATAGATCTGTGAGGAGATAGTGGGGGTGAGTTGGGGAGTGGAGAGATAGATCTGTGAGGAGATAGTGGGGGTGAGTTGGGGAGTGGAGAGATAGATCTGTGAGGAGATAGTGGGGGTGAGTTGAGGAGTGGAGAGATAGATCTGTGAGGAGATAGTGGGGGTGAGTTGAGGAGTGGAGAGATAGATCTGTGAGGAGATAGTGGGGGTGAGTTGAGGAGTGGAGAGATAGATCTGTGAGGAGATAGTGGGGGTGAGTTGGGGAGTGGAGAGATAGATCTGTGAGGAGATAGAGGGGGTGAGTTGAGGAGTGGAGAGATAGATCTGTGAGGAGATAGAGGGGGTGAGTTGGGGAGTGGAGAGATAGATCTGTGAGGAGATAGTGGGGGTGAGTTGAGGAGTGGAGAGATAGATCTGTGAGGAGATAGTGGGGGTGAGTTGGGGAGTGGAGAGATAGATCTGTGAGGAGATAGAGGGGGTGAGTTGAGGAGTGGAGAGATAGATCTGTGAGGAGATAGAGGGGGTGAGTTGAGGAGTGGAGAGATAGATCTGTGAGGAGATAGAGGGGGTGAGTTGAGGAGTGGAGAGATAGATCTGTGAGGAGATAGTGGGGGTGAGTTGGGGAGTGGAGAGATAGATCTGTGAGGAGATAGTGGGGGTGAGTTGGGGAGTGGAGAGATAGATCTGTGAGGAGATAGTGGGGGTGAGGTGGGGAGTGGAGAGATAGATCTGTGAGGAGATAGTGGGGGTGAGTTGAGGAGTGGAGAGATAGATCTGTGAGGAGATAGTGGGGGTGAGTTGGGGAGTGGAGAGATAGATCTGTGAGGAGATAGTGGGGGTGAGGTGGGGAGTGGAGAGATAGATCTGTGAGGAGATAGTGGGGGTGAGTTGAGGAGTGGAGAGATAGATCTGTGAGGAGATAGTGGGGGTGAGTTGGGGAGTGGAGAGATAGATCTGTGAGGAGATAGTGGGGGTGAGTTGAGGAGTGGAGAGATAGATCTGTGAGGAGATAGTGGGGGTGAGTTGAGGAGTGGAGAGATAGATCTGTGAGGAGATAGTGGGGGTGAGTTGGGGAGTGGAGAGATAGATCTGTGAGGAGATAGTGGGGGTTGAGTTGAGGAGTGGAGAGATAGATCTGTGAGGAGATAGTGGGGGTGAGTTGAGGAGTGGAGAGATAGATCTGTGAGGAGATAGTGGGGGTGAGTTGGGGAGTGGAGAGATAGATCTGGGTGTCATCGGCATAGAGGTGGTATTGGAAGCCATGGGAGGTTATCAACTGGCCCAGGGAAGAGGTATAGAGTGAGAAAAGGAGGGGCCCAAGAACGGAGCCTTGGGGTACCCCAACAGAAAGAGGAAGAGGAGCGGAGGAGATGGAATTGTAAGTGACACTGAAAGTGCGCTGAGATAGGTAGGAGGAGAACCAGGATAAAGCAGAATCGCGGAGGCCAAGGGAGTGTAATTTGCTGAGGAGCAGCAGGTGGTCGACTGTGTCAAAGGCAGCAGAGAGGTCTAAGTATGAGTATGGAGGGAGTAATGGCCATTGGTTTTTGCAGTTATTAGGTCATTGGTGAGTTTTAGTAGGGCAGTTTCAGTAGAATGTTGTGGACGGAAGCCGGACTGTAGGGGGTTGAGAAGGTTGTTGTCCGTGAAGGTAGCGACTCATTCAATCATAGACAAGGCGTTTGATGAGCTTGGAGGCAAATGGGAGAAGGGAGATAGGTCTTAAGTTATTCAAACAGGTGGGGTCTAGTGAGGGTTTTTTGAGTATGGGGGTAACCAGTGCATGTTTAGTGGGGAAGGAAAGTTGCCGGAGGAGAGGGAGAGGTTGAAGATGTGGGTTAGGGAGTTGAGGATAGAGTGGGAAGGTGGTCGCAGTAATTGAGAGGGGACAGGATCCAGGGGACAGGTGGTGAGGTGGGCCATGGAGAGGAGTTTATCAACTTCTTCTGTGGTAACTGGGCAAAAGGAGGAGAGTATTGAGTGTGGTGTTGGACCTAATATGTTGGGTAGGGGAGGAATTTGAATGCTGGATATCTCCTTGCGAATTGTGTTGATTTTGCTATTAAAGTGGTTGGCAATATGTAATACTATGTAATACTATGTAATACTATGTAACTATGTAATACTATGTAAGAACTGATGAATTTTATGGGACTTGCCTTGTATCTTTGTCTATCAGTTTTCTCCGTTTTCTCCTTGCAGCGTGGAATTGTCCTCACTCCCGGGGCCTCCATTGAAGAAGGACACCCCTCCCAAGACATCTCCCAAAAAGACAACGGCTCAGCCTGCGCCAAAAGTAAAACTGAAGGGTCCAGGTGAGACGGGAGTCATAGATTTGGAGCCTCTGATCAATAATATTATGTTCCTGCAGGTGACAAATTTTAAAGGGGTGCATCCTATGCATTAAGGTGAAAAAACACCTGGCAGTGACCGGCCCCCGCAACCCCCCCCGTTTCACTTACCTGAGCCCTGGAACTTGACGGGGACATGCCGTCTCTCTTGCTGGGGTTCTCGGCTTTTGATTGGATAGATTGATAGCAGCGCAGGCAGCCATTGGCTCCCGTTGCTGTCAATCAAATCCAGTGACGCGGGGGCCGGGGGGGAGGGCGGGGCTGAGTCCTGCATTTGGCCTCTATGGACGGCGAATGCTGGACTCGGGAGCGCGCCCGCAAGGTATCCCCCTCAGGAGAGCGCTTCTCCTAGGGGGTTATCTGATGTGGGGAGGAGCCGCCAAGGGACCCCAGAAGAGGAGGATCGGGGCCACTCTGTGCAAAACGAGCTGCACAGTGGAGATAAGTGTGACATGTTTGTTATTTAAAAAAAAAAAAAAAAAAAATGACCCCTTACAATCACTTTAAAGCTGCATCCTATGGAGATATGAACAAGCGTTTAATCCACACTCATGTGTGGTCCATAATAGTCCAAAAGGCCGATATCAAGGAAGAGAGATTAGGTGAGTCTGTTGGGGCCACCAGAGGGAAATTCCAATAAAGCGAGGAGAGAAAGAAGGAAAGGGGCGCCTCTGAGAATATATCAAAAACACTTTATTGTGCGAGGCCCCTCCCCCCACTTCTATTTTTCTTTTCTTTTCTTTTTCTTTCCCCCCTCCTCCCCCTTCCACCCCCCCTTCTTTTTAGCTTACCTTTTATCTTTACTATTATTCTTTTGTTATTAAATATCTTTTTACCCTGTCTATCATGCTTGACAAAGGAGCGCGGCTACCTCACCACTCGTAGCACACGCACGCTCTGAAACGCGTCGCACTATAGTGACGTCATCATCCTGTGTGCCACGCCGCTTGCGATCCACGCTTCGTTTTGGCTCCCACACTGCACGGCCGTCCTCCATCTTTGCGGTGACCAGACGAGAGGTTCTGAAGCCACAGCGGTGTGACTCTGCAAGGACCCGATGATTCGCCGCCCTCAACGCCCCCCCGGGATTGGATGTGCTGCTTCCTGCCAGCAAAAAGGACTCTCTGCTACCTGTAGTTCCCCCCCGCTCACCCCAGTGATGTACCCGACGTCATTCACTTCCATGTGAGTGGATATTGTTCTTTACAATGAAGTGTTTTTGATCTCCTCTCAGAGGCGCCCCCCTCCTTGTTTCTATTTATTAAAGCAGAACTCTAGGAAATATTATTATAAAGGACAGCTGAGGTTTAAGGCTTAAGGTTTTCCTTTAATGCATTTGATGCAGGTAGAATACCCCCACCCAACCTAGCGCCCCTCCCCCTGAACACTTACCTAAGGCTGGCCGTACACGCTCGAATTTCGAAAGAATTTTCTTTTGAAAATTCGTGCGTTTTGTGATCGATGGCACCACCATTGATTTCAAAATTCGGCCAACCGAGCCTTCAGTTTCACCTCCATGTTGCTACAGAAGAGAATTTTCGTGGCCGGGAATCTTCTTCTCTTTCCGTGAATTTTCTTTTCTTTGCGCATTTCTTTTTCGATTACATTTCTCGCACGATTCTCCCATCATTGATTAGAAAATCGTTCGTTTTTTCAAAAAATTTCCAACATGTCCGATTCCTCAAATTCGATGGCCGTACGAAAATCGGCTGTTGCTGCAGCCCCACTAATGGTGCGAAATACGAACGAAAATGAAAATCCGGTGCTGTGACCCGAGAACAGCAGCTTTCTCCTTCTTTCTCCCTCCTCAAAGGTTCAGAGACGGCAGCGGGAGCCATCGACTCCTGCTGTTGCCAGTTACAGCCAGTCAGGAGGGAGCTGGGGGGTGGAGCCGACCCGTACTGTGTGTCAATGGCACTTGGCAGGGGGGGAGGAGCCAGGAGCTCCGGGGTCCCCAGAAGAGGAGGATCGGGGCTGTTCTGCGCAAAACCGTTACACAGAGCAGGTAAGTATAACGTGTTTTTTTATTTATGGTTTTTTACCTTTTTAAATCACTTTTTAACCACTTGCCGCCCACCTTATTACCAAATGACGGCGGCAAAGTGGTTTGATATTCCTGACCGGATGTCATATGACGTGATCAGGATGTCGAGCCGCTGCGCCCCCCCGGGGGCGCGCATCACGGTGATCGTTGTTGCGGGGTGTCAGTCTAACACCCCGCAACTGTGATCTCAGTAAAGAGTCTCTGACGGAGACTCTTTACCACGTAATCAGCCGTGTCCAATCACGGCTGATCACGATGTAAATAGGAAGATCTGGTGATCGGCTTTTCCTCACTCGCATCTGACAGAGTAGAGGGGAGCCGATCGGCTGCTTTCCTGACGGGGGGGTCTGTGCTGATTGTTTATCAGCACAGCCCCCCTCAGATCCCACCTGGGACCACCAGGGAAACCGCCCAGGACCACCAGGTATGCCCCCCCTAGACCCCCAAGGAAATACCAATCTGTGCCCAGGCAGCTGCCAATCAGTGCCCACTCCAATGCCTACCACTGCCAGTGCCACCAGGGATGCCTATGAGTGCCATGTATCAGTGCCCATCAATGCCGCCTATTAGTGCCCAGCAGTGCCGCCTATCAGTGCCACCCTATCAGTTCCACCCTATCAGTGCCCATCAGTGCCGCCTTTCAGTGCCCATCAGTTCAAACCAGTGCCACCTATGAGTGCCCTTCAGTGCCGCCTATCAATGCCCATCAGTGCCGCATATCAGTGCCCATCGTCAGTGCCGCATATCAGTGCCCATCGTCAGTGCCGCATATCAGTGCCCATCGTCAGTGCCCGCTCATTGGTGCCGCCTTATCAGTGCCCATCAGTGGAAGAGAAAACATAATTTTCGGTCTTTATTTGTTTAGCAGTAAATAAAAACCCCCCAGAGGTGATGAAATACCAGCAAAAGAAATCTCTATTTGTGAGAAGAAAATGATAAAAATGTAGTTTGGGTACAGTGTTGTATGACCGCGTAATTGTCATCCAAAGTGGGACAGCGCTGAAAGCTGAACATTGTCCTGGGCAGGAAGGGGGGGAAGTGCCCGGTATTGGGGGGGGGCAGGAAGGGGGGGAAGTGCCCGGTATTGAAGGGGTTAAAGCTGGCCATACACATTTTTTTTTCTTTCAGTCAGTGGGCTAAACAAAAAATATTCTCAACAACAACAAAAAAGGGAGGCGCTTGATATTTATTAAAGCAGTTCTATTGCCCGATTGGTGAATTTTACCTGCAGGTGATTCCTATAATGAGGCTTTCCTGGAGGTAAATCTGCAGGTTTAGGAGATATTCACCCTCCATGCAGCCGCTGACGTTCGTATCCTGCCGGGAACTTCAGAGCTCCTTGCCGGAACGGAGGGCTCCCGTGTGCATGCGCGGGAGTGACGTCATCGCGGCTCCCGCCACTCACAGCGCCAGAGCCGCGAACCTCGAAGAAACGTCGAGGGAACATGTCAGCTTCGTGCGAGGGGCTTCGTTCTAAGGTAAGTATTCCATAATGTGCTAGTATGCGATGCATACTAGCACATTATGCTATTGTCTTGCAGGTTTCCTACCGCTTTAAAGGATGTGCAGTGTTGGAGTAATGGGTGATACGAATGCAATATGCTTAGTATACAGGGCAATATAAACGTGTATCATGAGCTCTATAGTCTGAAATAACAACAGTCCATGTCCAGGAAAACAGATCAACAAGGTAAGTTGCTGGGGGGGGAGGGGAGTTCTGATCACCTCTATATCCACCATATGTGACCAGTCACAATGACTGCCTCTTTAAATCAAGTGCTCTCTAGCCCCCCCTTGTGGTTTTTATCCAAAAAACGATTCTCAGATTCCTCCATCTATATCAGTGATGCCTCAGCACTCCAGATGTTTTGGAACTACATTTCCTATGATGCTCATGCACTCTGCAGTGTAGTTGAGCATCATGGGCAATGTAGTTCCAAAACATCTGGGGTGCCAAAGTTCACCATCACTGCTCTATATAAACAAGAGGGATATAGGAATCCGCCCCCCCCCCCCGGGACACTTTGGTGGTGGATCCCAAACTGGCTGCAGCCGCTGATCAAGGAAAACATTTCCAATATGTCTCTCTTGAGAGAAGTCAATCAGATTATCAAGTTTAGTTTTTGTTTTCTCCTTTCTTTTATTTGTTACTCCCCCCCCCTTCTATTCCCTTGATGGGGGGAGGGTGGGATTGAAAACTTAAATTTATATGGTACGTGTTTAACCAATTATCGACCGCCCACCGTCATTATACGGCGGCTGTTTGAAGAGGAATATCGTCGTTATGACAGCACAGAGCTACCATAACCCCCGGTATCTTCTTCTTCAGCGGGCGGTCGGCTTTCAGATAAAAGTGGTCTCAGCGGCGTATTCGCAGCAAGATCACTTTTACTGGGGAGCTGGGAGAGGGGCCCCCCTCCCGCCGCTTCCCAGTGGTCTCTGCCACTTACCGGAGCCATCGGCAGTGGCGGATACAATCTCTCGTGTGAACAGCCTGGATGCCGAGTGAGGGGAAGATGGGCCCCGCCTGGCTTCATAGCATTGGACGGCAGAAGCGACGCCAAACATCACTTCCACCCAATGCTCTTAAAGGGGACATTTTTTTTTTAAAAAAAGGATATTTCATTTTTTTTTTACTTTTTTTTTCTTATTGCATTTTAGTGTAAATATGAGATCTGAGGTCTCTTTGACCCCCCAAATCTCATATATAAGAGGTCCTGTCATGCTTTTTTCTATTACAAGGGATGTTTACATTCCTTGTAATATGAATAAAAGTGACACCATTTTTTTTTAAAAATACAGTGTAAAAAGAAAAAGTTAAATAAATAATAATAAAAAAATAAAAATGTAAAGTGCCCTGTCCTGCCAAGCTCACGCACAGAAGCGAATGCAAATGCAAGTCAAGCCCGCATCTGAAAACGGTGGTCAAACCACACATGTGAGGTATCGCCGCGATCGTTAGAGCGAGAGCAATAATTCTAGCCCTAGACCTCCTCTGTATCTCTAAACTGGTAACCTGTAGAAATTTTTAAACGTCGCCTATTGAGATTTTTAAGGGTCAAAGTTTATCGCCATTCCACGAGCAGGCGCAATTTTAAAGCGTGACGTGTTGGGTATCAATTTACTCGGTGTAACATTATCTTTCACAATATAAAAAAAATTGGGCTGACTTTACTGTTGTCTCATTTTTTAATTTAAAAAAAGTGCATTTTTTCCAAAAAAGATTGCGCTTGTGAGACCGCTGCACAAATACGGTGTAACAGAAAGTATTGGAACGACCACCATTTTATTCTCTAGGGTGTCTTAAAAAAAATATATATATTGTTTGGGGGGTTCTAAGTAATTTTCTAGGAAAAAAAAAATGATTTTAAAGCGGAGGTCCGCCGAAAAAAAAATATACAAATACTGCAGCTGCTGACTTTTAATATATGGACACTTACCTGTCCAGGGAGCCCGCGATGTCAGCAGCCGAAGCCGACCCGTCCCTCGGTCCCTCGGGTGGAGGCTCCGCCATCTTCGGTAAGGGAATCAGGAAGTGAAGCCGTGCGGCCGTGAAGCCGTGCGGAACTATCTTGGTTCCCTAGAGCGAGTCGCGCTGCGCGTCCTCTCTGGTCCCTGCTGTCTTCTAGGACCTGTGTGTCTCCCAGAATACAGTGGGGGAGGACAGTGTAGGCGCCGGAAGTGGCATAGGTCACCGCAAGCACCGCGGTGATCTAAGCCAGGAAGTGGGAGCAAATACCTGTATTAGACAGATATCTGCTCCCTCCTCCCCCCTGAAAGTTGTCAAATGTGACATCGGAGGGGGGAGGAATACAAAAAGTGGAAGTTCCGTTTTTGGGTGGAACTCCACTTTAACTTGTAAACACCAAATCTCAGAAAGAGGCTCGGTCCTTAACCACTAGACCACCGGGGCACTTAAACCCCCTTCCTAACGAGACCAATTTTCAGCTTTCGGTACTTTCACACTTTGAATGACAATTACTCAGTCATGCAACACTGTACACATGTGAAATTTTTGTCCTTTTTTTCACACAAATAGAGCTTTCTTTTGCTGGTATTTAATCACCACTGGGTTTTTTATTTTTTGCGCTATAAATCAAAAAAGGCCAAAAATTTGGTAAAAAAAAAAATCTTTGTTTCTGTTAAAATTTATTGCATAGTATTGGCAGAGTATTGCACATTATTGCAGAGTACTGCAGAGTATTGCACAGTATGGGCACAGAGCAGCGCCCACAGCGCTGCTAAAAACGATCTTTCCCCCTCTCCCCTTCTCCCCTCACACTGTACAGATCGGTACAGAGAGGGGAGGAAGGAACCGGCGTCATGACTTGACACCGGTTTGTTTACAAGTGATCGCTCCGTCATTTGATGGAGCGATCACGTGATAAACGGCCGCTGCAAGCGGCCATTTACTGCGATCCGTGAAGACCCGGCGGTCATGAGACCAGAGGGCGCGCGAGAGCAACATTCTGGGGAGAATAAGTCGACCGCGCTGTAGCCGTCTTTCGGCTATGGCCCGGTCGGCAAGTGGTTAAGTGGTTAAAGTTAATGATAGGTATATTTATGATTGGAACAATGTTGAAATTTCGTTATGATCGGAACATATGATTTAAGGGATGTTCCAATGGCATTTATGAGGTCGGACATATATTATTATTATTATTATTATTCAGGATTTATAGAGCGCCAACAGTTTACGCAGCACTTTACAATATAAAATGGAGACAATACAGTTATAATCCAATAAAATACAAGAGGATTAAGAGGGCCCTGCTCAGAAGAGCTTACAATCTAATATACTACATTGTACTGTTTTCTTAACTGTTTTTCTACTTAAAATAGCAATAAAAAAAAAAAAATTAAATAAAAATAAAAAATCAAGCGGGGACATCATATGCTGATCAGTGTATGCCCAGCTTTGGTCTGGGGGGGGAAGGGGGTGCTGGTAACATGGAGCAAAGTAAACTGATTGAAGAAGCAGCTGGTCATGTGACTTTGACAGATCCACCTGACCAGTGTTTCCTCCCCGAATTTTATCCCAATTTTTTTTTCAATAGCCGGATTCTGAACCAAGCGGACTGCTAAGCACATTTTTAAAGAACATTGCCATAAGGCCCATACCACCGCTTTATACATGAGACTCCCTCAGTCTTCCTGCATCCAGTACTCTTCAATCTTATAAATTGTTTTTGCAATAAAGGTCTATCAGTGTTGTCAAGTAATTCCATTAAATATAAAAAATTCAAAACCCGCCTATGCAGCAAAGCTCCACCCACCATTGCGCTGCAAGGCCTCCTTTATTGTCTAGGGTACCCCTTTATGTCCACCTATAAGTAAAAAAAATAAACGCACGTGTTTTTGCATGTAAAAAAAGAATGCATTTTGATTTTAAAAGTGACAGCTGCCGTGGGGGAGAAGGAACTCCCATTTCTATATGGGATTAGGGTTGAGTTTGGCTCATGGGGTGAGGGTTGGGGTGCGCAGCAACATGTTACCCCTAAATACGGTTGTCAGATGTGTAGTAATATGCCCAAACCATTGTGACTGATTTGCTCTGCTATTTCAGCATACAAGATAGCTTCAATTTGCAACTATAAAAGAATGCTTAGAAAGATGCTTGCACAAGCACTGTACTCTATATATATATATATATATATATATATATATATATATATATATATA
The DNA here is from genome assembly GCA_037952925.1 of Lithobates clamitans. Lineage (NCBI taxonomy): Eukaryota > Metazoa > Chordata > Amphibia > Anura > Ranidae > Lithobates > Lithobates clamitans. The sequence goes on from JBBGZY010002320.1 coordinate 249,850, forward strand.
TATATATATATATATATATATATATATATAATCATTGTGGGTTGGTTTGTCCTTCTCTGTTCTGTAGGCCATGGGACAGGATGCATGACTTAGGACTCATAACCAGATGGCCCGTTGACCCATGTTAACTCATGATGATGTATCTTAAAGGGCCACTGACTTGTATAACTATATATTTTATACCAATATGTCATTTACTAATCACTCCCCTCTTTCTATTGGTATGTTGAACCGTCTATAAGCTGTAACACACATAATAAAGGCAGACATTTTACGAATGCACAACCTGCTTCTCGTATAAAGCGGTGTCTCCAGATATCTGAGGCCCCTGTTGGTGTACCTACAAGAAGGGTGGTCATCCAGAATACCTACTATTTCCATTCAAGGTGTAACATGTCTCTAAAGGTGTATTCAGCCTTTACAGGTCCAAAACACAGTCAGGTGAGGGAGGGGAGCCGATCGTTAACCCGCTGCTCATAATCTGACCCATGGCTCCAGCTGGCAGAGCGTCAGAGAAGCCCGGCAATAGGGAACATCAATAGGTGGATGGGGGTTGGAGCTTTAAACCTGTCATTTTGCCCTGAATAATGAATAGTTAGTCTGAATTATCACTGTTGGGTGAGCTGATCTTTTAGCGGTTCCATTGTGTATGGTGGATTTTTTTGCATTGTATTTTATGTCATTCTTTTTCAGTACTTGGGGTTTTAACTCTTGTTCTTGTCTGTATTTTCTTTATTTCTTTCTATCACAATTCTGGGTTCATCTTTTGCTCTTTCCTCTCTATCTGTGCCTTCCCTTTGCCATCTCTAATACACTCCACTCCATTCACTACAATGCCTTGTTTTTGGGATAATGGGGGTCATCCTCTTAATTCTATCACGTTTTCCCATAGATCGCTCCCCACTGCAGGGCTCCCAGTTTCTGGTTCACAGCTTGGAAGGGCACAGCGATATTGTGACGGCGGTCCTCATCCATGGCCGATATATCATCTCTGGGAGGTAAGATGAGCGGGGGATTTTTAGAATATACATTGAAAGGCCTACAGTCAGGTCCACAAATATTGGGACATGGACACAATTCTAATCTTTTTGGCTCTATACACCACAATGGATTTGAAATGAAATGAACAAGATTTTCTTTAACTGCAGACTTTCAGCTTTAATTTGAGGCTATTTACATCCAAATCAGGTGAACGGTGTGGGAATTACAACAGTTTGTATATGTGCCTCCCACTTTTTAAGGGACCAAAAGTAATGGGACAGATTAACAATCATCCATCAAACTTTCACTTTTTAATACTTGGTTGCAAATCCTTTGCAGTCAATTACAGCCTGAAGTCTGGAACACATAGACATCACCAGACGTTGGGTTTCATCCCTGGTGATGCTCTGCCAGGCCTCTACTACAACTGTCTTCAGTTCCTGCTTGTTCTTGGGGCATTTTCCCTTCAGTTTTGTCTTCACAAGTGAAATGCATGCTCAATCGGATTCAGGTCAGGTGATTGACTTGGCCATTGCATAACATTCCACTTCTTTCCCTTAAAAACCTCTTTGGTTGCTTTCGCAGTATGCTTCGGGTCATTGTCCATCTGCACTGTGTAGCGCCGTCCAATGAGTTCTGAAGCATTTTGCTGAATATGAACAGATAATATTGTCCGAAACACTTCAGAATTCATCCTGCTGCTTTTGTCAGCAGTCACATCATCAATAAATACAAGAGAACCAGTTCCATTGGCAGCCATACATGCCCACGCCATGACACTACCACCACCATGCTTCACTGATGAGGTGGTATGCTTTGGATCATGAGCAGTTCCTTTCCTTCTCCATACTCTTCTCTTCCCATCACTCTGGTACAAGTTGATCTTGGTCTCATCTGTCCATAGGATGTTGTTCCAGAACTGTGAAGGCTTTTTTAGATGTTGTTTGGCAAACTCTAATCTGGCCTTCCTATTTTTGAGGCTCACCAATGGTTTACATCTTGTGGTGAACCCTCTGTATTCACTCTGGTGAAGTCTTCTCTTGATTGTTGACTTTGACACACATACACCTACCTCCTGGAGAGTGTTCTTCATCTGGCCAACTGTTGTGAAGGGTGTTTTCTTCACCAGGGAAAGAATTCTTCGGTCATCCACCACAGTTGTTTTCCGTGGTCTTCCGGGTCTTTTGGTGTTGCTGAGCTCACCGGTGCAGTCTTATGTTTTTGCTATCTCTCTGATGGGTTTGTTTTGTTTTTTCAGCCTAATGATGGCTTGCTTCACTGATAGTGACAGCTCTTTGGATCTCATATTGAGAGTTGACAGCAACAGATTCCAAATGCAAACAGCACACTTGAAATGAACTCTGGACCTTTTATCTGCTCCTTGTAAATGGGATAATGAGGGAATAACACACACCTGGCCATGGAACAGCTGAACAGCCAATTGTCCCAATACTTTTGGTCCCTTAAAAAGTGGGAGGCACATATACAAACTGTTGTAATTCCTACACCGTTCACCTGATTTTGATGTAAATACCCTGAAATTAAAGCTGAAAGTCTGCAGTTAAATCACATCTTGTTCGTTTCATTTCAAATCCATTGTGGTGTATAGAGCCAAAAAGATTAGAATTGTGTCCATGTCCCAATATTTATGGACCTGACTGTATATATAGAAATAATTTGTCATCAGCACCACATCTCTAATTGTACAGAATTTTGATAGGAAGCGAAAAAAAATTGGATGTTTTAGGTGGCAAACAGACAAATTACTGTATTTATCGGCGTATAACACGCACCTTCACTTTAAGAGGGAAGTTTCAGGAAAAAACTTACATTTTAAATAAAGAACTCTGAAGCAAAATAAGGATAAGTGCCCATCAATGCAGCCTGATCAATACCCATCTGCAGCCTCACCATTGCCACCAATGCAGCTGGATCAATGCCCATCTGCAGCCTCACCATTGCCACCAATGCAGCTTGATCAATAACCATCTGCAGCCTCACCATTGCCACCAATGCAGCTTGATCAATGCCCATCTGCAGCCTCACAAGTTCCATCAATGCAGCCTCACCTTACTGCTACCTCGGAGGGGACAGGGAGGGGGCGGGACGAGCGCCTACAGATTACATACAGCGAGAATCGCCTGTTTGCTTGGCGGTCTCTTAAATACACAGTCCTGCCTCCTGGGCCGGCTTCTATGATAGACAGAACAGTGGTCCAATGGCAGCCCAGGGGACGGCACTTCCTATTACAGAGGCCGCTGAGTAAACAGGAGATTCTTACTGTATAATCTGACGGCGCTCCTCCCGCCCCCCTCCCTGTCCCCTCTGAGGCAGCCAAAATTGAAAGATCGGCGTATAACACACATGCACTATTTGCACCCGATTTTCAGGGTGTTATACACCAATTAAACTTATATAAAAATAGCAAAATTTTATTTCAACATTTTGTTAAAAACAGCGTTTCCAAGTGACATCATCATACAGTATCCATGCGATTATGGAAGAAATGCAGAGACTCCAGCTCTCTACATGTTTCGCCAAATTATGGCTTCTTCAGGAGACTTTGACAGGTACTGCTCGTATAATCACTGAATATCAGTAGATGTACAATAGAATCAATATAGTGGTTCATATGTCAGGAGAGTGTCTCAAGGAAATATACAGTGAAACCATAGCAGAAGATATCAAGATTCCAAAAAAAGGCCAACGTATCAAATGCTGATAAGATTACAGCTAGAGGAATGTGATGCAATTCAAGAGGATTTACTAAGTTTCCATTCTCAGTTACAAATATAAGTGGCGGCCTGTTGTAGGAGAGACAGAGGACGTTCCATACTTCACCTTACCCAGATTTACTACATGCACTTTTGTGCTCCTTATTCCACCATCCGGGTTTTGGCTGTTGCATTCTCCCTGTTTGTATCCACCTGCAAGGTGATTGATCTGATCAGTCACCTGTTATAAGCAAACACTCTATCCCTTGCTTGTGATAGAGACAGTATACCTGCATTCTTCCTGATCAAGTCTCCCGTTTGTCTGCCCTGCTTTGCTAGTCTGGATTTCCCTGTGTATGACCCGGATCAGATATTGGACTATTCCCTGAACTCTGCCTGGCTTTTATCTGGACTGTCATTGGATCGGATATTGGACTATTCCCTGAACTCAGCCTGTGTCACGTACCTGGTAGGTTTTGAGCCCGAAGTGCAGAGAAGGACCTCCCTTACAGCTCCCACTCCTGTTCCTCTGGAATAGAGACAGAAGGCCAGGAGTGAGGAGTGGTATGGGTGCCTGGCAGGATCGACAGTCACCAGAGGTCCAGGAGTGGTGGCACCCTCTGGATCCAGAAGCTGGAGAGGAAGCTGGAATGCAGAGAGGACCCAGAGCCACAGCAGGTAAGGAAGCAGGTAAGTAAGCAGGACTGGAACCAGGAACAAAGCAGCAGGTAGTAGCCTGGAACGCTGGACTGGAACCTGGAACAAGCAGCAGGTAGTAGCCTGGAACGCTGGACTGGAACCAGGAACAAGCAGCAGGTAGTAGCCTGGAACGCTGGACTGGAACCTGGAACAAGCAGCAGGTAGTAGCCTGGAATGCTGGACTGGAACCAGGAGCAAGCAGCAGGTAGTAGACTGGAACGCTGGACTGGAACCAGGAACAAGCAGCAGGTAGTAGCCTGGAACGCTGGACTGGAACCAGGAACAAGGCAGCAGGTAGTAGACTGGAACGCTGGACTGGAACCAGGAACAAGGCAGCAGGTAGTAGACTGGAACGCTGGACTGGAACCAGGAACAAGGCAGCAGGTAGTAGACTGGAACGCTGGACTGGAACCAGGAACAAGGCAGCAGGTAGTAGACTGGAACGCTGGACTGGAACCAGGAACAAGGCAGCAGGTAGTAGACTGGAATGCTGGACTGGAACCAGGAACAAGCAGCAGGTAGTAGACTGGAATGCTGGACTGGAACCAGGAACAAGGCAGCAGGTAGTAGACTGGAACGCTGGACTGGAACCAGGAACAAGGCAGCAAGTAGCAGGCTGGAACGCTGGACTGGAACCAGGAACAAGGCAGCAGGTAGTAGACTGGAATGCTGGACTGGAACCAGGAACAAGGCAGCAAGTAGCAGGCTGGAACGCTGGACTGGAACCAGGAACAAGGCAGCAGGTAGTAGACTGGAATGCTGGACTGGAACCAGGAACAAGGCAGCAAGTAGCAGGCTGGAACGCTGGACTGGAACCAGGAACAAGGCAGCAAGTAGCAGGCTGGAACGCTGGACTGGAACCAGGAACAAGGCAGCAGGTAGTAGACTGGAACGCTGGATACAGGTATCAGACTGAGGGATGGTCAAACAAGCCGAAGGTCGGTATCGGTCGATCAGCAGAGGTACCAGGGACAACACAGAGGGATGGTCAGGCAAGCCAAGAGGGTCTGGTGCAGGCGGATAGCAGGATGGTCTAACAGGAAGCCGGGTCAGATAGCAGAGTACACAGGTCAGATCAGGTTAAGGCACACAGAACGCTGTAGAGCAGACAGCGGGGATGGAGTGTGACAGGCCGGTTTAAATAGCCCGCCTGGCACTAGCGGGAGTGCGTGCGCGAGTGCCCGTGCGTGACAGCACCCGTGAACACGCGCGCATGCGCAGTGGAACCCGCGGCTGTGTCCCCCTGCGTCTGGATCGCTGATTACTGGCAGGATCTTCATGACAGCCTGGCTTTTACCTGGACTGTCATTGGATCGGATATTGGACTATTCCCTGAACTCTGCCTGGCTTTTACCTGGACTGTCATAGAAATACGTTATCTGTCCGCTAACTGCCAGTAGTCTGTTTGCTCAGTTCACATCTGCCCTGGCATGGTGGCCAGACACTATAGCATTGTGTATAAGTCCTGGGGGCAGCCAAGTACCGGTAGGCCTGCTTACCTTAAGGTAATGGGGGCTGCTATAGGTGAAGCACACAGTAGCCAGCTATAGTGTCTGACCACCTGCAGACGTGACATTCCTGACACCTGGTGACATCGCCTTCAGAACTTATATTTGTAACTGAGAATGGAAACTTGCTCTTATCAGCATTTGATTCGTTGGCCTTTTTTTGGAATCTTGAGATCTTCCTTTTATGGTTTCACTGTATATCTCCTTGAGACACTCTCCTGACATATGAACCACTACCGTATATACTCGAGTATAAGTCGAATTTTTCAGCACATTTTTTTGTACTGAATGTGCCCCCCTCGACTTATACTCGAGTCAAGCACTTTTCTGCAGCAAAAAATTTCATTTTCCGAACCGACTTTGGGGCCCCGTATCTCAGGGCCACTTGGTGCTAGAAACCCCAAATTTGGTATGCAAACCCAGTGGACCTAGTACCACAACATATCCAAAGCTGAAGTTCCTAGCACTAAGTGACCCCGAGATACGGGGCCCCAAAATCGGTTCGGAAAATGTCATTCTCTGCTGCAGAAAAGTGCTTGACATTTTCTGAACCGACTTTGGGGCCCCATATCTCAGGGCCACTTGGTGCTAGGAACCCCAAATTTAGTGTACAAACCCAGTGGAACTGGTACCATAACATATCCAAAGCTTGGGTTCCTAGCACCAAGTGGCCCTGAGATACGGGGCCCCAAAACTGGTTTGGAAAATGTCATTTTCTGCTGCAGAAAAGTGCTTGACATTTTCTGAACTGATTTTTGGGGCCCTGTATCTCGTGGCCACTTGGTGCTAGAAACCCCAGCTTTGGAAATTTTATGGTGCTAGTTCCACAGGGTTTGCACACCAAATTTGGGATTCTTAGCACTAAGTGGCCCCGAGATACGGGGCCCCAAATTCGGTCAACTGTGTCTATCTGCAGCAATGTCATTTCGGGACCCTTTGGGTTCAGAGACCCCAAATTTTGGCTGCAGCTAGGGGGCATCTAGGAACCCTTAACTACCGAGTTTGAAGTTCAGGGGACCTATGGCTGCAAATGGGCACAGTGATGCTGCAAATGGGCATTGTTGACCCTCTTTTCCACTTACAGTAGCTGTGCATTTCTCACCCTCGTCTTATACTCGGGTCAATAAGTTTTTCCCATTTTTTTTGTGGTAAATTAGGGCCTCGACTTATACTCGAGTATATACGGTATATTGATTGTATTGTACATCTACTGATATTCAGTGATTATAAACGCAGTACCTGTCAAAGTCTCCTGAAGAAGCCATTATTTGGCGAAACATGTAGAGAGCTGGAGTCTCTGCATTTCTTCCATAATCGCATGGATACTGTAAGATGATGTCACTTGGAAAGGCTGTTTCTAACAAATGTTGAAATAAAATTTTGCTATTTTTATACAATGAATTTGTCTGTTTGGCACCTAAAAAATAAATCCAGTTTTTTTCGCTTGCTATCAAAAAGCCTTTATATAAAATTCATGCAAAGAAAGCTGCACTTGTTCACGTCACCCAGTTCCATCCATCTGGGGGGGGGACACCGGCGTTCAAGTTCGGCCTCTGCAATCTGCTTCAGTAATCATTACAAACACAGGCCGGCACTCCAGTTTCCTTTATTACATTAGAAGGGTAAAAAACACCTCTACAGGTATCTGACGCGTTTCAGCGGCTCTGGGTCTTATTCATCGCTACCGCAGCTAGTAGCTAAGAGTAAGGCCCAAAGTGGCCGAAACGCGTCAGTGTACTTGTCAAGCTGTTTTTTAGCCGTTTGATGTAATAAAGTAGGGGGTCTCCAAACTTCGGCTGCGGCCCTTTGCTTGTCTTTACCCAGCCCTCCCACTGACACAATGGGGCATAATTCCTATTACTGACATAAACAACAGAGCACTGATTCTCACATTGGTACCAACAATGATGGGGTACTATTCCTCCCACTGACAGCTATAATGATGGGGCACTATTCCTCCCACTGATACCAATGATGGGGCACTATTCCTCCCACTGATACCAATGATGGGACACTATTCCTCCCACTGACAGCTATAATGATGGGGCACTATTCCTCCCACTGATACCAATGATGGGGCACTATTCCTCCCACTGATACCAATGATGGGACACTATTCCTCCCACTATCACCAATGATGGGGCACTATTCCTCCCACTATCACCAATGATGGGGCACTATTCCTCCCACTGACACCAATGATGGGGCACTATTTCTCCCACTGACACTAATGATGGGGCACTATTCCTCCCACTGATACCAATGGTGGGGCACTATTCCTCCCACTGACACCAATGATGGGGCACTATTCCTCCCACTGATACCAATGATGGGGCACTATTCCTCCCACTGATACCAATGATGGGGCACTATTCCTCCCACTGACACCAATGATGGGGCACTATTCCTCCCACTGATACCAATGATGGGGCACTATTCCTCCCACTGACTGCAACAATGATGGGGCACTATTCCTCCCACTGACTGCAACAATGATGTGGCACTATTCCTCCCACTGACTGCAACAATGATGAGGCACTATTCCTCCCACTGACAGCTACAATGATGGGGCACTATTCCTCCCACTGACTGCAACAATGATGGGGCACTATTCCTCCCACTGATACCAATGATGAGGCACTATTCCTCCCACTGATACCAATGATGGGGCACTATTCCTCCCACTGACACCAATGATGGGGCACTATTCCTCCCACTGATACCAATGATGGGACACTATTCCTCCCACTGATACCAATGATGGGACACTATTCCTCCCACTGATACCAATGATGAGGCACTATTCCTCCCACTGACAGCTACAATGATGGGGCATTATTCCTCCCACTGACAGCTACAATGATGGGGCACTATTCCTACCACTGACACCAATGATGGATGCGGCACACAGAAGGTTTTTTTTTTTTACGTTAATGCATAGAATGCAAAAACCTTCTGCTTTTAGAACCCCTTTAACTGGAGTGCCGGCCTGTGTTTGTAACCTGATTATAAAAGGTTGGAGCCGGTATTTGGGTACATGGATGGGGGAGCCACAGAGCGCATCTACAGCCTGCTGACAGCAACCTGTCAAAATCAATGACAGGCTGAATCATGCAGCGGCTGTACACCTATATACGCCCCTCCCCCCCAGCCTCAGATGTGAGTATATCGGGGGACAGCTGCTGTATATTTGCTGCCACAAGCCGAAGCCGTACGTGGTATGACCCTCCGCAACATGTTCCCTTTTGCTATTTTGTTTCTCATTGGGTAAAATCAACTTTGACAATAGATAGAAAACATTTTTAAAGGTGGGTTTGGATTGGTTGCTCTCCCGATCACCCCCCCCTTTTTTTGGGGGTTTATATTTTCAGCTGTTCTTACAGTCACAGGATCCTCATTCCTGAATAGAGCATTTCAGGGCTTTTATCTCCCCAACACTATCCAGCTCCATGACGGTATATTCCACTCCATGATGGTATAGTCCACGCCATGATGATATAGTCCACTCCATGATGATATAGTCCACTCCATGACGGTATAGTCCACTCCATGATGGTATATTCCACTCCATGATGGTATATTCCACTCCATGATGGTATATTCCACTCCATGATGGTATATTCCACTCCATGATGGTATAGTCCACTCCATGACGGTATAGTCCACTCCATGATGGTATAGTCCACTCCATGACGGTATAGTCCACTCCATGATGGTATATTCCACTCTATGATGGTATAGTCCACCCCATGATGGTATATTCCACACCATGACGTTATAGTCCACGCCATGATGGTATAGTCCACTCCATGATGGTATATTCCACTCTATGATGGTATAGTCCACCCCATGATGGTATATTCCACACCATGACGTTATAGTCCACGCCATGATGGTATAGTCCACTCCATGATGGTATATTCCACTCCATGATGGTATATTCCACTCCATGACGGTATAGTCCATTCCATGATGATATTGACCACTCCATGACAGTATAGTCCACTCCATGACGGTATAGTCCACTCCATGATGGTATAGTCCACTCCAAGACGGTATATTCCACTCCATGATGGTATAGTCCACTCCATGATGGTATAGTCCACTCTATGATGGTATATTCCACTCTATGATGGTATATTCCACTCCATGATGGTATAGTCCACTCCATGATGGTATAGTCCACTCCATGATGGTATATTCCACTCTATGATGGTATAGTCCACCCCATGATGGTATATTCCACACCATGACGTTATAGTCCACGCCATGATGGTATATTCCACTCCATGATGGTATAGTCCACTCCATGATGGTATAGTCCACTCCATGATGGTATATTCCACTCTATGATGGTATAGTCCACCCCATGATGGTATATTCCACACCATGACGTTATAGTCCACGCCATGATGGTATAGTCCACTCCATGATGGTATAGTCCACTCTATGATGTTATAGTCCACTTCATGACGATATAGTCCACTCCATGATGGTATATTCCACTCCATGATGGTATTGACCACTCCATGAAGGTATATTCCACTCCATGATGGTATATTCCACTCCATGATGGTATTGACCACTCCATGACGGTATAGTCCACTCCATGACGGTATAGTCCACTCCATAATGGTATAGTCCACCCCATGATGGTATAGTCCTCGCCATGATGGTATAGTCCACTCCATGACGGTATATTCCACTTCATGACGGTATATTCCACTCCATGATGGTATATTCCACTCCATGATGGTATAGTCTATTCCATGACGGTATAGTCCATTCCATGATGGTATAGTCCACTCCATGAAGGTATAGTCCACTCCATGACGGTATAGTCCACTCCATGATGGTATAGTCCACTCCATGACGGAATAGTCCACTCCATGATGGTATATTCCACTCCATGACCGTATAGTCCACTCCATGATGGTATAGTCCACTCCATGACGGAATAGTCCACTCCATGATGGTATATTCCACTCCATGACGGTATGGTCCACTCCATGATGGTATATTCCACTCTATGATGGTATTTTCCACTCTCTAATGGTATAGTCCACTCCATGATGGTATAGTCCACTCCATGATTGAATAGTCCACTCCATGATGGTATAGTCCACTCCATGATGGTATAGTCCACTCCATGACGATATAGTCCACTCCATGATGGTATAGTCCACTCCATGATTGAATAGTCCACTCCATGATGGTATAGTCCACACCATGATGGTATAGTCCACTCCATGACGGTATATTCCACTCCACGATGGAATAGTCCACTCCATGACGGTATAGTCCACTCCATGACGGTATATTCCACTCCATGATGGAATAGTCCACTCCATGATGGAATAGTCCACTCCATGACGGTATAGTCTACACTATGATGGTATCGTCCACTCCATGATGGTATCGTCCACTCCATGATGGTATAGTCCACTCCATGATGGTATATTCCACTCCATGACAGGTTCAGTCCACTCCATGATGGTATATTCCACTCCATGATGGTATATTCCACTCCATGACGGTATAGTCCACTCCATGACGGTATAGTCCACTCCATGATGGTATATTCCACTCCATGACAGGTTCAGTCCACTCCATGATGGTATATTCCACTCCATGATGGTATATTCCACTCCATGATGGAATAGTCCACTCCATGACGGTATAGTCTACACTATGATGGTATCGTCCACTCCATGATGGTATCGTCCACTCCATGATGGTATAGTCCACTCCATGATGGTATATTCCACTCCATGACAGGTTCAGTCCACTCCATGATGGTATATTCCACTCCATGACGGTATAGTCCACTCCATGACGGTATAGTCCACTCCATGATGGTATAGTCCACTCTATGATGGTATAGTCCACTCCATGCTCACCATGTCCCTCTTCTCCTCTTGTCCTTTCCTTTCCATCTCTCTCTTTGCCTATACCTTGTGACAGCTGGGATACATCGGTACGTGTATGGGACATCCTCTCTGCCTCAGAGTTGAAGACGCTATGCGGTCACACAGGAGCGGTCACATGCCTGGCTTTGGTCTCACCGGGGGAAGCACAGCTAAGTAAGTGAAAGCCGTGTAATGGAGAAGCTGTCTTGTATGGTGTCATTCCTGTGACAGAACTGTTACAATGGGGGAAATAACGATCGTCTCCCCTCAGATTGTGTAAGTTTTGCCCACTTACATAGAAATGAAGGGTGTATAACATTTATCATAGGTGTATTTTATATGATAGAGACAGACCCTTCATTTCTTTGTAAGGGGGCAATCACACAATCTGCAGGGGAGACGATCGTTATCCCCCCCCCCCCACTGTATATTGTTTTTTTTGGGGGGGGGGGGGGTTTGTCATGATTCCATATCTATAGGGGCTTCCTAAAACTGGAGCGTGCAAAATCCAGTGCCAGCTGTGCATTGTAGCCAATCAGTTTCCTGGTTTTATTGTAAAAGCTTAAAGGGTAACTCTACTTTGGTGGAAAAAAAATATCAAATAAAATATTGTATACGATTAGGACACAAGTCATGTTGTAATTCAATGTTAAAGTGGAGTTCTGCCTGCAAAAAAAAAAAAATCAAATGTCAGCCGCTACAAATAGTGCAGCTGCTGACTTTTAAAATAAGGACATTTACCAGTCCTGGGAGCCGCCATGTCTTCACCCAAAGCCGACCCGTCCCCTTGGCTCCGGGTTTAGCACCGCCATCTTCAGTAAGGGAATCAGGAAGTAAAGCCTTGCAGCTTCACAGCCTGTTTCCTACTGCGCATGCGTGAGTCGCTCTGCACATTCTGACTGGTCCCTGCTGCCTTCTGGGACCTGTATGACTCCCAGAAGACAGTGGGGGGGGGAATTGAGGAGGGGCCGGACATGGCATAGATCACCGTGGATACTGCGGAGATCTTTCGCTGGAAGTGGCAGCAAATACCTGGATTGGATGGGTATCTGCTCCCCCCCCCCCCCCCCCCCCCGAAAGGTGCCAAATGTGACACTGGAGGGGGGGAGGAACCGGATCAGTGGAATTCCATTTTTGGGTGGAACTCCGCTTTAATAAAAATTCCCTTTCCTTTTCAATCTGCAGCTCTGTCATGTTCTGTAAAATGCAATTTGGCCACCTGGAGGCGCTGTGTACACAGATGGTATACAGAATGTCCTCCCAGAAATATCATTTCCTGCTTGTGTGATTGGCTCCTTGATTTTCTTTGGTGAGATACTCCTAAAGGGAAATCGCGTCTGAAGGGAGGCAGATCCTGTCACTTTCCTCATTAGAGCCCTGCAGGTGCAGCAGCTGATTGATCACACACAGGGATTTCTTCACAATAACAAAAGGGAGGAATCTGCAACAAAGTTTGTTATAATCCTTGCAATGTACAGAGATCACCCAGAGGGGGAGGAGTTTATTCCCCACAATGTACAGAGATCACCCAGAGGGGGGAGGGGTTTATTCCCTGCAATGTACAGAGATCACCCAGAGGGGGGAGGGGTTTATTCCCTGCAATGTACAGAGATCACCCCGAGGGGGGAGGGGTTTATTCCCTGCAATGTACAGAGATCACCCAGAGGGGGGAGGGGTTTATTCCCTGCAATGTACAGAGATCACCCAGAGGGGGAGGGGTTTATTCCCTGCAATGTACAGAGATCACCCAGAGGGGGAGGGGTTTATTCCCTGCAGTGTACAGAGATCACCCAGAGGGGGGAGGGGTTTATTCCCTGCAATGTACAGAGATCACCCAGAGGGGGGAGGGGTTTATTCCCCGCAATGTACAGAGATCACCCAGAGGGGGGAGGGGTTTATTCCCTGCAATGTACAGAGATCACCCAGAGGGGGGAGGGGTTTATTCCCTGCAATGTACAGAGATCACCCAGAGGGGGGAGGGGTTTATTCCCTGCAATGTACAGAGATCACCCCGAGGGGGGAGGGGTTTATTCCCTGCAATGTACAGAGATCACCCAGAGGGGGGAGGGGTTTATTCCCTGCAATGTACAGAGATCACCCAGAGGGGGGGAGGGGTTTATTCCCCACAATGTACAGAGATCACCCAGAGGGGGAGAGGTTTATTCCCTGCAATGTACAGAGATCACCCAGAGGGGGGAGGGGTTTATTCCCTGCAGTGTACAGAGATCACCCAGAGGGGGGAGGGGTTTATTCCCTGCAATGTACAGAGATCACCCAGAGGGGGAGGGGTTTATTCCCTGCAGTGTACAGAGATCACCCAGAGGGGGGAGGGGTTTATTCCCTGCAGTGTACAGAGATCACCCAGAGGGGGGAGGGGTTTATTCCCTGCAATGTACAGAGATCACCCAGAGGGGGAGGGGTTTATTCCCTGCAATGTACAGAGATCACCCAGAGGGGGGAGGGGTTTATTCCCTGCAATGTACAGAGATCACCCAGAGGGGGGAGGGGTTTATTCCCTGCAATGTACAGAGATCACCCCAAGGGGGAGGGGTTTATTCCCTGCAATGTACAGAGATCACCCAGAGGGGGGAGGGGTTTATTCCCTGCAATGTACAGAGATCACCCCAAGGGGGAGGGGTTTATTCCCTGCAATGTACAGAGATCACCCCGAGGGGGAGGGGTTTATTCCCCGCAATGTACAGAGATCACCCAGAGGGGGGAGGGGTTTATTCCCTGCAATGTACAGAGATCACCCAGAGGGGGGAGGGGTTTATTCCCCGCAATGCACAGAGATCACCCAGAGGGGGAGGGGTTTATTCCCTGCAATGTACAGAGATCACTCAGAGGGGGGAGGGGTTTATTCCCCACAATGTACAGAGATCACCCAGAGGGGGAGGGGTTTATTCCCCGCAATGTACAGAGATCACCCAGAGGGGGGAGGGGTTTATTCCCCGCAATGTACAGAGATCACCCCGAGGGGGGAGGGGTTTTTTCCCTGCAATGTACAGAGATCACCCAGAGGGGGGAGGGGTTTATTCCCTGCAATGTACAGAGATCACCCCGAGGGGGAGGGGTTTATTCCCCACAATGTACAGAGATCACCCAGAGGGGGGAGGGGTTTATTCCCCGCAATGTACAGAGATCACCCCGAGGGGGGAGGGGTTTATTCCCTGCAATGTACAGAGATCACCCAGAGGGGGGAGGGGTTTATTCCCTGCAATGTACAGAGATCACCCAGAGGGGGAGGGGTTTATTCCCTGCAATGTACAGAGATCACCCCGAGGGGGAGGGGTTTATTCCCTGCAATGTACAGAGATCACCCAGAGGGGGGAGGGGTTTATTCCCTGCAATGTACAGAGATCACCCCGAGGGGGAGGGGTTTATTCCCTGCAATGTACAGAGATCACCCAGAGGGGGGAGGGGTTTATTCCCCACAATGTACAGAGATCACCCCGAGGGGGAGGGGTTTATTCCCCGCAATGTACAGAGATCACCCCGAGGGGGGAGGGGTTTATTCCCTGCAATGTACAGAGATCACCCAGAGGGGGGAGGGGTTTATTCCCTGCAATGTACAGAGATCACCCCGAGGGGGAGGGGTTTATTCCCCACAATGTACAGAGATCACCCAGAGGGGGGAGGGGTTTATTCCCCGCAATGTACAGAGATCACCCCGAGGGGGGAGGGGTTTATTCCCTGCAATGTACAGAGATCACCTAGAGGGGGGAGGGGTTTATTCCCTGCAATGTACAGAGATCACCCAGAGGGGGAGGGGTTTATTTCCTGCGATGTACAGAGATCACCCCGAGGGGGAGGGGTTTATTCCCTGCAATGTACAGAGATCACCCCGAGGGGGGAGGGGTTTATTCCCTGCAATGTACAGAGATCACCCAGAGGGGGAGGGGTTTATTCCCCGCAATGTACAGAGATCACCCCGAGGGGGAGGGGTTTATTCCCCGCAATGTACAGAGATCACCCCGAGGGGGGAGGGGTTTATTCCCTGCAATGTACAGAGATCACCCAGAGGGGGAGGGGTTTATTCCCCGCAATGTACAGAGATCACCCGAGGGGGGAGGGGTTTATTCCCTGCAATGTACAGAGATCACCCCGAGGGGGGAGGGGTTTATTCCCTGCAATGTACAGAGATCACCCCGAGGGGGGAGGGGTTTATTCCCCGCAATGTACAGAGATCACCCAGAGGGGGAGGGGTTTATTCCCTGCAATGTACAGAGATCACCCAGAGGGGGAGGGGTTTATTCCCCGCAATGTACAGAGATCACCCAGAGGGGGAGGGGTTTATTCCCCGCAATGTACAGAGATCACCCAGAGGGGGAGGGGTTTATTCCCTGCAATGTACAGAGATCACCCAGAGGGGGAGGGGTTTATTCCCCGCAATGTACAGAGATCACCCAGAGGGGGAGGGGTTTATTCCCCGCAATGTACAGAGATCACCCAGAGGGGGGAGGGGTTTATTCCCTGCAATGTACAGAGATCACCCCGAGGGGGGAGGGGTTTATTCCCCGCAATGTACAGAGATCACCCCGAGGGGGGAGGGGTTTATTCCCTGCAATGTACAGAGATCACCTAGAGGGGGGAGGGGTTTATTCCCTGCAATGTACAGAGATCACCCAGAGGGGGAGGGGTTTATTTCCTGCGATGTACAGAGATCACCCCGAGGGGGAGGGGTTTATTCCCTGCAATGTACAGAGATCACCCCGAGGGGGGAGGGGTTTATTCCCTGCAATGTACAGAGATCACCCAGAGGGGGAGGGGTTTATTCCCCGCAATGTACAGAGATCACCCCGAGGGGGAGGGGTTTATTCCCCGCAATGTACAGAGATCACCCCGAGGGGGGAGGGGTTTATTCCCTGCAATGTACAGAGATCACCCAGAGGGGGAGGGGTTTATTCCCCGCAATGTACAGAGATCACCCGAGGGGGGAGGGGTTTATTCCCTGCAATGTACAGAGATCACCCCGAGGGGGGAGGGGTTTATTCCCTGCAATGTACAGAGATCACCCCGAGGGGGGAGGGGTTTATTCCCCGCAATGTACAGAGATCACCCAGAGGGGGAGGGGTTTATTCCCTGCAATGTACAGAGATCACCCAGAGGGGGAGGGGTTTATTCCCCGCAATGTACAGAGATCACCCAGAGGGGGAGGGGTTTATTCCCCGCAATGTACAGAGATCACCCAGAGGGGGAGGGGTTTATTCCCTGCAATGTACAGAGATCACCCAGAGGGGGAGGGGTTTATTCCCTGCAATGTACAGAGATCACCCCGAGGGGGGAGGGGTTTATTCCCTGCAATGTACAGAGATCACCCAGAGGGGGGAGGGGTTTATTCCCTGCAATGTACAGAGATCACCCAGAGGGGGAGGGGTTTATTCCCTGCAATGTACAGAGATCACCCAGAGGGGGGAGGGGTTTATTCCCTGCAATGTACAGAGATCACCCTGAGGGGGAGGGGTTTATTCCCTGCGATGTACAGAGATCACCCAGAGGGGGAGGGGTTTATTCCCTGCGATGTACAGAGATCACCCTGAGGGGGAGGGGTTTATTCCCTGCAATGTACAGAGATCACCCCAAGGGGGAGGGGTTTATTCCCTGCAATGTACAGAGATCACCCCGAGGGGGAGGGGTTTATTCCCCGCAATGTACAGAGATCACCCAGAGGGGGGAGGGGTTTATTCCCTGCAATGTACAGAGATCACCCAGAGGGGGGAGGGGTTTATTCCCCGCAATGCACAGAGATCACCCAGAGGGGGAGGGGTTTATTCCCTGCAATGTACAGAGATCACTCAGAGGGGGGAGGGGTTTATTCCCCACAATGTACAGAGATCACCCAGAGGGGGGAGGGGTTTATTCCCCGCAATGTACAGAGATCACCCAGAGGGGGGAGGGGTTTATTCCCCGCAATGTTCAGAGATCACCCCGAGGGGGGAGGGGTTTTTTCCCTGCAATGTACAGAGATCACCCAGAGGGGGGAGGGGTTTATTCCCCGCAATGTACAGAGATCACCCCGAGGGGGAGGGGTTTATTCCCCGCAATGTACAGAGATCACCCCGAGGGGGGAGGGGTTTATTCCCTGCAATGTACAGAGATCACCCCGAGGGGGAGGGGTTTATTCCCCACAATGTACAGAGATCACCCAGAGGGGGGAGGGGTTTATTCCCCGCAATGTACAGAGATCACCCCGAGGGGGGAGGGGTTTATTCCCTGCAATGTACAGAGATCACCCAGAGGGGGGAGGGGTTTATTCCCTGCAATGTACAGAGATCACCCAGAGGGGGAGGGGTTTATTCCCTGCAATGTACAGAGATCACCCCGAGGGGGAGGGGTTTATTCCCTGCAATGTACAGAGATCACCCAGAGGGGGGAGGGGTTTATTCCCTGCAATGTACAGAGATCACCCAGAGGGGGAGGGGTTTATTCCCCACAATGTACAGAGATCACCCCGAGGGGGAGGGGTTTATTCCCCGCAATGTACAGAGATCACCCCGAGGGGGGAGGGGTTTATTCCCTGCAATGTACAGAGATCACCCAGAGGAGGGAGGGGTTTATTCCCCGCAATGTACAGAGATCACCCCGAGGGGGGAGGGGTTTATTCCCCGCAATGTACAGAGATCACCCCGAGGGGGAGGGGTTTATTCCCCACAATGTACAGAGATCACCCAGAGGGGGGAGGGGTTTATTCCCCGCAATGTACAGAGATCACCCAGAGGGGGGAGGGGTTTATTCCCCGCAATGTACAGAGATCACCCCGAGGGGGGAGGGGTTTATTCCCCGCAATGTACAGAGATCACCCCGAGGGGGAGGGGTTTATTCCCCACAATGTACAGAGATCACCCAGAGGGGGGAGGGGTTTATTCCCCGCAATGTACAGAGATCACCCAGAGGGGGGAGGGGTTTATTCCCTGCAATGTACAGAGATCACCCAGAGGGGGGAGGGGTTTATTCCCTGCAATGTACAGAGATTACCCCGAGGGGGGAGGGGTTTATTCCCTGCAATGTACAGAGATCACCCAGAGGGGGAGGGGTTTATTCCCTGCGATGTACAGAGATCACCCCGAGGGGGAGGGGTTTATTCCCTGCGATGTACAGAGATCACCCCGAGGGGGGAGGGGTTTATTCCCTGCAATGTACAGAGATCACCCAGAGGGGGAGGGGTTTATTCCCCGCAATGTACAGAGATCACCCCGAGGGGGAGGGGTTTATTCCCCGCAATGTACAGAGATCACCCCGAGGGGGGAGGGGTTTATTCCCTGCAATGTACAGAGATCACCCAGAGGGGGAGGGGTTTATTCCCCGCAATGTACAGAGATCACCCGAGGGGGGAGGGGTTTATTCCCTGCAATGTACAGAGATCACCCCGAGGGGGGAGGGGTTTATTCCCCGCAATGTACAGAGATCACCCAGAGGGGGAGGGGTTTATTCCCTGCAATGTACAGAGATCACCCAGAGGGGGAGGGGTTTATTCCCCGCAATGTACAGAGATCACCCAGAGGGGGAGGGGTTTATTCCCCGCAATGTACAGAGATCACCCAGAGGGGGAG
Source organism: Lithobates clamitans (assembly GCA_037952925.1). Classification (NCBI taxonomy): domain Eukaryota; kingdom Metazoa; phylum Chordata; class Amphibia; order Anura; family Ranidae; genus Lithobates; species Lithobates clamitans. The sequence goes on from JBBGZY010002320.1 coordinate 269,211, forward strand.
GGGTTTATTCCCTGCAGTGTACAGAGATCACCCAGAGGGGGAGGGGTTTATTCCCTGCAATGTACAGAGATCACCCCGAGGGGGGAGGGGTTTATTCCCTGCAATGTACAGAGATCACCCAGAGGGGGGAGGGGTTTATTCCCTGCGATGTACAGAGATCACCCAGAGGGGGAGGGGTTTATTCCCTGCAATGTATATAGATCACCCAGAGGGGGGAGGGGTTTATTCCCTGCAATGTACAGAGATCACCCTGAGGGGGAGGGGTTTATTCCCTGCAATGTACAGAGATCACCCAGAGGGGGAGGGGTTTATTCCCTGCAATGTACAGAGATCACCCAGAGGGGGAGGGGTTTATTCCCTGCAATGTACAGAGATCACCCAGAGGGGGAGGGGTTTATTCCCTGCAATGTACAGAGATCACCCAGAGGGGGGAGGGGTTTATTCCCTGCAATGTACAGAGATCACCCAGAGGGGGAGGGGTTTATTCCCCGCAATGTACAGAGATCACCCCGAGGGGGAGGGGTTTATTCCCTGCAATGTACAGAGATCACCCCGAGGGGGGAGGGGTTTATTCCCTGCAATGTACAGAGATCACCCCGAGGGGGGAGGGGTTTATTCCCCGCAATGTACAGAGATCACCCAGAGGGGGAGGGGTTTATTCCCTGCAATGTACAGAGATCACCCAGAGGGGGAGGGGTTTATTCCCTGCGATGTACAGAGATCACCCCGAGGGGGAGGGGTTTATTCTCTGCGATGTACAGAGATCACCCAGAGGGGGAGGGGTTTATTCCCTGCAATGTACAGAGATCACCCAGAGGGGGAGGGGTTTATTCCCTGCAATGTACAGAGATCACCCCGAGGGGGGAGGGGTTTATTCCCCACAATGTACAGAGATCACCCAGAGGGGGGAGGGGTTTATTCCCCACAATGTACAGAGATCACCCAGAGGGGGGAGGGGTTTATTCCCCACAATGTACAGAGATCACCCAGAGGGGGGAGGGGTTTATTCCCCGCAATGTACAGAGATCACCCCGAGGGGGGAGGGGTTTATTCCCCGCAATGTACAGAGATCACCCCGAGGGGAATGTTTTCTTCTCAACAAATGTGGAGTTACTCTTTAATTGAAGAAGCTGAAGTGAGAAGCTGATTGGCTCCCATGTAGAGCTGCACCAGATTTTTCACTCTCCGGTTTTAGTAAATCCCCTCCCCCCCCCATGTCTTTGTCTTGATTCCATACGAAAGTTTTCTTGTCATATTTCTGCCTTTCAGACTCCAGTCTCTTCCCTCCACATGAAGATTTTGTCTGCAGCGGATCGGCGGACTGCAGTATCAAAGTCTGGAGTCTGATCTCCGGTAAGAGAATCAAGAAATCTCATCATTTTCATTCTATTTCCAAAATGATTTTCGGGCAGATTATACAGAAGGCATATTTAGTACAGTGAGGGGGAAAGTATTTGATCGGCTGCTGATTTTGTGACAAAGAATCGATCGTCTATAATTTTATTGGTCGGTTTATTATAACAGTGAGAGAATAACAACAAAAATATCCAGAAAACACATTTCAAAAAAGTTATAAATTGATTTGCATTTTAATGAGTGAAATAAGTATGTGAACCCTTCACAAAACATGACTTAGTAGTTGGTGGAGAAACCCTTGTTGGCGATCACAGAGGTCAGACGTTTCTTGGAGTTGGCCTCCAGGTTTGCTCACATCTCAGGAGGGATTTTGTCCTCTTTGCAGATCTTCTCCAAGTCATTAAGATTTCCAGGATGACGTTTGGTAACTCGAACCTTCAGCTCTCTCCACATATTTTCTATAGGATTAAGGTCTGGAGACTGGATAGGCCACTCCAAGACCTCAATGTGCTTCTTCTTGAGCCTTTGTTGCCTTGGCCGTGTGTTTTGGGACATTGTCATGTTCGAAGACCCATCCATGACCCATTTTCAATGTCCTGGCTGAGGGAAGGAGGTTCTCACCGAAAATTTGGTGGTACATGGCCCCGCCCATCGTCCCTTTGATGAGGTGAAGTTGTCCTGTCCCCTTAGCAGAAAAACACCCCAAAAGCATAATGTTTCCCCCTCCTTGTATGACGGTGGGGGACGGTGTTCTTGGGGTCATAGGACCTCCATGTATGACGGTGGGGGATGGTGTTCTTGGGGTCATAGGACCTCCATGTATGACGGTGGGGGATGGTGTTCTTGGGGTCATAGGACCTCCATGTATGACGGTGGGGGATGGTGTTCTTGGGGTCATAGGACCTCCATGTATGACGGTGGGGGATGGTGTTCTTGGGGTCATAGGACCTCCATGTATGATGGTGGGGGATGGTGTTCTTGGGGTCATAGGACCTCCATGTATGATGGTGGGGGATGGTGTTCTTGGGGTCATAGGACCTCCATGTATGACGGGGGGGGGGATGGTGTTCTTGGGGTCATAGGCAGCATTCCTCCTCCTCCTCCAAACACGGTGAGTTGAGTTGATGCCACAGATCTCGATTTTGGTCTCCTCTGACCACAACACTTTCCCCCAGTTCTCCTCAGAATCATTCGATGTTCATTAGTGATCTTCAGACGGACCTGTACATGTGATTTCCTGAGCAGGAGGACCTTGCGGGGGCTGCAGGATTTCAGTCCTTCACGGTGTAGTGTGTTACCGATTGTTTTCTTGGTGACTATGGTCCCAGCTGAGATCATTGACTCTCCCGTGTAGTTCTGGCCTGATTCCTCACCGTTCTCATGATCATTGAACCTCCCCGAGGTGAGATCCTGTATGGAGCCCCAGACCGAGGGAGATCGATCGTTATTTTGTGTCTCTTCCATTTGTGAATAAATCCCACCAACTGTTGTCACCCTCTCACCAAGCTGCTTGGCGATGGTCTTGTAGCCCATTGCAGAGCATGTGCAGAGCTGCCAACACCGCTCTACAAGATCCCCAACTGCAGTGGGGACATGGACAGAAGGGGGAGATAGAAAGCAGCAGGATCAACCAGGTTTTATGCAGAATACAGAAAAGGAATCTCATAGTGACTAAGTGAGTATGACCAGCATGGAATCCACCATTTATTGACAGCTTTTAACCACTTACCAACAGCACTGTAGCCAAAAGACGGCTACAGCACAGTTGTCCGGTTCTGGAAGGGCGCTTATTGACATCTTCCCAGAACCCTGCCCCCCTCTCCCTACACGCCCACACCCCTACACGAGGCGTGCATTGGGGGAGCTCTGTGATTGCTGTGTCTGTCGTACAGAGCCATCACAGATAAAGTTAAAGGGCCAATCAGAACAGCCCTTTACCATGTGATGAGCTGTGTCCAATCACAGCTCATCACATGTAAAAAAAAAAATGGCGGTTATTGGCATTTCCTTTCCTCAGTGCTGTCACTGTGTGAGGAAAAGAAAGCCGATGACGAGCTATCCTGTGACAGGGGACATTTACACTGATTATCAGTGCAGCCTCATCAGTGCAACATATCAGTGTCCATCAATGCAACATATCAGTGTCCATCAGTGCAACATATCAGTGTCCATCAGTGCAACATATCAGTGTCCATCAGTGCAACATATCAGTGTCCATCAGTGCAACATATCAGTGTCCATCAGTGCAACATATCAGTGTCCATCAATGCAACATATCAGTGTCCATCAGTGCAACATATCAGTGTCCATCAATGCAACATATCAGTGTCCATCAGTGCAACATATCAGTGTCCATCAATGCAACATATCAGTGTCCATCAATGCAACATATCAGTGTCCATCAATGCAACATATCAGTGTCCATCAGTGCAACATATCAGTGTCCATCAGTGCAACATATCAGTGTCCATCAGTGCAACATATCAGTGTCCATCAGTGCAACATATCAGTGTCCATCAGTGCAACATATCAGTGTCCATCAGTGCAACATATCAGTGTCCATCAATGCAACATATCAGTGTCCATCAATGCAACATATCAGTGTCCATCAATGCAACATATCAGTGTCCATCAGTGCAACATATCAGTGTCCATCAGTGCAACATATCAGTGTCCATCAGTGCAACATATCAGTGTCCATCAGTGCAACATATCAGTGTCCATCAGTGCAACATATCAGTGTCCATCAGTGCAACATATCAGTGTCCATCAATGCAACATATCAGTGTCCATCAATGCAACATATCAGTGTCCATCAATGCAACATATCAGTGTCCATCAGTGCAACATATCAGTGTCCATCAATGCAACATATCAGTGTCCATCAGTAAAGAAGAAAAATTACTTATTTGCAAAATTTTAGAAAAGAAACTAAGAAAACTTTTTTCTTTTTAATTTTCGGTATTTTTTCATTTGTTTAGCAAAAAATAAAACCCCCCAGTGGTGATTAAATGCCACCAAAAGAAAGCTCTATTTGTGGGAAGAAAATGATAAAAATGTAGTTTGGGTACAGTGTTGTATGACCGCGTAATTGTCATTCAAAGTGGGACAGCGCTGAAAGCTGAACATTGGCCTGGGCAGGAAGGGGGGGAGTGCCCGGTAGGCAAGTTTGGTTTATGACACTTTAATCCAACCCCCCACCCCCAACACTTTAAAAAAAAAATATATATATATATATATATATACCTTCTGGCTGGATGGCAAAGGCCCTTCCTCCTCTGGAGCCCAGGGGCTGCTGGATGATAATGCCCCAGGGGGGGTGAGCCCATAATAGCCTGGGCTCAGAGGAAGTAGGGTGAATGATGCTGGCTGCCATTTAACATTGAAGACTAGCAGCATCTAGTGGTGAAAAGACATTACCATGGGGAGTGACTTCGGATTGATGGTGAGTATTGCAGCAACACCTGCTTTTTTATTTTTGAATAATTCTGTCCTCTTTAATTAACATTTAAAACAAAAAAAATAAATTTAATCTAAACTTTAAAAGAGCTGAAAATGTGTGGGAAATGAACTCCCAGTATTCGTATTTGGTGGGACTCTTAAAGCTGCACAGGATTAGGCTTAAACATGTTTATCTGGAAGAAGCCGGTGTGAGTTCATTGTAATGGATGGCGGATCTCGGTGTCTTATGTTGTGTCGGAGATGTGAGACGCCTTCTGCTCTTTGTACATTTATCTCTTCTTTTTGTTTCATTCAGACTTGTTGATGTATTTTTCCTCTATTTGAATCCCTCCAGGTCAGCCTCTGCTCAGCATATACACTTTCTCCGCAGTGTCAGCCCTTACTCATATCCCGGACACTAAACTGATCATATCTGGATCTGGTGAGTCTCTCTCCATCCCATTCCATAATGATGTGCATTAATATTTTTATGAATAAAGTTTTAACGAACAGTCTACTGACTGGAATGGTACCAGCTGATTGGAGAAAACCCAATGTAGCACTAATATTTAAAAAGGGCCCAAAATACATCCCTGGGAATTACAGACCAGTTAGCCTAACATCAATAGTATGTAAACTCTTGGAGGGGATGATAAAGGACTATATACAAGATTTTAGTAATAAGAATGATATCATTAGCAGTAATCAGCATGGATTCATGAAGAATCGTTCTTGCCAAACCAATCTACTAACCTTCTATGAGGAGGGGAGTTGCCATCTAGATAAAGGAAGGCCCATAGACGTGGTGTATCTGGATTTTACAAAAGCATTTGACACAGTTCCCCATAAACGTTTACTGTACAAAATAAGGTGCGTTGGCATGGACCATAGGGTGAGTACATGGATTGAAAACTGGCTACAAGGGCGTGTTCAGAGGGTGGTGATAAATGGGGAGTACTCGGAATAGTCAGAGGACAGGGAGCGGAGGGGGGAGGAGGGGAACATAGAGGGGGGTGGAGGAGGAGGACAGGGAGTGGAGGGGGGGGGCATGGAGGGGGGTGGAGGAGAACGGGGGGGGGGTGGAGAAGTACAGGGGATCAGGGGAGCAGCACACAGAAAACAGCGGGGGATGATCAGTGTGGCGGGGAACAGCTGTGATCACCAATCTCCCTGTATAGACTTTTAGCTGACAGCCGGGGGAGGGGAGAGAAGGAGAAGCGGCTGTCAGCTAAAAATCTATACAGGGAGATCGGTGATCACAGCTGTTCCCCGCTGCACCGATCATTCCCCGCCGCACCGATCATTCCCGGGATATCTGGAGGTGCTTGCGGGCGCGTGCGGGACCGGCCGCAGAAATGTGGGAGACTCCCGCACCTCATGGGAGACTTGGGATGTCTGCCTTCCTGTTCTCCCCCCTATTTTTTGCCCCCTCCCCCCCTTTTTACTCAGGCTGTTGCTGAATTATCAAGAAAATGAACAATAAAGCCTCGTACACACGATCGGATTTTCCGACGGGAAATGTGTGATGACAGGATGTCAAAATCCGACCGTTTGTACGCTCCATCGGACAATTGTTGTTGGATTTTCCGTTGACAAATGTTGGATGGCAGGTTTTAAAATTTTCCGCAGACAAATGTCTGTTGTCGGATTTTCCGAGCGTGTGTACACAAGTCTGTCGGACAAAAGTCCAAAGCACAAACACGCATGCTCAGAAGCAAGGACGAGCCGGAAGCGTTCGTAATGGAGAATTAACATTCGTGACGCAGTAAATTGTGAAATGTGGAAATGCAGCGCACAATTCTCTTCTTCTTTATGGGATAATAATGAAGAGGCTTTGCTGGTGATAATGATGGAGTTTTTGCAAACTGATTTTCAACACTTTTTTTTTCTAGTGATATCAAGAATAATATTATTATGTTTTTGTTTTTTTATTTGGGGAAGTTACCACAACACCATTATTATCCCGGAATTTTTAGGATCAAAGATACATCTATGTTGGTGTCTCTTGTTAATGTTACTTTGTATTTTATAAATATAACTGCCGACTCCCAAACTGTCATTGGAAGTAAAACACAAAGCCGAGTATTATTCTACACTATTATTTTATTGTGCATTAAAAAAAGAAAACAAATAAAATTAGACATGAAATCTGCCAATAGAACTTCACCAAAAAGTGCATTTTATACATCCAAAAATATAGAAAATATACCAAATCAAATCATTATTATTATTCAACCAAAAAATGAATGACAAAGCGATAACTCCGAGGCCGATAATAAATAATAAATAACACGTCATCTTCTCCGATTCCGCAACGTGTCTGGATGATGAACGGCCGTTCAGAAACCAACTGAAAAGCGCGAATCAACACTCACCAAACTTCTACTAACAGGAAATTAGCAGAAGGAGCCCAAAGGGTGGCGCTAAAGAGCTGAAAAACAACGTAGTACGTCACTACATTCGTATTTGTTGGCCAACAATTGTGTGGGCGTGTGTGTGCGAGACAAGTTTGGGCCGACGCCCTTCGGACAAAATTCCACACATTTGTTGGCCAACAATCCGATCGTGTGTACGGGGCTTTAGACTTTTTTGGTTTGATGCACCTGAGATATTTGTAGCTGATTTGAACTCCAAGTTTATTTGGGATTTAGAAATGAATTTAATAAAGACGGCTTTGGATGATTCTTCTCGCGGTAGATCTTATGTCAGGACTAAAGGTTAGATGCTTTAAATATTGTGGGATTTTCTGACCCATTCTTGACTTGGTGGAAAATTGACGACATTCTTGTTGTGATGCAGATGGTGGGAAGATCGATGTCTGGGACCTGAACACCCAGGAAAACGTTCGCTCAGAGAGAACACATGAAGATAAAGTGACAGCTCTGCAGGTAAGATATTAAAGAGGATCCCCTATCTCATGGGGCGCTCAACCTGCAGCCCTCCAGCTGATGAGGAACTACAAGTCCCATGAGGCATTGCTGACCGATAACAAGCATGAATCCCCAAAGGCAGAGGCATGATGGGACTTGTAGTTCCGCCACGGCTGGAGGGCCGGGGGTTGGGCTCCCATGTGGTGGTTTATCACAGCCAGGCAGGTAAAGCTGAACATCAGACTTCCCTTCAGTCTTATACAGCTTTCTCTTCTGGACTGATACGGCTTCCTCTGATTTCACTGCACACTGTGAGCTTCTCACCATGTGCATTAGTGGCTGCAGCAAGTCCTATAGAGCCCCGCCCCATTTCCTGGCGGGAAGACTTCCAGTGTTATCTGTTTCCTCCCCAACCTGAGTTACATAGTTACATAGAAGGTGAGGGTGATAAAAGACACAAGTCCATCAAGTCCAACCTATGTGTGTGATTATGTGTCAGTATTACATTGTATATCCCTGTATATTGCGGTCATTCAGGTGATTATCTAATAGTTTCTTGAAGATATCAATGCTCCCCGCTGAGACCACCGCCTGTGGAAGGGAATTCCACATCCTTGCCGCTCTTACAGTAAAGAACCCTCTACGTAGTTTAAGGTTAAACCTCTTTTCTTCTAATTGTAATGAGTGCCCACAAGTCTTGTTAAACTCTCTTCTACAATAAAAGTTTCCTCCCTATTGTGGGGTCACCAGTCCGGTATTTCTCTATTGTGGGGTCACCAGTCCGGTATTTATATATTGTGGGGTCACCAGTCCGGTATTTATATATTGTGGGGTCACCAGTCTGGTATTTATATATTGTGGGGTCACCAGTCCGGTATTTATATATTGTGGGGTCACCAGTCCGGTATTTGTATATTGTGGGGTCACCAGTCCGTTATTTCTCTATTGTGGGGTCACCAGTCCGGTATTTATATATTGTGGGGTCACCAGTCCGGTATTTATATATTGTGGGGTCACCAGTCCGGTATTTGTATATTGTGGGGTCACCAGTCCGGTATTTGTATATTGTGGGGTCACCAGTCCGGTATTTATATATTGTGGGATCACCAGTCCGGTATTTGTATATTGTGGGGTCACCAGTCCGGTATTTCTCTATTGTGGGGTCACCAGTCCGGTATTTGTATATTGTGGGGTCACCAGTCCGGTATTTATATATTGTGGGGTCACCAGTCCGGTATTTATATATTGTGGGGTCACCAGTCCAGTGTTTGTATATTGTGGGGTCACCAGTACAGTATTTGTAAATTGAAATCATATCCCCTCTCAAGCGTCTCTTCTCCAGAGAGAATAAGTTCAGAGCTCACAACCTTTCCTCATAACTAAGATCCTCCAGACCCTTTATTAGCTTTGTTGCCCTTCTTTGTAGTCGCTCCATTTCCAGTACATCCTTCCTGAGGACTGGTGCCCAGAATTGGACAGCATACTTCAGGTGCGGCCGGACCAGAGTCTTGTAGAGCGGGAGAATTATAATTTTATCTCTGGAGTTGATCCCCTTTTTAATGCCAATATTCTGTTTGCTTTATTATTTATTTATTTATTTATTTATTTCAGGTACTTGTATAGCGCCGTCAATTTACGCAGCGCTTTACATATACATTGTACATTCACATCAGTCCCTACCCTCAAGGAGCTTACAATCTAAGGTCCCTAACTCACATTCATACGTACTAGGGATAATTTAGACAGGATCCAATTAACCTACCAGCATGTCTTTGTAGTGTGGGAGGAAACCGGAGGAAACCCAACCAGGTAGTGTCGTGGTTGGGATTCGAACCAGCAACCCTTCTTACTGCTAGGAGAGAGTGCTACCCACTACACCACTGTGCCGCCCCTATTAGCAGCAGCTTGGCATTGCATGTCATTGCTGAGCCTATCATCTACTAGGACCCCCAGGTCCTTTTCCATCCTAGATCCCCCCAGAGGTTCTCCCCCCAGTCTATAGATTGCATTCATATTTTTGCCACCCAAATGCATTATTTTACATTTTTCTACATTGAACCTCATTTGCCATGTAGTCGCCCACCCCATTAATTTGTTCAGATCTTTTTGCAAGGTTTCCACATCCTGCGGAGAAGTTATTGCCCTGCTTAGCTTAGTATCGTCTGCAAATACAGAGATTGAACTGTTTATCCCATCCTCCAGATCGTTTATGAACAAATTAAATAGGATTGGTCCCAGCACAGAACCCTGGGGGACCCCACTACCCACCCCTGACCATTCCGAGTACTCCCCATTTATCACCACCCTCTGAACTCGCCCTTGTAGCCAGTTTTCAATCCATGTACTCACCCTATGGTCCATGCCAACGCACCTTATTTTGTACAGTAAACGTTTATGGGGAACTGTGTCAAATGCTTTTGTAAAATCCAGATACACCACGTCTACGGGCCTTCCTTTATCTAGATGGCAACTCACCTCCTCATAGAAGGTTAATAGATTGGTTTGGCAAGAACGATTCTTCATGAATCCATGCTGATTACTGCTAATGATACCGTTCTCATTACTAAAATCTTGTATATAGTCCCTTATCATCCCCTCCAAGAGTTTACATACTATTGATGTTAGGCTGACTGGTCTGTAATTCCCAGGGATGTATTTTGGGCCCTTTTTAAATATTGGTGCTACATTGGCTTTTCTCCAATCAGCTGGTACCAATGTTTGTAATGTTTGTTCCTTTTCAGCTCCACGCTGGATTGCTGTACTCCGGATCCTCAGATGGCTTTCTGAAGGTTTGGAAAGTTTCCTCGTCGGGTTGGCTGAGTCTCCTGCACTCCTGTGACAGTCTGTCCCTCCCCCTGCGCGGTCTGTACGCTCTCTGTGCCACAGCAGGTCACATCTATGTAGCCAATCAGGGAGCTTCTTTAAAAGTCGTGGACTGGAAGCAAGGTAGGAGAGCAGATTATAGATTGTTTATCAACCTGTATTTATTGTACCTGTACAACCTGCATTGTATGGAATCGGGAGAAGTCAAAGTGATTCTTTTACAAAAACAGACATGTAATATATTGCAGCTCATACGTCCTCAGATGTGGCGGCTGCATTCGTCTTCCGATTTTCAGGCTTTTCCCCCCCTACTTCCACCTTGTGATTCTGCCAGTGACACACTTCCTGTCCTGAAGTGACAACATTCACTCACTCTACTAGGTTCAGTGTTATTAGTGGTGTACCCCTAGGTTCAGTGTTATTAGTGGTGTACCCCAAGGTTCAGTCTTATTGGTGGTGTACCCCAAGGTTCAGTGTTATTGGTGGTGTACCTCAAGGTTCAGTCTTATTGGTGGTGTACCCCAAGGTTCAGTGTTATTGGTGGAGTACCCCAAGGTTCAGTCTTATTGGTGGTGTACCCCAAGGTTCAGTGTTATTGGTGGTGTACCCCAAGGTTCAGTGTTATTGGTGGTGTACCCCAAGGTTCAGTGTTATTGGTGGTGTACCCCAAGGTTCAGTGTTATTGGTGGTGTACCCCAAGGTTCAGTGTTATTGGTGGAGTACCCCAAGGTTCAGTGTTATTGGTGGAGTACCCCAAGGTTCAGTGTTATTAGTGGTGTACCCCAAGGTTCAGTGTTATTGGTGGTGTACCCCAAGGTTTAGTGTTATTGGTGGAGTACCCCAAAATTCAGTGTTATTGGTGGTGTACCCCAAGGTTCAGTGTTATTATTGGGGTACCCCAAGGTTCAGTGTTATTGGTGGTGTACCCCAAGGTTCAGTGTTATTGGTGGTGTACCCCAAGGTTCAGTGTTATTGGTGGTGTACCCCAAGGTTCAGTGTTATTATTGGGGTACCCCAAGGTTCAGTCTTATTGGTGGTGTACCCCAAGGTTCAGTCTTATTGGTGGTGTACCCCAAGGTTCAGTCTTATTGGTGGTGTACCCCAAGGTTCAGTGTTATTGGTGGAGTACCCCAAGGTTCAGTGTTATTGGTGGTGTACCCCAAGGTTCAGTGTTATTGGTGGTGTACCCCAAGGTTCAGTGTTATTGGTGGAGTACCCCAAGGTTCAGTCTTATTGGTGGTGTACCCCAAGGTTCAGTGTTATTGGTGGTGTACCCCAAGGTTCAGTGTTATTGGTGGTGTACCCCAAGGTTCAGTGTTATTGGTGGTGTACCCCAAGGTTCAGTGTTATTGGTGGTGTACCCCAAGGTTCAGTGTTATTGGTGGAGTACCCCAAGGTTCAGTGTTATTGGTGGAGTACCCCAAGGTTCAGTGTTATTAGTGGTGTACCCCAAGGTTCAGTGTTATTGGTGGTGTACCCCAAGGTTTAGTGTTATTGGTGGAGTACCCCAAAATTCAGTGTTATTGGTGGTGTACCCCAAGGTTCAGTGTTATTATTGGGGTACCCCAAGGTTCAGTGTTATTGGTGGTGTACCCCAAGGTTCAGTGTTATTGGTGGTGTACCCCAAGGTTCAGTGTTATTGGTGGTGTACCCCAAGGTTCAGTGTTATTGGTGGTGTACCCCAAGGTTCAGTGTTATTATTGGGGTACCCCAAGGTTCAGTCTTATTGGTGGTGTACCCCAAGGTTCAGTCTTATTGGTGGTGTACCCCAAGGTTCAGTCTTATTGGTGGTGTACCCCAAGGTTCAGTGTTATTGGTGGAGTACCCCAAGGTTCAGTGTTATTGGTGGTGTACCCCAAGGTTCAGTGTTATTGGTGGTGTACCCCAAGGTTCAGTGTTATTGGTGGAGTACCCCAAGGTTCAGTGTTATTGGTGGAGTACCCCAAGGTTCAGTGTTATTGGTGGTGTACCCCAAGGTTCAGTGTTATTGGTGGTGTACCCCAAGGTTCAGTGTTATTGGTGGTGTACCCCAAGGTTCAGTGTTATTGGTGGAGTACCCCAAGGTTCAGTGTTATTGGTGGTGTACCCCAAGGTTCAGTGTTTTTGGTGGTGTCCCCCAAGGTTCAGTGTTATTGGTGGTGTCCCCCAAGGTTCAGTGTTATTGGTGGAGTACCCCAAGGTTCAGTGTTATTGGTGGTGTCCCCCAAGGTTCAGTGTTATTGGTGGTATACCCCAAGGTTTAGTGTTATTGGTGGTATACCCCAAGGTTCAGTGTTATTGGTGGTGTACCCCAAGGTTCAGTGTTATTAGTGGGGTACACCAAGGTTCAGTGTTATTGGTGGAGTACCCCAAGGTTCAGTGTTTTTGGTGGTGTACCCCAAGGTTCAGTGTTATTAGTGGTGTCCCCCAAGGTTCAGTGTTATTAGTGGTGTACCCCAAGGTTCAGTGTCATTAGTGGTGTCCCCCAAGGTTCAGTGTTATTGGTGGTGTCCCCCAAGGTTCAGTGTTATTGGTGGTGTCCCCCAAGGTTCAGTGTTTTTGGTGGTGTACCCCAAGGTTCAGTGTTATTAGTGGTGTCCCCCAAGGTTCAGTGTTATTAGTGGTGTACCCCAAGGTTCAGTGTCATTAGTGGTGTCCCCCAAGGTTCAGTGTTATTGGTGGTGTCCCCCAAGGTTCAGTGTTATTGGTGGAGTACCCCAAGGTTCAGTGTTATCAGTGGTGTACCCCAAGGTTCAGTGTTATCAGTGGTGTACCCCAAGGTTCAGTGGTGTATCCCGGGGTTCAGTGTTGGGGTGCTTACTTTTTAACATATTTATAAATGATGTAGGGGTTATTTTACAAAAATTTGGGAGTGCAAAAACTGGTGCAGCTGTGTCTGGCAGCCAATCCGTTTCTAACTTCAGCTTCTTCAGTTAAGCTTTGGCAATAAAACCTGGAAGCTGATTGGCTAGTGGCTGCCATGCATAGCTGCAATGTCAGTGTTTTCAGATGACACCAAGCCATTTATCCCGGCAATGTAGGTCCGCGTTGTAGACGTCATTCGGCTATCGCGCAGACAGGAAGCGGTTAAAGTGTCGCCCATGGAGATTTTAAGATATTGTAGTTAGACGCCTTTCCAAGGGCGGACGCAATTTTTACGTGCGACATGTTTGGTATCCGTTTACTCAGCGTAACATCATCTTTTTATATTTTACCAAACAATTGGGTATTATATTATGTTTTTGTGCATTAAGAGCCCTTTCACACTGGGGGGGGTTTGCAGGCGCTATTGCGCTAATAATAGCGCCTGCAAACCGCCCCGAAAGTGCCGCTGCTTTCATTCCAGTGTGAAATCCCCGAGGGCTTGCACACTGGAGCGATGCGCTGGCAGGACGGTAAAAAAAGTCCTGCCAGCAGCATCTTCGGAGTGGTGAAGGAGCGGTGTGTATACCGCTCCTTCACCGCTCCTGCCCATTGAAATCAATGGGACGGCGCGGCTATACCGCCGTCTGCAGAGGTGCTTTGCGGTGGTATTTAACCCTTTCTCGGCCGCTAGCGGGGGGGAAAACCGCCCCGTTAGCGGCCGCATACCGACGGTAAAACGCCGCTAATAATACCGCCGCCCCAGCCCCAGTCTGCAAGGGCTCTAACATTCATTAACCCCTTCACGTCAAAGTAAAACAAATATTCATGCCAACGTTGACATGTGTTAGTAAAACCGTACAAATCATCAAAACTTTTTTGTGCATCCAGGTGGATTAATACGCCGTTTCTTTCAGGACCAATTGGGCTTTCATTTGGTGGGAAATGGTAATGGATAGCTCCTGATTTTTTTTTTGATTATTATCAAAGGAAAACTGGCCCAAAATAGTAATGAAAAGATCATTTAGCTGTATTTTTCTTGCTACTTCCAGAACCTTCCACCAAAGAACAACCCAAAATAAATTCTCCTTCTCCTGACGATCGCAGTGATACCCCATGTGTGTTATGTTACTGTACTCCGGCACGGTTTAGGAGATATTTACTATATACACTTGTGCTGATGTCACCGGCGCATGCGCACTGAAGAAAGGGCACAATCATGCTGTTTCTAAGGGGCTCGTGCCGTGACTGTTGGCTCCCACGCACGAGTCCACGGCCCCCGGAAGGAAGAGGGGTGAAGATGGATGCGGCCCCCAGCGGGGACATTGTGGGCTTCATTTGCAGGTAAGTGCCACATAATGGGCTAGTATGAGATGCGATGCAATGCATACTAGCCCATTATGCTTTTACTTTTCAGGGGAAAAAAGAGAAAGTAAAACCCATCAGGGTTGACTTCCTCTTTGGAGACAGCCCGGCCATGCTGGGCTCTGCCAACACAATGGCGTCAATCATTCGCAGTGATCTACAATTCCTGTCTTCCACATGCAGTGGCGGCCCCTGCATTGTGGGCGCCCCGTCCCCCCAACTCCGCCGCCCTCCCCGTCCATGTGCCCGGTCCCTTTCACACGCCGGACACATAAATTACTATAGCGGGGATAGGCGGGGGGGGGAAGGGTGTATTTTGAAGCACGTGATTAGAGTCAGAGGCTCTAATAGGCCTTAAAATAGGGTGGGATCGGGGCACAGAGCATTGCGTCCCGATCCCACCCTGTTGTGTGACGATAGTGAATGAATTTTCACGTTAACGTTCCTTCCCGCCAATCAGGAGGCAGGTCAGTGAGACCTGTTTCCCGATTGGCCAAAGCGCCAGGCTATCCTATTGGCTGCCCAGCGTTTAGAAGATTAGAGAGGAGACGCAGGAGGAGCGCACACCGGCGCCACTGCCTGCACCCGACGAGAGGAGGAGAGGAGACCCCAGCCACAGCCTCAGCCCTGGGTCAGGTAGATGCCTTTCTGCTGGCTGCCCGATGGGCAGGGGGGGGGTGGGCTTTCTCTGTCCTGGGCTGCACAGGGGGGGGGAGGGTTGTTGTCAGCTGCCACTGGAAATAATTATGTTCTTCTTTAACCAGCTGGTTGATTCTTTAATTATGGGCAGACTGCACCTTGTAGGCAGACAAAAAAAAAGCACTTGCACGGAGGCTACATATGATGGGCACAGAGGCTGCATATGATGGGCACAGAGGCTACATATGATGGGCACAGAAGCTGCATATGATGAGCACAGAATCTGCATATGATGGGCACAGAAGCTGCATATGATGAGCACAGAATCTGCATATGATGAGCACAGAGGCTGCAAATGATGGGCACAGAGGCTGTATATGATGGGCACAGAGGCTGCAAATGATGGGCACAGAGGCTGTATATGATGGGCATGGAGGCTACATATGATGGGCACAGAGGCTGTATATGATGGGCACGGTGGCTACATATGATGGGCACAGAGGCTACATATGATGGGCACAGAGGCTACATATGATGGGCACAGAGGCTACATATGATGGGCACAGAGGCTACATATGATGGGCACAGAAGCTGCATATGATGAGCACAGAAGCTGCATATGATGAGCACAGAGGCTGCCACTGGAAATAATTATGTTCTTCTTTAACCAGCTGGTTGATTCTTTAATTATGGGCAGACTGCACCTTGTAGGTAGACAAAAAAAAAGCACTTGCACGGAGGCTACATATGATGGGCACAGAGGCTGCATATGATGGGCACAGAGGCTGCATATGATGGGCACAGAGGCTGCATATGATGGGCATAGTGGCTCTGAATATGATGGGCACAGTGGCTCTGAATATGATGGGCATAGAGGCTACATATGATGGGCACAGTGGCTCTGAATATGGTGGGCACAGAGGCTACATATGATGGGCACAGAGGCTGCATATGATGGGCACAGTGGCTCTGAATATGATGGGCACAGAGGCTGCATATGATGGGCACAGAAGCTGCATATGATGAGCACACAGGCTACATATGATGGGCACAGAGGCTACATATGATGGGCACACAGGCTGCATATGATGGGCACACAGGCTGCATATGATGGGCACAGAGGCTGCATATGATGGGCACAGAGGTTACATATGATGGGCACAGTGGCTGCATATGATGGGCACAGAGGCTGCATATGATGGACACAGTGGCTGCATATGATGGGCACACAGGCTACATATGATGGGCACAGAGGCTACATATGATGGGCACACAGGCTGCATATGATGGGCACACAGGCTGCATATGATGGGCACAGAGGCTGCATATGATGGGCACAGAGGCTGCATATGATGGGCACAGAGGCTGCATATGATGGGCACAGTGGCTGCATATGATGGGCACAGAGGCTGCATATGATGGGCACAGTGGCTGCATATGATGGGCACAGAGGCTGCATATGATGGGCACAGAGGCTGCATATGATGGGCACAGTGGCTGCATATGATGTGAACAGAGGCTGCATTTTATGTGCACAGTGGCTGCAATTGTTTTTTTTTCCAGAATTTTTCAGTTTGTTTGTGCTACCCCCCCCCCCCCCAAAAAAAAATTTGCGCACCAGCCGCCACTGACCATGGCAGACTCTTCCTGCACTGTCTGCCCATGGATCATGGGAGGAATACTTTGCAGGCTGTGTGACGAACGCGGGTGTCAGATCGCTGCCCTCCTCACTAATTGGTGATGAAGGAGCGGCCAACCTCACACCACGCTGTCACTTACATAACAACGCCACTCTCAGCTGCGCCCAGCACAAAGATTCTCCAGCTTGCGGGACCACAATCTAGGTGCCAGCAGCCTGAGAGCGATTGTCACTGGGCTAATTACACAATTAACCCTTTAACTGCCACCCCCGACCTTTGATTAGGAAGGGTCAGGACTTTCATCAATTTAGCAATACCAATTATGATTTCAGAATAAACGTCTGCAACACACACAGCCGCCACAGACAGGTCTGCTCAGAGGCCTTATGCCGCATACACACGAGCTGACTTTTCGTCCGGACTGGTCTGACGGACTTCCCGCGGACTTTCCCAACAAACGGACTTGGCTATACATGATCACAGCAAAGTCCGACGGATTCGTACGTGATGACGTACACCGGACTAAAATAAGGAAGTTGATAGCCAGTAGCCAATAGCTGCCCTAGTGTCGGTTTTCGTCCGTCGGACTAGCATACAGACGAGCAGATTTTTCGATAGGAACTGGGTCCAGCGGAAAGATTTGAAACATGTTCCAAATCTAAAGTCCGTCTGATTTTCAACCGAAAAAGTCCGCTGCGGGTCCGATGAAGTCCACACACGGTCGGATTGTCTGCCGGACTCGGTCCGGGTGAAAAGTCCGCTCGTGTGTACGCGGCATTACTCTACAACAGTAGCGCTCTTCAAGGGGCCGGTCCGTTTATAGCTTGCATTAAGAGCTTTAGAGAGAAGATTAACACTTTTCAACATAAGAGTTTATTATGAAAAGGTCAAAGTTGGTGCAAATAAAATATTTACAGAAAAGATGTTTCAAAAGATAAAGACAATATACAAAGAAAGAAGGTAGAATTGGGGAGGAAGAATACTTCCAATTAATGTCCGAGGGTGGATCAGAGTTCGATCGATGAGCTGGGTAATCGGTTCTCAAACTTGGCAGATGTTCCTGCTTGGATGGTAAAAGGAGAACTGACCATTGTCTCGGCTTCTCCTCTTTTCTGTCAGATCAAAGGGGGTGGTGACAGCGACCAGCGACCAATCGTCTGGTCATCTTGTTTAGGGGTTGGTTGCTGGGAGGTGTCTACACTCCTGACACTCCTGACCATGTCCGGGGTACACTTTGTGATACATAATTATATCTCTGCATCTATAGTGTTTATAGACTGCCAATATCTAGATTATTGATCAGCATGAGATTTCCTTCAAAACAGATACAAACCTGGCAGGTCTCTAATGTCTACTTTACCTCGGAGGAATAAGGGGTACCAGGGGTTTCCCATATGATCTGACATAGGGGTGTCTGGACTTGAAATGTTACAGATTATCTGAGGAAACGAAATATGTCCGTATTATGGCTGTGCTATTATTACTTTGGAAGTTATGAAACATGCTGAAATTTCAGAACTATTACAACTATTTAAAGTGGGGTTCCACCCAAAAAAAAAAAAAACTACATGAAAAATTAAAAAAAAAAATACAAAAAAACATTTGGATATTTTTTTTTTTTACTCACCTCTAAATGCCTGTTGCTAGGGGGTCCCTCGTAGTCTGCCTCTTCCAGTGCCTGGGCTGGTGACATCACTTCCCCCTCGGCACAGGAAGGGCTCCGCTCTGCTCCCTCCCTCCTGTCAATCATCTGGGACCCATTACAGGTCCCAGGTGATTGAGCGGCCAATCACGGCGCGCGGCGCCACTCGCGCATGCGCATTGGGTGCCAGGCTGTGAAGCCACAGCCCGACGCCCACAGTTGCAATGCCGGCGCTGGCGGGCGGAGGGGGAGACGAGCGGGGCTTCCATCCCCCGAATCGCTGGACCCCGGGACAGGTAAGTGTCCAATTAAAAGTCAGCAGCAGCAGTATTTGTAGCTGCTGACTTTTAATTTTTTTTTTTTTTTTTTTTACTGGACCTCGGGTGGAGCTCCTCTTTAAGCTTTATATGCACTAAGGTATTTAGGAGGGATGTCTGCTGGTTCTCTGGATGGAGAGGGTGAGAGTTTGACAACATCCTGCCAGGCCCACATTGGCTGTTTCTTCAGATGTAACCTGCTCCTGCTTTCTCTATGATGAGATGACGCTCCTTGTGAAGTATAAACCTCTGAATTCCCGGAAATAAGGGAGGAGGGAGGGGGGTGCAGATTTCTAATGTGTAACTGTTAGCCAAAGCTGTCATGGCCGCCGTAAGGATTTCCCGACAACGCAGCCGCCTAGTCACAGCTTCCGTGTGTCCAGTCCGTGATGTCATTCCAGGCTCCAGTATAAAAATAAATAATACAATCACATCTTGTCACCTGCAAAATACCGCGCATTAGTATTTTTTATTTATTTATTGTATTTTACAAAAGGTGAACTTTGCCTTTTAAGATATGTGGATTGTTTTAAAGGCAGATTATTAAAGTGATTTTTTTTTTTTAGATGACAACAACAACCAGTTAACAATTCTATATTCTTCCCTTGTATTGAGAGAGGAGCTATTAGATGAACAATATGATCTCCTCGGTATTCAATCTTCATAGCCAGCAAGAGGCCCCAGCTGTATACAGTGCAGGTTTACACGCTAATATACATTCCAGTACTAATCCGCGCCAAGCTGTCCGAGCTTCAAAACCCAACGGGCCGCATCGGGCACACGGGCAGCTAAAGATAACCGAGCCAATCTGCACGTTGGTGACTCCTTTCTAAACTGTGTGTGTGTGTGTGTTGGGGGGGGGGGGGGGGTACAGGTTTTCCAGTTTCCTTCTAACAAAAATTGGAAAGTATACAGGGTTTTAATCTTTTTTTTTTTTATTATTATTTTAAGTTTCTGATATTTTAATTGGATTCATGTATCTGTTTTTAAGATAGATAGAGAGATAAGATATAGATAAGAGATAGATATAGATAAGAGATGGATAGATAGAATGTATCGAATGGATAGATGGAGAGATAGATAGATATATAGATAGATGGAGAGATATAGATAGATAGATAGAGATATATAGAGAGATAGATAGAAAGATATAGATAGATAGAATGTATCGAATGGATAGATGGAGAGATAGAGATAGAGATAGATAGATAGAGAGAGAGAGAGAGAGAGGGATAGATATATAGATAGATAGATAGATAGATAGATAGATATATAGATAGATAGATAGATAGATAGATAGATAGATAGATAGATAGATAGATAGATAGATAGATAGATAGATAGATAGATAGATAGATAGATAGATAGATAGATGGAGAGATATAGATAGAGAGATAGATGGAGAGATATAGATAGAGAGATAGATAGAAAGATATAGATAGATAGAGAGATAGATAGAAAGATATAGATAGATAGAGATCATTTAAAGTGCCCCCGTCTCCCCATGTGGTCGCTCGCAGAAGCGAACGCATACGTAAGTTGTGCCCACATATGTAAACAATGTTTAAACCACACATGTGAGATATCGCCGCAAACGTTAGAGCGGGAGCGATAATTCTAACACCAGACCTCCTCTGTAACTCCAAACATGTAACCTGTAAAAATGTGTAAAGCGTCGCCTATGGGGATTTTTAAGCACTGAAGTTTTGCACCATTCCACCAATGTGTGCAGTTTTGAAGCAGGACATGTTAGGTATCTATTTACTCGGCGTAACATCATCTTTCATGTTATGCAACTTTTTATTTTTTTTTTATTTTTTTAATTCATGATTTTTTTTTTTTTTTCCCCCAAAAAAACGCATTTGAAAAATCACTGCGCAAATACCGTGCGAGATAATTCTCTAAGGTCTCTGCTAAAAAAACAAAAAAAAAACATATATAATGTTTGGGGGTTCTGTGTAATTTTCTAGCAAAAAAAATATATGATTTTTATATGGAGGAGTGAAATGTCAGAATTGGCGCGGTACGGAAGTGGTTAAAGAATAAAGCGTGCCTAGAAACCAGCAATATAATACCAAGGCAATCTGTTTGTATCTCGGTCAATATTTCAGTTGGACTTGTCATTGAACGCCATGACAGGTAATTGCACAGTGGCTTATCTAAGATATTGCACTGCTGCCCTAATAGCCAGTTCAGGATCAACAGGATAATTGCAACACTCCCAGTTGGGCTAAAAAGTTCATAACTGTGATATATTTCACGGTGTCTGGTCTCAGGCCTTGGACCTGAGTGTATATCCCAGCGGTACACTTCTAATAAATGATTCTTTGGTTCGTAGTCACAATCCGCACTAAATTGATTCCTAGTGTTGGGTTTTTTGTTTCCCCCAAGTACCATATGCATGTATCCTGATTGTGGAAAAAAACATTCATAGGTTAATACCCCGGACCAGCTTTTAAAACTGAAAAAAAATAAAAATCACATCCTGAAAGGTAATAGTTATAATTTCCTAAAAAAACAGCTCTACTCATAATCTTAAAGCTGAACTCCAACCATTGGCTTCCCATTACATGAAGTGAGATCTGACAACAGTGGGGCCAGCTCTCCAGGGGGGGGGGGGGGGGGGGCGGTAAAACTTCGGGTCCTGATTGTCTCACTCTTATTAAATTTCCTCCTACAACTATCCAACCATTTTCTTGGGCCTTCAACTTTATTACAGATAGGCAGTCTCTTCCCCCCTGACCTGCTTCTTCTCCACTTCTCAGGGATTCCCAGACAGCACAAGGACCCTCTGAATTTCACTTTTCTTGGAAATGCCAACCTCAAATTATTTACCAGGATTTTAGGAAATCGCCCTGGTGCAGTGGATAATGCTGCAAAAAAAAAAAAATCAGCCTTTCTGCTTCTCAGAGAACCAATGGGGGCAACACCAGAACATTCAAAATGATTGCCAAGGCCTGGTCAGAGGCCGTCCCTTTGCTTTTTCTGTCTATGGAATGCGGAGAAGGCCTTCATTTGTATAAACTAGGACTTCCTGGAGCTCCTGGAACATTGGTGGTCCTTCCCCATAACACTTGGATATGGGTCTTGTATCCCCCCCACTGCATCTTTCAAAATAAATGGCTCCCTGTCAAGAGAGATTCCATATAAAAGAAAAGGCACCAGACCTGGTTGACCCCTTTCTCCTCTCACCTTATTGCCACTTCTCCAAAAATTCAGGCTGGGTTCACACCATCACCGCATCTGTCTCACAGCAGGGGTCCGGTGCATCCTGCTTAACCGCTTCAGGTCCAATTTCAGCCCGAATTTTGGGCTGAAACGGACCAAAAGACGTTTTTGTGCAAAATGCACCGGACCTTGCCGCAGAAATAAGTTAACCGGCTTCATAGAGAGCCGTTTAAAATCTCCTGCTATTGCGAATTGGAGAACCCGCATCCAATTCGCAATGATGTGAAGCCAGACATAGCAGGTCTACTGGCAAAGGACCATTGCAATAAATTGACATGAGTGACATATACCGATGGCACCTTTATAGTACATTTCCAAGTCCCTCATATCCCTTCCTATCCCTTGATAGAACTTATTTGGTGTGCTTTCCAGTTTCAAGACCAGCCTCCAGAAATCAGAAGTAACAGGAGTAATGCTAAACTCACAGTGACCTAAATGTCTATTCAGATTGGCTGACCAGATAATACAGTACCTTGGTGCCATTATTTCGGTAGACCTCACTCAGATAGTTGAGCTGAACTTTATACCCTTGGCAAACCTCATCTAGATAGTAGAGCTGAACTTTATACCCTTGGTGGACCTCACCTAGATAGTAGAGCTGGACTTTATACCCTTGGTGGACCTCATCTAGATAGTAGAGCTGGACTTTATGCCCTTGGCAGACCTCATCTAGATAATAGAGCTGAACTTTATACCCTTGGCGGACCTCATCTAGATAGTAGAGCTGAACTTTATACCCTTGACGGACCTCATCTAGATAGTAGAGCTGAACTTTATACCCTTGGCGGACCTCATCTAGATAGTAGAGCTGAACTTTATACCCTTGGCAGACCTCATCTAGATAGTAGAGCTGAACTTTATACCCTTGGCGGACCTCATCTAGATAGTAGAGCTGGACTTTATACCCTTGGCGGACCTCATCTAGATAGTAGAGCTGAACTTTATACCCTTGGCGGACCTCATCTAGATAGTAGAGCTGGACTTTATACCCTTGGCGAACCTCATCTAGATAGTAGAGCTGGACTTTATACCCTTGGCGGACCTCATCTAGATAGTAGAGCTGAACTTTATACCCTTGGCGGACCTCATCTAGATAGTAGAGCTGGACTTTATACCCTTGGCGGACCTCATCTAGATAGTAGAGCTGGACTTTATACCCTTGGCGGACCTCATCTAGATAGTAGAGCTGGACTTTATACCCTTGGCGGACCTCATCTAGATAGTAGAGCTGGACTTTATACCCTTGGCGAACCTCACCTAGATAGTAGAGCTGGACTTTATACCCTTGGCGGACCTCATCTAGATAGTAGAGCTGGACTTTATACCCTTGGCAGACCTCATCTAGATAGTTGATGTAACGAGCCCCTGCTCGCTCGATTCCACTCTCCCGACACTCCTCTGCAGCTATAGAATCAGATTGCAGATCGCAACATCTGATGGTTCGGTCATCCGGTGCTCAGAGAAGCGATGAGACGGGTGGAGGGGGGGGGGGGGCCAATTATGTGGGTATTGCAGATTGTGGAACAGCCTACAGATATCCATCCCGGTAGACCACCTACCAGATATCCGTCTGATAACCTTCACCAGAACGCACATCGTGACCCATATTTCATCTCTGGTGAGAGCGGGGCGACACTTTTATTTATAACCTTTATAAGTATTTCATCTAAAATGTTACATCTATTTCATCACTTAGTTGTCACACTGCGTCTGATTGGATGGAGCCGTCTGAACTGAACTGGCAGGGTGGGGGCGGAGTCACGGCTCAGACGCCTTTAAATCTAAATTTCTACCTTTAGTCCGGGTTCACATCCGGTATGTGCGAGTTTCCCCCGCATCCGATTCACATGACATGCACCTTTTCTTCAAGCCAAACCTGAACACTTCAGCGGAGCGGAAATTCATTTTTTAAGGGTGAAACGCTGTGAATTCTGATCTAAAGGGGAACTCTGATGTAAGGGGGTGACTGCTCACCAAAGCCCCCACTTACATCAGAGTTCCCTTTAAATCAGGGTTCCTAAAGCCCCCCTTACATCAGAGTTCCCTTTAAATCAGGGTTCCTAAAGCCCCCCTTACATCTGAGTCCGCAGAGCACCCCTTATATCAGAGTCCGCAGAGTACCCCTTACATCAGAGTCCACAGAGCACCCCTTACATCAGAACCCCCTTTACATCTGAGTCTGCAGAGTACCCCTTACATCAGAGTCCGCAGAGTACCCCTTACATCAGAACCCCCTTTACATCTGAGTCTGCAGAGTACCCCTTACATCAGAGTCCGCAGAGTACCCCTTACATCAGAGTCCACAGAGCACCCCTTACATCAGAACCCCCCTTACATCTGAGTCCGCAGAGCACCCCTTACATCAGAATCCGCAGAGCAACCCTTACATCTGAGTCCGCAGAGCACCCCTTACATCAGAACCCCCTTTACATCTGAGTCCGCAGAGCACCCCTTACATCAGAGCCCCCTTTACATCAGAGTCCGCAGAGCCCCCCTTACATCAGAGCCCCCTTTACATCAGAGTCCGCAGAGCCCCCCTTACATCAGAGTCCTCAGAGCCCCCCTTACATCAGAGTCCCCTTTACATCAGAGTCCGCAGAGCACCCCTTACATCAGAGCCCCCTTTACATCAGAGTCCGCAGAGCACCCCTTACATCAGAGTCCTCAGAGCCCCCCTTACATCAGAGTCCCCTTTACATCAGAGTCCGCAGAGCCCCCTTACATCAGAGCCCCCTTTACATCAGAGTCCGCAGAGCACCCCTTACATCAGAGTCCGCAGAGAGAGATGGAGGAGAGAGAGAGAGGGATGGAGAGAGAGGGGGAGAGAGGGGGGTGCAGAGAGAGAGAGGGAGGGGGGGTGGAGGGGACAGAGGGGGGGATGGAGGAGAGAGAGGGGGGGTGGAGGGTATAGAGGGGCGGAGAGAGGGGGGTGGAGAGAGAGGGGGGATGGAGAGAGAGAGAGGGGGAGAGAGAAAAACCGCCACAAAGATGCTGCTGGCAGGACTTTTACTATTGTCCCACCATCGCACCCCCCAGTGTGAGAAGACACATTGAAATGAATGGGAGGCGCTTTTCAGGCGATTTTCAGAGGTCATTTCCAGCAATAAAGCACCTGAAAACTGCCTCTGTGTAAAAGTAGCCTTAAAGTAACGGAGCGCTGAATAGCAAAAAATGACCTTTTCATGAGGGGGGGGGGGGGACCTTCCAGAGCTGGTTAAATATCTCTGCCATGTATGTCTATGGTAGGCTGCGGACAAATACTGTGCCTGCTGATTGGCTGATGTCTTCTATTTTGATCCCCTTCTAGATATCCTGACCCGTCTCT
Source organism: Lithobates clamitans (assembly GCA_037952925.1). Classification (NCBI taxonomy): domain Eukaryota; kingdom Metazoa; phylum Chordata; class Amphibia; order Anura; family Ranidae; genus Lithobates; species Lithobates clamitans. Next base: position 294,698 of record JBBGZY010002320.1, read on the forward strand.
CCAATCACACGTCAGGCTCGGGGTTTGTGGATGGTGTTGCTGTCACTCCGGACAACCTCCTTGTGGCCTCTGGGTTTAATGTGGATCAGGGGCGTGGCTTCCTCAATGGTAAGTGTTTTCTAATGTTACTGCATTCAGGGGCGTGGCTTCCTCAATGGTAAGTGTTTTCTAATGTTACTGCATTCAGGGGCGTGGCTTCCTCAATGGTAAGTGTTTTCTAATGTTACTGCATTCAGGGGCGTGGCTTCCTCAATGGTAAGTGTTTTCTAATGTTACTGCATTCAGGGGCGTGGCTTCCTTAATGGTAAGTGTTTTCTAATGTTACTGCATTCAGGGGCGTGAGGGATGCGATTATGCCGCCATGACACCCCATCAGATGTATCCTGTACAGTATATAGTGGAGAGTTTGCTGAGTATCGATATTAAAGCTTGATTGAATTTTCAGTTTAAAACCTCCAAACACCTTCCAGGTTCTTCAAAATAAAAAAGTCTAATGCTACTTTGACACTGGGGAGTTTCAGGTGTTTAGCGCTAGAAATTGCGCCTGAAAAACGCCTCCCATGCCGCCCGAATGTGAAATCCCGGGTGCTCCCACACTGGAGTCTTTGTATACAGCGCTCCCAAAACTCCCCTCCCCAACACGCAACACGGGCGCTTTTAACCCTTTCTCCAGCCGCTAGCGGGGATTAAAAGCGACCCGCTAGCGACCTAAAAGCACAGCTAAAACAACGGTAAAGCGCCATTAAAACTACTGGCGCTTTACCGCTAACGCCGGGCGCTTTCAGTGTGAAAGTAGCCTAAAGAAAAAACAAAGTTCAGTCTTAAGCTACTTTCACACTGAGGCGCTTTACAGGCGTTTTTGGTGCTAAAAATAGCGCTTGAAAGGCGTCTTCCCTGTCACTCCAGTGTGAAAGCCCGAGGGCGGTGCGCCTGCGGGGCGTTAACCACTTCAGCCCTGGAAGATTTTACCCCCTTCCTGACCAGAGCACTTTTTACAATTTGGCGCTTCGTCGCCTTAACTGACAATTGCGCGGCCGTGCGACGTTGTGCCCAAACGAAAATTTGCGTCCTTTTTTTCCCCACAAATAGAACTTTCTTTTGGTTGTATTTGATCACCTCTGCCGTTTTTATTTTTTGCGCTATAAACAAAAAAAAATGCAACAATTAAAAAAAAAATATATATTTTTTTTACTTTTTGCTATCATCCCCAAAATTTAAAAAAACAAAACTAATTTCTTCATCAGTTTCGAACGATACGTTTTCTTCCACATATTTTTGGTTAAAAAAAATCGCAAGAAGCGTTTATTGATTGGTTTGCGCAAAAGTTATAGCGTCTACAAAATAGGGGATATATTTATGGCATTTTTTTTCTACTAGTAATGGCGGTGATCTGTGATTTTTAGCGGTATTGCGGCAGACAGATCGGACACTTTTGACACTATTTTGGGACCATTGACATTTATACAGCAATCGGTGCTATAAAAATGCACTGATTACTGTGTAGATGTCACAGGCAGGGAAGGAGTTAACACTAGGAGGCGATTAAGGGGTTAAATGTGTTCTAACTGTAGGGGGAGGGGACATATCATTGTTCCTACTTACTAGGAACAAACAACATGTCTCCTCTCCTCTGGCAGCACAGGGATTTGTGGGTACACACCCACAAATCCCCGTGCTGGCGCTCGTGCACACTACTGAGACTGCTGGCCATGCGCATCGGGTCCCCCACCGTGCAGCGGGCACACGTGTGCCCTCTGGTGGCCGAGAAGGGGAAGGACCTACCTGTCTGGGGTTTCGCCCAGGAGAGCCATTCTTCCGCAGTATATCTGCGTGAGCCGAATGGGAACCGGTTAAAAAAAAGTCCTGCAAGCGGCTTCTTTGGGGCAGTTTAGGAGCGATGCTCCTAAAGTGCCCCTTGTCATTGAAATCAATGGGCAGCGTCTGCAAAGCACTTCGGCAGTGGCCTTCATCAGCTGCTAGCAGGGGTTAAAAGCACCCCGCTAGCAGTCGAAACACACCACTAAAACGACAGTAAAGCACTGCTAAAATAGCGGCACTTTGCCGTCGGCAACCGCCCCCCCCCCCCACCAAAGTGTGAAAGTGCCCTTACAGTTCTTTTATTTTTCTAAAGAAGCCACAGCCTGAGTAGAAAAGCCTGTCCTGTGCCAGCATGCTGCAGAGAAGGACCCTTGCTTTCTGTGTGGAAGGAGCGGTTTCTCTGCAGATCTGACCCCACCCCCCAACTTAGTCAAACCTATAGCTCTGCAATCAGCCAATCCCATGCTCCTGCTGATTGGAGAGCGCTGGCTCTGACTCCGCAGTGTCCTGCTGTACTGCAGTCCCGCAATCCTGCTCTGTTAGGGACCAGGACGCCACTTTACCGGTCTGGGGATCTGAAATCCCTCCTGACTTTCTCTCCACACCTGGCAATGCTGACCAGGAGGGGCTAGACGGATTCTGATTGGTCAGCGCTATCCATGTGATGACCAACCTGCTGAGAGGCACGGAAAAAGGAGATTTAGCCGCGGAAGATTTCAAATCCCCGGACCAGTGAAGCGGCTTTTCCTGACACAGAGCTCTGTACAGAGGGGGCGATCTCTCTGGTTTTATCCCAGCAGAGATAAGAAAGAGATCTGTTAGTAAAAGCAGCACACTGTATACACATTACACATCGATAGGCACACATTTAACCCTTTGATCGCTCCTAGCCATAAACCCCCTTCCCAGACAGTGTCATTAGTACAGTGACAGTGTATAGTATTAGCTCTGATCGCTGTATTAGTGTTGGTGGCAGTTAGCCAGTTCTCCCCCCAGCATCAGTTAGTATCATATTTCCCGCCGCACTCATTACAGTCGCAATGTAAGTCACTGATCACCGCCAATACTAGTATAAAAAATATTCCAGTATCTATCCCATAGTTTGTATAACTTTCACACAAACCAATCAATAAACACTTATTGGGATTTTCTGTTTCCAGAAACAGCAGAATAAATTTTGGCCAAAATGTAATATTTTTTTATTAGATATGTTTTATAGCATTTTCATTTTTGTTTTCGTTTATATAATTAAAAACAGCAGAGGTGATCAAATACCACCAAAAGAAAGCTCTAATTGTGGGAAAAAAAATGATAAAAATGTCATTTGTGTACAGCGTTGTACGACCGCGCAATTACCAGTTAATGTAACGCAGCGCTGAATAGCAAAACGTGGCCTGGTCATGAAAGGGGGGGGGGGGTAAAACCTTCCGGAGCTGAAAGGGTTAAGCTAATTGTTTTCTTCTGCACCTGGAATGTATTTATCTGATTTAGATTGAACTTCCAATCGGGTTTCAATAAATAAACTGGTAGATTTATAAATCAATATTGATGCCGCGCTGCCAACAACAAATACAATCAAATAAAAAGAAATCTATTTCTTAGAATGAAAGTTTAACAAGACTCGTGGCCACTCATTACAATTAGAAGAAAAGAGGTTTAACCTTAAACTACGTAGAGGGTTCTTTACTGTAAGAGCGGCAAGGATGTGGAATTCCCTTCCACAGGCGGTGGTCTCAGCGGGGAGCATTGATAGCTTCAAGAAACTATTAGATAATCACCTGAATGACCGCAATATACAGAGATATATAATGTAATACTGACACATAATCACACACATAGGTTGGACTTGATGGACATGTAACTATATAAACTTGAAAGAGTCCAGAGATCCATAGAAGTGCTCAATATACGTCTCCAAGCACAATTCTTCAACATATCTGTGAAAATGAACCCAAAACTTCAAATCTGTGCGAGGGAATTATTCACCTGCCAACCGCCTAACTGGGAAAATACATCATTATTTTATCGTTTAATACCGGAGTTTTGGCTGCAGCTGGATGCCATAACCCCGGTATCATTTTTTCCCTCAGGCGCTGGTTTTTCTGATAAAAATAGTCTGAGTGGCGCATTCGCTGCTGGATCACTTTTAGACCAATGCATACCTGGGCGATCCGTAGCTCCAGGAACCGATCCAGCACTGGTCACAAAGACAAGCAAAGGAAAGAGGGCCTCCACTCATCTCTGTGGCCTTGGAGGACTTGAGTGACGCCATGACGTCACTTCCGGTTCCGGGCACGACGCCATGATGTCACTTCCGGTTCCAGGCACGACATCATGATGTCACTTCCAGCTACATGTAAACAAGACCATTTTCAAGCCACTTCCCACCTGCGCTAAAGACAAATGACAGCTACAGCAGGGGCCCTAATTCCTGGGAGGGCATCAATAGACATCCTCCCGTGCATGAGCTGCCTGCGCACGCCCTGCGGGGCGCACGTGGTGTGCTCTGTGATCACAGAGTCAATGAGACAGGGGTGTGCTGTGTACAGAGTGCAGATTTCAGGGGTGTGCTGTGTACAGAGTGCAGAGTTCAGGGGTGTGCTGTGTACAGAGTGCAGAGTTCAGGGGTGTGCTGTGTACAGAGTGCAGAGGTGTGCTGTGTACGGAGTTCAGAGTTCAGGGGTGCACTACATACAGAGTGCATAGTTCAGGGGTATGCTGTGTACATAGTGCAGAGGTGTGCTGTGTACGGAGTTCAGGGGTGCACTACATACAGAGTGCAGAGTTCAGGGGTGCACTACATACACAGTGCAGAGTTCAGGGGTGTGCTATGTACAGAGTGCAGAGTTCAGGGGTGTGCTGTGTGCAGAGTGCAGAGTTCAGGGGTGTGCTATGTACAGAGTTCAGGGGTGTGCTATGTACAGAGTGCAGAGTTCAGGGGTGTGCTATGTACAGAGTGCAGAGTTCAGGGGTGTGCTATGTACAGAGTGCAGAGTTCAGGGGTATGCTGTGTACAGAGTGCAGAGTTCAGGGATGCGCTGTGTACAGAGTGCAGCATTCAGGGATGAGCTGTGTACAGAGTGTAGCGTTCAGGGATGCGCTGTGTACAGAGTGCAGCGTTCAGGGATGCGCTGTGTACAGAGTGCAGAGTTCAGGGATGCGCTGTGTACAGAGTGCAGAGTTCAAGGGTGCACTACATACAGAGTGCAGAGTTCAGGGGGGTGTTGTGTATGGAGTGCAGAGTTCAGGGGTTCGCTATGTGCAGAGTGCAGGGGTATTCTGTGTACAGAGTGCAGAGTTCAGGGGTGTTCTGTGTACAGAGTGCAGAGTTCAGGGGTGTTCTGTGTACAGAGTGCAGAGTTCAGGAGTGTTCTGTGTACAGAGTGCAGAATTCAGGGGTGTGCTGTGTACAGAGTGTAGAGTTCAGGGGTTCACTATGTACAGAGTGCAGAGTTCAGGGGTGTGCTGTGTACAGAGTGCAGAATTCAGGGGTGTGCTGTGTACAGAGTGTAGAGTTCAAGGGTGCACTACATACAGAGTGCAGAGTTCAGGGGTTTGCTATGTGCAGAGTTCAGAGGTGTTCTGTGTACAGAGTGCAGAGTTCAGGGGTGCGTTATGTACTGAGTGCAGTGTTTAGGGGTGCGCTATGTACAGAGTACAGGGTTCAGGGGTGTGCTGTGTACAGAGTGCAGAGTTCAGGGGGGTGTTGTGTATGGAGTGCAGAGTTCAGGGGTTCGCTATGTGCAGAGTTCAGGGGTGTTCTGTGTACAGAGTGCAGAGTTCAGGGGTGTTCTGTGTACAGAGTGCAGAGTTCAGGGGTGTTCTGTGTACAGAGTGCAGAATTCAGGGGTGTGCTGTGTACAGAGTGTAGAGTTCAGGGGTTCACTATGTACAGAGTGCAGAGTTCAGGGGTGTGCTGTGTACAGAGTGCAGAATTCAGGGGTGTGCTGTGTACAGAGTGTAGAGTTCAAGGGTGCACTACATACAGAGTGCAGAGTTCAGGGGTTTGCTATGTGCAGAGTTCAGGGGTGTTCTGTGTACAGAGTGCAGAGTTCAGGGGTGCGCTATGTACTGAGTGCAATGTTTAGGGGTGCGCTATGTACAGGGTTCAGGGGTGTGCTGTATACAGAGTGCAGAGTTCAGGGGTGTTCTGTGTACAGAGTGCAGAGTTCAGGGGTGTTCTGTGTACAGAGTGCAGAGTTCAGGGGTGCGCTATGTACTGAGTGCAGTGTTTAGGGGTGCGCTATGTACAGGGTTCAGGGGTGTTCTGTGTACAGAGTGCAGAGTTCAGGGGTGTTCTGTGTACAGAGTGCAGAGTTCAGGGGTGTTCTGTGTACAGAGTGCAGAATTCAGGGGTGTTCTGTGTACAGAGTGCAGAGTTCAGGGGTGTGCTGTGTACAGAGTGCAGAATTTAGGAGTACGCTACATGCAGAGTTTAGGGGTGCTTAGCCCCAACTTTAAAGCCAGAGGTGGGGGGAATAGAGTTGTGGGTGCGGGGGTCACATGACAAGGCCTGGTGGGCTGGATTTGGCCTGCGGGCCTTGTGTTTGACATATGTGTTCTAAGGCTTTGCCCACACGGGGCGTTCTAAAGGTGGGTGTTTACCTGCACAGGTGTTCCGCACATCCCCGTCCAGGTCTCACTCATGTCAGTGGGACACAGAAGGGTGACAGACACAGATGCTGCTCCTGTACATTGCACAGACATCAGATTGGGAGCAGCGCCTGCATCCGAATGGGAATGTCTCCATGGGGATTGTTGGAAGACGTGTGCCGCCCCATGTGGGTGATCTGTGCCCTTCTCTGGCACACACCTCAGTGCGCCGCGTTATACAGGAAACAAAAGATTATAAAATCACTGGAAATGAGCAAAATGATCTCCCGCAGATCTGATCATCTCCTCAGGATTGTCGGCTCTTCATGAACAAGGATCTGATCACTCGCCTGAACCCCAATAAACAGCCGCGGCTGGTGGGCTTTTCTTCTGAGGGGGCGGCAAACAGCCAGCACTACCCTCCCCCCCCACCTGGGCGGCGTGCCACTGATGCACCTCCCACACCAGGGGCGTCCACGGGGCTCACTCCCCCCCCCCCACCTGGGCGGCGTGCCACTGATGCACCTCCCACACCAGGGGCGTCCACGGGGCTCACTCTGCCCCCCCCCCCCCCCAGGATGTTACAGTCAGATTGGATGAAATCTTTAGCCTCGTTTGATCAATGTTATTTCATCTGATCGGAAAAAGACGAGAACCCCTCACTGTCATCGATTGATAGGATTGAATGTTTCAGTGAAATGAGAAATCTTAGTTTGGATTGTAACATTTGTGTCTTCATTTATATCAACCAATGAAATGGGCCGTATGGATGATGGTGACAATCACAGCCGGTGTGGAGGATGTGAACCGAACTGCTCGGGTGTTATATAAATTCTTGTTTAACCTTCTTTAGATACTTTGTTACGTCTCGGTGCTGCTGATCTCCTGCAGCCTCTTGGCAGCCACTTTCTGTCTATATAATCTCTAGCTGGGGCTGCATAGCATTTCTCGGGGCATATTTCCAAAAGAGTGAGATCTGCCACTGCACCTGACTCTGATTACATGTGAGAATGCCCCCGGGGGGGGGGGGGGAGGGGCCCGTGATTAGTGGTGGGAGGCGGCCCCATGGAAAGCAATGGGTGTGGCCACTCCTATGTAATCGCGCATGCAGTGGTCACGTGTGATTGGTCGGCTCTGATAGCTGGTCACATTCAGGTATTTACTCTGCTTTGATTAAAATAACAGATTTAACCAGTTCCTGACTCTGATATAACGGAATGACGGCCACAGCATGGCAGCACATTACCAGGAGGCGATCGTATGATGTCTTCCCGGGGATCGTGCTTCCCGTGCGCCTGCTGAGGCATGTGGGCGACATGATCTGTGTCCTTAGGACAGAGCTGACCACAGAACGGGGTAAAGAGCCAATCACAGCAGCTCTTTACCTTGTGATCAGTTGTGTCCAATCACAGCTGATCACAATGTAAATACAAGCTGGTTATTGGCATTCCTTTCCTCATGCTGATAACTAAGGATGAGCTCCGGGGTGTTCGCACATTCCACGTGTAGAGCCCGCCAGGAACTCAGCACAGCGCTAATCACAGGCAGTGAGACTTTGTCCCAGTGGCGGAATTATTAGGGTCGCAGCAGTTGCCGCTGCGACTGGGCCCTGTCATTCTGCCATCGTGGGGACTGGGGAGCAAGCTCCGGCACTAAGCTCCAGTTCTCTGGCTAATGGGGTGGACCAGCGTGGGCAGTCGTGACATCTGCCCCACATCACTTGCAGGGTGCCCCGTGTCACATACATGCAGCGATGCCCCCCCCACCCCCGCAGCCGGCATGTCTCTCCCCGCTGACTGGCTGCACACCTTGCGGACCTCACTGAAGCCGGCTCCTCCTCCTTGCCTCCAATGTTCTCCTGTACATATACAGACAGGAGGAGCTGGAGAGGGAGGAGGAGTATAGAACTGGAAGAGCTGCGCTGCTGAGGTCTGTGTGTTTTTATGTATTCAGAGTAGGGGGACAATAGTAACTCAGAGGGGGGTTAACGAAAATACACCAGGAGGAGTGAAGAGTGGGGGATAAACGGATATGTGCTGGGGGGTTGGGGGAGTCTGATTTGACACCACACCTTGTAAGTCCTGTCTCCTCCCAAAGCGCCCCCCCAGCACATATCCTCTTACCCACCCACCCCCATCAAAGAGATGCCATCTGTCTCAGAGGGGGCAATTGCAGCATCTGGGACCCCTGGCACCCTGTAAGAGATGCGGGGCAAGTGCCCCTGGTGCCCAAGCTGAAACATTGGGGGGGAGGGGGAATTTATGCCACGCTGGAGGGGTCCTCGCCACCCCTCCTATCCAGCTCCTGCTTCCCTCCAGGCCCCTGTGTACCCCCTGGCTCCCTCAACTCCCCCCGCCCCCCCAACAACACTGCCAGCTTCCCTTCTCTCTAGCCAGCTGCTGCGGGGAATGTGTCAGGATGGAGAACGGGGAAGGGGCTGGTAAATGTGTCATTTACCAGCCCTTTCCCTGTCTTAATGATTAGAGTCAGTGATCCACACCGATCGCTGACTCTGTTCATTCAGAACTGAGGCATAATAAACTGTTTACTATGCTTCAAATAAAGGGCAAGTTCTGTACAGAGCTATTCCTGTCCATTCATTCTTTGCAGCTGATACTGCAGATATGGAGATTGAGGGCTGTGTCCTCAGTCTGCTTTCTTTGTCTTAAAGGGGGAACATCAGAGGTCTGCTTAGACGCCTGATATTACACCAAAGCCCCCAACACGGCTCATAAAATATTGTAAAAAATAATAAACTATAAAATTGTAAAAGTGGATGAAATAAAATGGTCAAAACGAATAAACAAATAAAATAACGAAAATAAAACTACTAACACCTGTGATGGAACTACCGGGTCACAAAGGTCGCACTTGCAATCAGGACCTGGTGTTTCGCCATCGTGGGGGGGGCCACGGCCGGAGGACAGGGGGCCCTTTATGATTTCTTGCACCGGGGCCCTGAAGGTTCTAGTTACACCTCTGCATTGTCCTGATGTGAGGCCGCCGAGATCGGGAAATGTCTCACTGCCTGTGATTAGCGCAGCGCCAACTTCCTGGCAGGCTCTACACGTGGAATGTGCGAACATGCCGGAGCTCATCCTTGCTGATAACACGAGGAGAGGAGAGCCGATAACCGGCTTGTGGGAAAGGAACATTTAATCAGTGCAGTCCCAACAGCGCCCACCAGTGCTGCAAATCAGTGCCCACTAGTGGCACCTATTAGTGCCAACCTAATGCCACCTATCAGTGCCCATCAGTGCCCACCAGTGGCACCCATCAGTGCCTCCTCATCAGTACCCATCAGTGCAGCCTATCAGTCCCTTTCAGAGCCATCTCATCAGTACCCATCAGTGCCACCTATTAGTGCCCACCAGTGGCACCTGTCAGTGCCCACCTAATGCCTCCTATCAGTGCCTCCTCATCAGTACCCATCAGTGCCACCTATCAGTGCCCACCAGTGGCACCTGTCAGTGCCTCCTCATCAGTACCCATCAGTGCAGCCTATCAGTGCCTCCTCATTAGTACCCGTCAGTGCCACTTATCAGTGCCCACCAGTGGCACCTGTCAGTGCCTCCTCATCAGTACCCATCAGTGCAGCCTATCAAAGCCACCTGTCGGTGCCTCCTCATTAGTACCCATCAGTGCCACCTATCACTGCCCACCAGTGGCACCTGTCAGTGCCCACCTAATGCCACCTATCAGTGCCTCCTAATCAGTACCCATCAGTGCAGCCTATCAGAGCCACCTATCAGTGCCTCCTCATTAGTACCCATCAGTGCCACCTATCAGTGCCTTCTCATCAGTACCCATCAGTGCAGCCTATCAGTCCTTTTCAGAGCCATCTCATCAGTACCCATCAGTGCCACCTGTCAGTGCCCACCTAATGCCACCTATCAGGGCCTCCTAATCAGTGCCCATTAGTGCCACCTATCAGTGCCCGCCAGTGGCACCTGTCAGTGCCCACCTAATGCCACCTATCAGTGCCTCCTCATCAGTACCCATCAGTGCAGCCTATCAGTCCTTTTCAGAAATGATCTGTTTGCAAAATTTTATATCAAAATATGATTTTTTTTTTTTATAATTTCAGTCTTTTGTGTATTTAGCAAAAAATACCCCCCCCAGAGGTGACTGAATACCACCAAAAGAAATCTCTATTTGTTTGATAAGAATGTCCTGTGCAGTGTGAAGATCGATGGGCTTTGGATGTAAAAAGAAAAGTCATTGGGTCAGAGCGGTTCTTTAATATCACCTGCGGCTCCTCACACTTCACAGCGGCTGCTGGAGATTGAAGAATAAAGTGCGAAAAACTCATCTGAAGACTTTTATGTCGGCTTTATAGAGCGTTTAGAGAAGTGTGATAGAGCGAGCGAGGTGTGCGCACGTGACGGATGGTTTACTGACAATATTTGAATAATATCGGACCCCTTAATGTGGAAGAGAAGACGTACGTAATGCAGCCTGTTAGTAATATTAAGGCCTCGTACACGAATATTACGTACACGCGGCGCGTTTTCCCTTTACAGCTTCAAACAATGGGGATGTTTTGTGTGGCACGAGGCGCAGGGGTGGGTACAACCCGCTTCCAGAAGCCTAATCAATATGCTTGGGTTGTATGGACATCCGAGGGGGACTCTTATAGAGGAACATAGACCCCCACAAAGACCGTGTTTGGGGTGCGGGAAACGCAGGGAAAACCCTATGGTCAAAAAGACCAATGCAGAGTCCCTGCGACCGCATTTTTTGTGCATTTCACACGGCACAGCGCCCCTTTTTAAATGAATGGGCTGCTATACCCGAGCAGACGCAGGACGTGAACGTTGTGTGAACCGAGACTTAGGCAGGTGTGAAAAAATGCTGTAAATGAAGAATGCTTCCAGAAATCGAAGTGTTAATAGTTTATTTTTATCAAATAACAAAATGGAAAGTAAAGAAAAATCGAATTAATATTTGGGGTGCCCCCTCCCCCCCTTTGCCTAATTCTAGGTAGACTTGCTCACAGTTGGTGAAGGAACTCAGCAGGTAGGTTGTTCTATGACAGGTAGGCTGTTCTATGTACATCTTGGAGACCTAAGCACAGATCTTCTGTACATCGGCTGCCTCCAACCCTTCATCCCAGACAGACTCCATGATGGTGAGATCATGGCTCTGTGGGGGCCAAACCACCACTTCCAGCACTCCTTCTTCTTTACACTGAAGATAGTTCTTAATGACATTGGCTGGATGTTGGGGGTGTTGGTCCTGCCACAGAATACATTTGGGGCCAATCACACACCTCCCTGATGGTATGGCATGATGGAGAAGTATTAGCCTGGATTTCTCAGCATTTGCAGAAATGCAGCCCCAATCTTGCAAGGAGCCTCCACCGTGCTTCACAGTTGGCTGCAGACACTCAGCCCTTCCCCCAACAAACTGCAACCCTCTTACAGCCAAATATTTTACATTGGGTCCCACTGGTTTTCTCCAGTCTTCTCCGGACAGTAGATGGGTGTACCTGGGTCCCACTGGTTTCCACCAGACTTCCCCGGACAGTAGATGGGTGTACCTGGGTCCCACTGGTTTCCACCAGACTTCCCTGGACAGTAGATGGGGGTACCTGGGTCCCACTGGTTTCCACCAGACTTCCCTGGACAGTAGATGGGGGTACCTGGGTCCCACTGGTTTCCACCAGACTTCTCCGGACAGTAGATGGGTGTACCTGGGTCCCACTGGTTTCCACCAGACTTCCCTGGACAGTAGATGGGTGTACCTGGGTCCCATTGGTTTCCTCAAGATATCTGTGGATGATAGATGGGTGTACCTGGGTCCCACTGGTTTCCACCAGACTTCTCTGGACAGTAGATGGGGGTACCTGGGTCCCACTGGTTTCCACCAGACTTCTCTGGACAGTAGATGGGTGTACCTGGGTCCCACTGTTTTCCACCAGTTCTGTGCTGATGGGACTACTGGGCATCTTTCGTTGTGGATTGGAAGTAAGCATGATGTGTCTTTCTTCTGCTGGCTAACCACTGCATCTACACTCCTCAATGTTACCCATTTCTTTATGCTGCAAAAGAGCTTGAACAGCACATCTTGAACCCCCAGTCTGCTTTGGAATCTTTGCCTGGGGGAGACCTTGCTGATGCAGTATAACCCCCTTGTGTCTTGTTGCTGAGCTCATTCTTGCCATGGTGTATGACCTGTGACATGAAACTGTCTTTCACAACCTCACCCTAGTAGGAGAGTTTGGCTGTTCCTCACCCATTTTTAAACCTCCTATACAGCTGTTTCTGTTGAAGTAAATGACTGTGCAACCTACATAGGAAATTGATGCTCTTTAGCACCTGCTTGGTATAATTTGGTTAATCATACACCTGACTCTAATCCTACAAAATCCCTGACTTTGTGCGAGTGAACCGGTTTAAAGCCAAAGGGGAGTCGCCCCAAATATTGCTTTGATTTAGATTTTCTTCTATCTGCTCACTTTGCACTTTGTAAATTAATAAAAATAAAAACCTTTTTACTTTACAACATTTCTTCACACCTGCCTAAAACTTTTGCACAGTAGTGTATATGTATTATTTTTAGGTGGAGGGAGTTCTCAGCATTGGTCTCCTCGCCGGGAACAGTCAGCTATTAGCACTGCAGATGTTTGTCCGCCTCGTGCAGATAAAAGCGGAGCAGATCTGAGTGGCGCCAGCCTTAGAACTGCTTGCCAGGCCTCAGTTCAAACAGTCGATCAGCGGGGGGGGTTTCCAAAGCAGCAAGATCCCCACTGACCACCATAGGGGGGTATGTGGACAGGTTTCTCACTCTATGTTTGAACGCTGAACACCCCTTTTATAACCATTAAAATCCCAAATGTTTCTCCTTGTGTGTAGGTTCTGAGACCGTCGTCTGATGGTTTGTTAAAGCCCTCATCGGGGGAAAGTGGCTGTAAATATAAAAAAATGTCTTTTTGCTCCCTTTTTTTTCCGCAAATACAGTATTCACTTTCCAAGCCCCCCCCCCCCTGGCCTTTTCTGACACTTTTTGTTCATGTGTAACAATCTGTATTTTTGCTAGAACCCCCAAACATTATATATATAGAGAAAGAGGAGGGTTGGGATTATTGCGGTGCTTGTAATGAATAATGCATGTAGAGTTAAATAAAAAATATAATTTCTTTATTGATACAAAATGAAGAAAAAGAACAAGAATTTCAGTTAAAACCAATATAGAGCAATATACATAGTACTGGGTCGCTGGTGTCCCAAGAAAGGAAGGTGGTCACAGATAGATGTTAAGTCCCAACATGTTTCGGCAATGATGGCTTCCTCAGGGGATAACGTAGCCTGGCTGGAGATCAGGGGCGAGCCGTATCCTTTTACCACTCTGTGCAGTGGTTAAAAAAGTTCTGTGCTTAAGTTTTGGGACAATTCTTGGTCTCATCTCTACATCATATTAGCACATTGGCGCCCCTGAACCCACTTGTTTTGTGGTTCTGACCATACTGGGTTCTTATCTACCTCCTGCGACCGTGCACTTGTCTCCCTTGCGCTATCCTTGGCTGGGGCCTTTTTTGACACCCAAAAACCCCCCTTCTTTTTCCTCCCTTTTTATCCATCTCCTGGTCCGGTATGGATCGAGAGCTGGATTATTTGTGGTGGTCCCACATTATCCCCTGAGGAAGCCATCATTGGCGAAACATGTTGGGACTTAACATCTATCTGTGACCACCAGCGACCCAGTACTATGTATATGCTCTATATTGGTTTTAATTGAAATTCTTGCTCTTTCTCTTCATTTTTTTTATTTAACTCTTTATGCGTTACTCATTACAAGCACCGCAATAATCCCAATCCTCCTCTTTCTTTATCTTCACTAAACGGGATGAGGGAAGAGGTGCATTAGTCCTGAAAGAGGCCGGACGCATTTATAGGGGAGGCGGCGATGGACGGGGGGGGGCGGCGCCCTTGCGCTCTTAATGGACGGGTCGCCCCTGTTCAAAAATATCCCCTATGGGTGGCACAGTGGTGTAGTGGGTGGCACTCTAGCCTAGCAGTAAAAAGGGTCACAGGTTCAAATCCCAACCACGACACTACGTGCCTGGTGTTTGCATGTTCTCCCTGTGCTTGCGTGGGTTTCCTCCGGGTACTCCGGTTTCCTCCCACACTACAAAGACATGCTGGTAGGTTAATTGGTTTCTGTCTAAATTGGCCCCTAGTATATGAATGTGAGTTAGGGACCTTAGATTGTAAGCTCCTTGAGGGTAGGGACCAATGTGAATGTGCGATGTATATGTAAAGCGCTGCGTAAATTGACGGCGCTATATAAGTGCCATATCAATAATAATAATAATGGGATGTGTTTGCTGCCTTCTACCGGTCTCTTCCTCTGGTCTCCTCCGGTCTCTCCCTCCGGTCCCTCCCTCTGGTCTCTCCCTCCGGTCTCTCCCTCGGTCTCTCCCTCGGGTCTCTCCCTCGGGTCTCTCCCTCCGGTCTCTTTCTCCGGTCTCTTTCTCCGGTCTCTTCCTCCGGTCTCTTTCTCCGGTCTCTTCCTCCGGTCCCTTCCTCCGGTCCCTTCCTCCGGTCTCTTCCTCTGGTCTCTTCCTCCGGTCTCTTCCTCCGGTCTCTTCCTCCGGTCTCTCCCTTCGGTCTCTCCCTTCGGTCTCTTCCTCCGGTCTCTCCCTCCGGTCTCTCCCTCTTGTCTCTTCCTCCGGTCTCTTCCTCCGGTCTCTCCCTTCGGTCTCTTCCTCCGGTCTCTCCCTCTTGTCTCTTTCTCCGGTCTCTCCCTCGGGTCTCTCCCTCGGGTCTCTTTCTCCGGTCTCTCCCTCGGGTCTCTCCCTCGGGTCTCTTCCTCCGGTCTCTCCTTCCGGTCTCTTCCTCCGACCTCTTCCTCTGGTCTCTCCCTCCGGTCTCTCCCTCCAGTCTCTCCCTCCGGTCTCTTCCTCTGGTCTCTTCCTCCAGTCTCTTCCTCTGGTCTCTCCCTCCGGTCTCTTCCTCCGGTCTCTCCCTCCGGTCTCTCCCTCCGGTCTCCTCCGGTCTCTCCCTCCGGTCTCTCCCTCCGGTCTCTTCCTCCGGTCTCTTCCTCCGGTCTCTCCCTCCGGTCTCTCCCTCCGGTCTCTTCCTCCGGTCTCTTCCTCCGGTCTCTCCCTCCGGTCTCTCCCTCCGGTCTCTTCCTCTGGTCTCTTCCTCCGGTCTCTCCCTCCGGTCTCTTCCTCCGATCTCTTCCTCTGGTCTCCTTGCCGTTGGAAATACAAAGTCTTCCATTCTTCAGAATTATGTAGAGAAGATTCTTGGCAGATGTCGTGGTGTGACGTCCCACCCGCTCACTCTCAGATTAAACCATATTTCAGCTAAACAGCTCATACATCCCGGACGTGCCGCTTAATTTATATCCTCTCTCCCGCCGCCTGGTGTAACCTGCATTATGTAGGTCGAACTACAAGATCATTAAACGATTGTTTTATTGAGCTCAGGCGGAAAATTACAAATGGTGCACAGATCATTCACGGCTCAGCTGCTTTATTGAACTTCACAGCAAAAGCACTAAAAGTAATGCGCAAATTTTTACCATAATGTGTCCAGCGGAGATGAACTTCTAATACAAGAAGGTGCTGAAGACATGATGGGGGTTTTGTTACTGAAAATCATCTTTCTGCCGGAGATTTCTGAAAGATTGTAATTCTGATCTCTGAGTAGTAAATGGATTCTTTCTGACACCCGTTGGCGAGTCTCTTTGTTAGGAATGTCAGGTGTAAAGCGTTGGGCCATTTACTAGACGGGGAGTCTGCTGGGTAATGGGGATGTCATAAAAGGAGCACTCTAAGGGATGGATAGTTAACGAGGAGCTACGGGGCTCTTTAGGTGAATAATGGTCAGAGTGTGCGAAATCCAATCACTAACATCTCAGGAAAGCTTTCACGTGTTGATGCAATTCGATAAAAAGGTTTTTACATCCTTCTTAGAGGTTTTTGTAAAATCTATCCTCATGAGCCCCTCCCCCCCGTACTGCAAAGGGTTATAGAAAGTAATCTGTATGAGAGCACCACAAACTAAAAACACTAATTAATTCATCTTTTTTTTTTTACTATTCAAAGCAAACTTCTCCATCCATCCATCCACCCATGTCTCCATTCATCCATCCATCCATGCATCCATGTCTCCATTCATCCACCCATGTCTCCATCCATCCATCCCTCCATCCATCCATGTCTCCATCCCTCCATGTCTCCATCCATCCACCCATGTCTCCATCCATCCACCCATGTCTCCATCCATCCATCCATGTCTCCATCCATCCATGTCTCCATCCATCCATCCATCCATCCATCCATCCATCCATCCATGTCTCCATCCATCCCTCCATGTCTCCATCCATGTCTCCATCCCTCCATGTCTCCATCCATCCATCCACCCATGTCTCCATCCATCCACCCATGTCTCCATCCATCCATCCATCCATGTCTCCATCCATGTCTCCATCCATCCATCCCTCCATGTCTCTATCCATCCATGTCTCCATCCATCCCTCCATGTCTCCATCCATCCATCCATCCATCCATCCATCCATCCATGTCTCCATCCATCCATCTACCCACGTCTCCATCCATCCCTCCATGTCTCCATCCATCCATCAATGTCTCCATCCATCCATCCATGTCTCCATCCATCCATCC
Source organism: Lithobates clamitans (assembly GCA_037952925.1). Lineage (NCBI taxonomy): Eukaryota > Metazoa > Chordata > Amphibia > Anura > Ranidae > Lithobates > Lithobates clamitans. The sequence continues at coordinate 311,745 of JBBGZY010002320.1, forward strand.
ATGTCTCCATCCATCCATGTCTCCATCCATCTATGTCTCCCTCCATCCATCCATGTATCCATCCATGTATCCATCCATCCATCCATCCACGTCTCCATCCACGTCTCCATCCATGTCTCCATCCATCCATCCACGTCTCCATCCATGTCTCCATCTATCCATCTATGTCTCCATCCATCCATCCACGTCTCCATCCATGTCTCCATCTATCCATCCATGTCTCCATCCATCCATGTCTCCATCCATCCACCCATGTCTCCATCCATCTATGTCTCCCTCCATCCATCCATCCATGTCACCCTCCATCCATCCACGTCTCCATCCACGTCTCCATCCATGTCTCCATCCATCCATCTATGTCTCCATCTATCCATCTATGTCTCCATCCATCCATCCATCCATGTCTCCATCCATCCATCCACCCATGTCTCCATCCATCCATGTCTCCATCCATCCATGTCTCCATCCATCCCTCCATGTCTCCATCCATCCATCATCCATGTCTCCATCCATCCCTCCATGTCTCCATCCATCCATGTCTCCATCCTTCCATCCATCCATGTCTCCATCCTTCCAGTCATCCCTGTCTCCATCCACCCATGTCTCCATCCATGTCTCCATCCATCCATGTCTCCATCCATCCATCCATGTCTTCATCCATCCATCCATGTCTCCCTCCATCCATCCCTGTCTCCATCCACCCATGTCTCCATCCATGTCTCCATCCCTCCATGTCTCCATCCATCCATCATCCATGTCTCCATCCATCCCTCCATGTCTCCATCCATCCATGTCTCCATCCTTCCATCCATCCATGTCTCCATCCTTCCAGTCATCCCTGTCTCCATCCATCCATGTCTCCATCCATGTCTCCATCCATCCATGTCTTCATCCATCCATCCATGTCTCCCTCCATCCATCCATGTCTCCATCCATCCATCCATGTCTCCATCCATCCATCCATGTCTCCCTCCATCCATCCATGTCTCCATCCATCCATGTCTCCATCCATCCATCCATGTCTCCATCCATCCCTCCATCCATGTCTCCATCCATCCTTGTCTCCCTCCATCCATCCATCCATCCATGTCTCCATCCATCCATCCATCCATCCATGTCTCCATCCATCCATCCATGTCTCCATCCATCCATCTATGTCTCCATCCATTCATCCATCCATCCATCCATCCCTCCATGTCTCCATCCATCCTTCCATCCATGTCACCATCCATCCATCCATGTCTCCATCCATCCATCCATCAATCCATCTACGTCTCCATCCATTCATCCATCCATTCATCCATCCATCCATCCCTCCATGTCTCCATCCATCCATCCATCCCTCCATGTCTCCATCCATCCTTCCATCCATGTCACCATCCATCCATCCATGTCTCCATCCATCCATCCATCCATCCATCCATGTCTCCATCCATCCATCCATCCATCCATGTCTCCATCCATCCATCCCTCCATGTCTCCATCCATCCATCCATCCATCCCTCCATGTCTCCATCCATCCATCCATCCATCCCTCCATGTCTCCATCCATCCATCCATCCATCCATCCATGTCTTCATCCATCCATGTCTCCATCCATCCATCCATCCATCCATGTCTCCATCCATCTATCCATGTCTCCATCCATCCATCCATCTATCCATGTCTCCATCCATCCTTCCATCTATCCATGTCTCCATCCATCCATCCATGTCTCCATCCATCCATGTCTCCATCCATCCATCCATCCATCCATCCATCCATGTCTCCATCCATCCATCCATGTCTTCATCCATCCATCCATCCATGTCTCCATCCATCCATCCATGTCTTCATCCATCCATCCATCCATGTCTCCCTCCATCCATCCATGTCTCCATCCATCCATGTCTCCATCCATCCATCCATCCATCCATCCATGTCTCCACACTTTATTTGACTGAGAAATTGCTTTTGAACCAACCAGCATTTTTTTTTATTACTTAATTAATTTTTTAACCACTTAAGGACCGGAATGATTTGCCCTTATTGACCAGGCCATTTTTTACCATACGGTGCGGCGCCGCTTTAACTGACAATTGCGCAGTCATGCGACGTTGTGCCCAAACAAAATTGACGGCCTTTTTTTTCCCCACAAATAGAGATTTCTTTTGGTGGTATTTGATCACCTCTGCGGTTTTTATTCTTTGCGCTATAAACAAAAAAAGAACGACAATTTAAAAAAATAAATAAAGCAATATTTTTTACTTTTTGCTATAATAAATATACCAAAAATATGTCTTCATCAGTTTAGGCCGATACGTATTCTTCTACATATTTCATATTTTTGGTAAAAAAAAAAATCCCAATAAACGTATATTGATTGATTTGCACAAAAAGTTTTAGTGTCTACAAAATAGGGGAGAGATTTCGGGCATTTTCATTATTTGTTTTTTACTAATAATGGCAGTGATCTGCGATTTTTAGCGGAACTGCGACATTGCGGCGGACAGAACACTTTTGACACTTTTTTTGGGACCAGTGATATTTATACCTTGATCAGAGCTAAAAATAGCCACTGATTACTGTATAAATGTCACTGGCAGGGAAGGGGTTAACACTAGGGGGGCGATCAAGGGGTTAAATGTGTTCCCTAGGGAGGTGATTCTAACTGGGGGGGAGGGGGCTGACTGGAGGAGGAGGGAGATCGCTGTTCCTAATCACTATGAAGAGCAGATCTCTATACTTCCCTAACAGAACGGGTTTCTGTTTGTTTACATTGACTAATCCCTGTTGTGGCTCTCTGTGGAGCGATCGCGGGTCGCCGGCGGACATCGTGGTCACCGGCCACCTTCATTGGCTCCGGCTTTGCGCCTATTGCTCTTAAAGCGGCCGACGTAAACCTATGGCGATTTGCGCAGACCTGCCAACCTGTCGCAGTATTATAATGGCGGCTAGTCGGCAAGCAGGACAAATAGTGTATATTTGTCCCGCTTGTCGGTGGGTGCTGCTCCACTGCTATAGCTACTGGCCTCTGAGCCTGACTGCGAATCGTGACACAGAGTGTGGCTTGGCCCCGCCTCCCCGTCCTTCCTCACTGGCTGTAATTAACAGCAGCAGGAGCCAATGAGGAGAAAGCCGCTGCTCTGGTGCACATCGCTGGATCAAGATAGGACTCAGATAAGTATAAGGGGGGCTGGGGGAGGGGGGGGGGGTATCACACTTTAGGTTTTTTACATTAATGAGGAGAATGAATTAAGGTAAAAGGAAACCTTCAGATTTTAGAACCACTTTAAGCATGCAGACAGGAGGGTGTGCTTAGCTGAGAAAGCCCCCCTACCCTTCTCCCATTAAGACTCCCAGGATGTGTGGCATTATTTTGGCCTAGGCCAAAAACCAAGAAGCAACTAAAAAAATGTAAAAAAAAAGTATGACAAGCAAATACAATATACCTTCCGGTCTATTTATTAATGATAGCAGCATAAGGATTAGAAATAGTTAAAGTGGTTATAAATGGTCAAGGTTTCTATACATATAATTCATAATCCATTCTATGCATGAAGGTAAAATACCTTCTCTGTGTGTTCAGTCCCCCCCCCCCCCCTAATAAAAAAATGGCTTCAATCAGGAAGTTCATGGGAGGAGCAAAGAGTAGAAGTTAAAGCGGAGTTCCACCCAGAATTATTATTTTTTTTCACCCGTTATGCTGCATTAAATACTTTAATATGTGCGATTAATTAAATCGCTGCTCAATTCCCGTTTTTTTTTTTTTACACACGTTTGATTTCTTCATTGCAGAGTGCTTCCATCTTCACTGTGGGCATGTGAAGCCCACTAGGAGTCTGTTCCAGGTTAAGGTGCTGCTGGCTACCCAGCATGCACCTCCTAGTCTCGCGCGTGCGCAGTGGCAAAGGGTGTAGCGTAGGAAGATTATCTTGTTGCCATAACAATGGGCGGCGACAGAGGAAGTGCCCGCTCCGTTGTTATGGCAATGCAATCTTGCGGAGATGCCCGCTGACTCCTGAGGACGATGACAAACATCTCCCAGGAGCCAAGGCGCGGCCAGATATGACGTAAGGCGCCGCGCCTGAGAAGAAGGCAGATTACAAGGGACACCCTGGCAACAAGGAGCACACATAGTAAGTAAAAAAAATGACAAATGTTGTTAGAGTGGCAGCAAGGGACTCATTCAGATGAAGTTTAAAACATGGGTGGAACTCCGCTTTAAGGCACAAGGTAGAGTTGTCCAATAGATCAGACAAGGTGCTGTCCAGCATTCCCAGAAGCACAGCGAGAAGAGTCATTGCCAGACACAGCAGAGGTCCCGGGTTCAAGTCCAGGCCCTGACACACACACAACCCGCAGTGACACCAGATGTTTGCCAGAGTGAGGAATAATGGGATCAGAAGACAAAGCTCCAAGTGCTCATCTCAAGTGTCCAAAATCCTTTAATGATGATAGTGACATGGTAACGTGAAGAACAGCGGTAGCCAACATGTTTTGGGTCAAGACCTCCCTCCCCCTTCATGAGAGTTTGGGCTTAAACATAGTTTCTCAAATGGGCTTTTATAGAGTCTCCCAGAGGACAATCTCTCTCAGACTGAATAACTCTACCATCTTAATTGACTTGTATTCAAACTATTGGTATATCAGAATACCAGAGAGAACGTCCTGATGAAGGGTGAGGTCTTCCCCAAAACACGTTCTTTCTGTTGTCATGTTACTATCAACAAAAAGGATTATGAACTTTTGAGTTGATTATTTGATGCTTGTCTAAGTGAGAAGTAATGGAACTAAAAGACAAAGCGCAAAGTGACCATCTCAAATGTCCAAAATCCTTTATTGATGATAGTGACATGACAACGTGAAGAACAGCGGTAGCCAACGTGTTTTGGGTCAAGACCTCCTCCTTCATCAGAGCTTGAGCTTAAACATACAGTTTCTCAAATGGGTGTTGAGCTTCCCAGAAGACAATCTCTCAAGTCCAGGCCCTGACACACACAACCCGCAGTGACGCCAGATACTTGCCAGAGTGAGGAATAATTCATGGAAAGACAAAGCTCCAAGTGATCATCTGGAAGTTCCAAAATCCTTTATTGATAATAGTGACATGACAACGTGAAGAACAGCGGCAGTCAACATGTTTTGGGTCAAGACCTCCTCCCTCATCAGAGCTTGAGCTTAAACATACAGTTTCTCAAATGGGTGTTGAGCTTCCCAGAAGACAATCTCTCTCGGTCTAGATTACTTTACCATCTCAGTTGACTTGTTATCAAAATGCTGGTATATCAGAATACCGGAGAGTTAGTCCCGATGAAGGGTAAGCTCTTCCCCGATACACGTTCTTTCTGTTGTCATGCCAATCAATTCAAAAAAGGTCTTTTGAATTGATTGGTTCTCTCTTGATTAAGGTGACCCCTAACTTATTGGATACCCCCCATTTGTGTCTGAGTGGTGTCATATGGGGGTTGGTTAGCTCAATGGTAGATTTTTAGTAAAGTCTGTGCCAGACTGAACTTTGGTTTAAGGGCACGGCAGCCCACTTTTACTTAAATGAAAAGCAAAGTCTTTACACAACGGTTGCCCACGCAAGGGAATCGTCTTCTCATAGTAAAGCAATCAATTGAAAATACAGAGCCGTCTGGCTCTCTTGTCAGCAGTACCGCTGCTCTTTTTGGGCTAGTCAGGCTCTCTCAGATTAGGTTGCAGCACCTTGCTGTATGGCCCCACTACTGGCCTCCCAACAGGGCTTTCCTAGCACCTCCAGCTTGCTTCCTTCAGAGACTTCCAGATCCTCTGCAGCCCCCTGGACCTGGTAGCCACCTCAGCTGCCCCACATCTCCCAGTCCTTGAGCAAGGAATCCACCTCACAAGGGTCTCCAACAGGAACTCCCAGCCGTCCTAACAGGGGGCTCCACACTGCTCCAAACTTCTCTCAGACCTTCATCATAAGGGCCGTGTGCACCTGGACACGCACCTTGCTGGTCTTCACCATAAACCCAGACGCTGGGTTGGGGATTTCCTCCCTCCCAAGACATATTGAAATATCGAAACTACGGAGCCCAAACCAGGGATACCAAAATTTGAAGAAAGCAGTAAAAACAGTTTTTCCACTTATTACCAATACTTCGGAGTCCTGCACCCTACACACACCTGTGTCCTTTTTCCCAATCACTTTCACAGTGGTCGGGCCTCACACTGTCACAGTGGCCAAAGTCAAGTCATCAAAATTTTAATCCTGTAGCTAATGAGAGTTAGATCTGAGTCCAGTGCCACATATTCTGAGTTTTTTGGGTGCGAGGAATAATGTAAATATACCGTTTATTCCTCTACCCCTAGGCTTATTAAGTAGATAACCGCCCCCCCCCCCCCCCCCCTTCAACTTTAGAAGGTAGGATTTCATTAAATTAACTCTTGGTTATCCTACCATAAAAGTCTTTGTTCAGACCCTTCCTGTTATGAGGTGACGGCTTCTCTCACTTGCACCCCTGATTTACAAAACAAGAGGCCATGATGACAAACCTGGCCAAACATAATCCCGTATTGTCACTGTTTGGAAGCTGATTCAGAGCAATGATGTGCAGCCCACGCATGTGGACAGGAAGCAGCTCAAAGAGGCCGGAGGTGATCAGCAATGATGAGATGGGATGGAAAATATTATATAGCCAAATGTTTTTGGTCACTTAACCATCACCTGACCTTTACTTTTAGGCTAAAACATATGTGGACACCCCTCCAAAGGATGAAGTTCAGGTGTTTCCAGTGAAGGGTACTGTTAAAGTGGTTGTAAACTCTGTACTACCACTTGTACCTACAGGTGATCCTATAATAAGACTTACCTGTAGGTACCGTGAATATCTCCTAAACTTGCATTGTTTAGGAGATATTCACCATATACGCTTGTGCCGACGTCATCGGCGCATGCGCACTTTAGAAACGGCCCGATCGTGCCGCTTCTAAAGGGCCTGTGCCGCGACCGGTGGCTCCCACGCGCGAGTGACTTCATCGCGGCTCCTGCCAATCACAGCCCTGGAGCCAGCAAACCCGGAAATAACTCCGGGAGACATGTCATCGGTCACAGCGGTGTGCGCAGACCGCTGCAACAGCGTCTGCTCCTCCTCCCGCCCCGCTGTGTCTGCCCGCCCACACTCCAATCCCTGGTGTGCTGTGCCTCAGAAGAGAGATGCGTGGGCGGAAAATTTGAAGCCCCAACAGCTACATGGTGGATGAAAGGTGCCAATGCTTGAGCGTCAATCTTCGGGTGAGTGAGCTCACCATCCACTGTCTGTGACTGAAGTCTCCCCTCTCCTTCCCTTCTCTCTCCTGAGTACACTAAGGTGAGGGGGACTCAGAAGTAAGGGGTGCTCTATGGACTCTGATGTAAGGGGGGCTTTGGGAATCCTGGGAGCTCTAATGTAAGTGGGGGGCATTGGTGAGCAGAAGCCCCCCCCTTACATCAGAGTTTCCCTTTACACCACAGCATTCCTCCTTAAAAAAAAAAACCTGGGAACAGTTTGGGGACGGCCCCTTCCTGTTCCAACAAGACTACCCACCAGTGTACAAAGCAAGGTCCATAAAGACATGGATGAGCGAGTTTGGGGTGGAGGAACTTGACTGGCCTTCATCAGGTTGAGGTCAGGACTCCTTTGGGATGAATTAGAGACTGCGAGCCAGGCCTTCTCGTCCAACATCAGTGCCTGACCTCACAAATGCTCTTCTGGAAGAATGGTCAAACATTCCCATAGACACCCTCCTAAACATTGTGGACGGCCTTCCCAGAAGAGTTGAAGCTGTTATAGCTGCAAAGGGCGGAGCCAACTCAATATTGAACCCTCCGGACTAAGACTGGGATGTCATTATACGGGGGCAGGTCAGCTCTCTCCTGTGAATCAGCGTAGCTGTACGTCGGCTCCTTTGAGAGCCAAAGCAGGCGTGAGCGCATGCCCACTGCACGGTGGGGGACCCGTTGCCTGTGGAGGCGGCTGCGATGTCCACCGGCCACCCGCGATCACAGGAAAGAGAGCAAGAGCCAGGATCTGTCAATGTAAACAGACGGATCCCTGTTCTGACAGGGGAGGAGAGAGAGATCTGCTGTTCCTAGTGATTAGGAACAGCGATTTCTCTCCTCCCCCTCCTCCTCCAGTCAGTCCCCTCCCCCCACAGTTTGAAACACCTCCCAGGGAACACATTTAACCCCTTGATCACCACTATTATTAACCCCTTCCCCGCCAGTGTCATTTATACAGTAATCAGTGCGATTTCATAGCACTGATCGCTGTATAAATGTCAGTGGTCCCAAAAAAGTGTCAAAAGTGTCCGATCTGTCCGCTGCAATGTCGCAGTCCCGCTAAAAATCGCAGATTGCCACCATTACTAGTAAAAAAAAAATATATATATATATAAAAATGCCATAACTGTATCCCCTATTTTGTAGATGTGATCACTTTTGCGCAAACCAATCAATATACACTTATTGTGGGGTTTTTTTAATACCAAAAATATGTAGAAGAATACGTATCGGCCTAAACTGAGGAAGAAATTCGTTTTTTTATATATTTTTTGGGGGATATTTATTATAGCAAAAAGTAAAAAAATATTGTGTTTTTTTTTTTTTTTCAAAATTGTCGCTCTTTGTTTATAGCGCAAAAAAATAAAAACCGCAGAGGTGATCAAATACCACCAAAAGAAAGCTCTATGCAACGTCGCACGACCGCGCAGTTGTCAGTTAAAGCGACGCAGTGCCTTATGGTAAAAAAAATGACCTGGTCATTAAGGGGGAAAAGTCTCTAAGGGGTTAAAGTTCATCTGCGTGTAAAGGCAGGTGTCCCAATACTTTTGGTAATATAGTGTTCGGTCCGCTTTATGGAAAGCAGCCGTCTGTAGAGAATACCTTTCTACGCTCCGGAGATTCTCACCCCCGATGGGAATTATTTTCCTGTGCACAGATAATTACACATCTCTGAGTCGGCTCCAAGGAAGTCGGTGTTTTCTGAGGAGCGTTGCCCGCCACGTTCGGCGGGTTGTTTTAAGGAGGCGGGTTTGTCGAGGCAACTTTTTTTTTCAGTTTTTCTCGCATCTGAACACCGATCGTCCTGAGATTTTCCTCTCTCTGCAGCTGTATGAAAGCCCTAAACAGATGCTGAAGATGCTGCCGCCTTTCCGATGAACATTTCATCTGTTCTTCAATTACTTTTTCTCCATGCTGTTTTACCAATTTGCTATAATTGCATCTATTGTTTCAGCCTTTGCCTGCGCCGACTGTTTGTGCAAGCATGTACGTCTCTCAAGTGTCACCCAGGGACAGATCGTTGGAAATTAACTTTTCTCTTCTTTGAAGATTACATTTTTACCAGGTAGAAAGATGAGCCTATTACAGGGCTGTTCTAATGAGATAGGGACCGATTTGTGATAATACGAGGATGAGATCCGATCGACGCAAACTCATCTTTCCCAAAGTTACAAAATTCTGACAGAGAGAATTGTAGGATCCGCTGCCGCAAAAAGGGTGGGAGCCTGAAATTTGTATTTGGTTAGTACCTGTGATGGTATTTTTTAGTATATTTGTCTCTTTTTTATTTCAAATGACAGTGACAGCAGTTAGGACAAACTATAATGCTTCCTGTGGGGGGCGCTGTCAGCAGTTGTATTTCTATTTTCGTTAATAAACATTTGAGGTAGATCTAAACCATAACTTGATTTCATTTAGAGTGCTTTCACACTGAGGCATTGGGGGCGTCGGCGGTAAAGCGCCGCTATTTTTAGCAGCGCTTTACCGTCGTTTTAGCGACACTATTCAGCCAATAGCGGGGCGCTTTTAACCCCTGCTAGCGGGCGAAAAAGGGTTAAAACCGCCTGCAAAGCGGGCATGGGTCTGAGCCTGCGACCTCTGCTGTGTCTGGCAATGTCTCTTTTTGTTGAGCGACCCGAGATGCTGGACAGAACCTTGTCTGATCCATTGGACAACCCCGCCTTGTGCCTTGTTTCTGCTGAACCTTGAACCCTTTGCTCCTCCTATGAACTTCCTATTTAAGCCACGTCTCTGCACTTCCTGTTTACCAGACTATTGTGCTCTCTCCAGTTAATATCTTGCTCTTGTCACTTGTCACTCTTGCTGTCGTCCATATCTCCGCTACTACTCGTTACCAACCTTTGGCTTGTTCCTCGACAACGCTTCTGCTTAATCTCAACCTTTCACCACTCGTTACCAACCTTTGGCTTGTTCCTCCACTACACTTCTGCTTAATCCCAGCCTTCCACCACTTGTTACCAACCTTTGGCTTGTTCCTCAACTACACTTCTGCTTAATCCCAGCCTTCCACCACTTGTTACCAACCTTTGGCTTGTTCCTCAACTACACTTCTACTTAATCCCAACCTGTCACCACTTGTTACCAACCTTTGGTTTGTTCCTCGACTACACTTCTGCTTAATCCCAGCCTTCCACCACTTGGTACCAACCTTTGGCTTGTTCCTCAACTACACTTCTGCTTAATCCCAAGCTGCCACCACTCGTTACCAACCTTTGGCTTGTTCCTCAACTACTCTTCTGCTTAATCCCAGCCTGCAACCACTTGGTACCAACCTTTGGCTTGTTCCTCAACTACACTTCTGCTTAATCCCAACCTGTCACCACTTGTTACCAACCTTTGGTTTGTTCCTCGACTACACTTCTGCTTAATCCCAGCCTTCCACCACTTGGTACCAACCTTTGGCTTGTTCCTCAACTACACTTCTGCTTAATCCCAAGCTGCCACCACTCGTTACCAACCTTTGGCTTGTTCCTCAACTACTCTTCTGCTTACTCCCAGCCTGCAACCACTTGGTACCAACCTTTGGCTTGTTCCTCGACTACACTTCTGCTTAATCCCAACCTTCCACCACTTGGTACCAACCTTTGGCTTGTTCCTCAACTACTCTTCTGCTTAATCCCAACCTGTCACAACGTGTTACAAACATTTTGCTTGTTTACTGACTACACTTCTGCTTGATCCCTAACTGCTATACGGTACCTCCTGCTGGACCCTGGCTTGCTCTCTTCCTGGTGGGGCAATTCTGAGGACCGTGACCTGGTACTAACATACAGGAAAACCCATCCCCACCATCAGGAGCTCTGGTAAATACTGGTTAGTGCTTAGTCTCCGCGCCTCAGGTGAGCCCTCATCATCTGCCAGGGTGACCTGCTGCTGCACTTATCCTGCTGGTTGGTGTAAGCCTCTCTACTGCAATAGCTACTGGTCTCCGAGCCTGACCCCTGACCGTGACAATTTGCATAGCTTTTCATCCATCAAAGCTGCATGAAAATGTGTTCTGCTACAAATAGGGGGAAATCACATGTCTCCAGGCTATGTTCTCTGCATATGGAATGTTATTCATTGAAAAAAAAAAAATCTGTGAATGGGGAAAATACCACATTATAGACACTAGAGGGTGCTAACTATCAAAAGATATAAGTATACTCCTCAGCTCCATCTAGTGGTTATAATACGTAATTTTTCCTGTTCACACATTTTTTTTTTTCGATGAATAACAATTAATCTGCAGAGAATATACCCTGAGAACATTACATTTTGCCTCATTCACAACAGAAGGAATTTACATGTCGATTCAATGGAGAACATAAATATACCCCTTAGTTTGAAAAAGCAGTGTAAGTCATTAACATATGCCATTTTTTTATTTTTAGCTATAATGCTTTTTTTTAACCTTTTTCCATGTCTGTGATGCTAGCTCTTTTCTTATCTACATGCAGTTGCTCCATTGCAACCAGCAAAATTTAACCCATTCTAGAGTCATTTTAATTTGGCTGGTCTGTCTCTTTATATACAATGGGTGACATATGTTATACCCTCCGTACCAATGAGAAAGAGAAAAAAGAATATCTCGAAACGCGCTGGGTTTGTCCCAGTTCAGTGATGAGTGTTGATAAGGTTAACATTATTGAAATGCAACCTACTTTAACAATCCACGGATCACGGACTTTGTTATACCAACTGCCATGTAACACTCTTCAAAGGTTTCATTCGTGAAACCTTACTTACTACTGTGATGCTGTGATTGGCCTTGGTACCATGTGATCGCTGTGACCAATCACAAAAATTACATAGTAGAAATCAAGGCATCATGAATGACAGCCTTGCTTTCTACTGTGACTGTGATCGCTGTGATTGGTCACAGCAATCACGTGGTACCAGGGCCAATCACAGCGACCATGTGTTAGCTGCAACCAATCACAGTGGTAAGCAAGGTTTCATGAATAGAGAAAGGGAAACTGTAAGCGCAAAGATGGAGTAACTATAAACATATAGATGGGTGGTAAACCGATAGTCATGTTAGTCCATCAGTCCATTAGGGGTGATTTCTTAAAGGGGTTGTAAACCCCTTTAGAGGAAAAACCTCTTGTAGTCCACCAGCCCCCCCAGAGTACCCCTGTACTTACCTGAGCCGGGAATGAGCACACCCGCTCCAGCCGGTGTCTCAGGTCCTGATTGGATAGATTGATAGCAGCGCAGCCATTGGCTCCCACTGCTGTCAATCAAATCTAAGGACCCGGGGGTGGAGCTGAGTCCTGCTGACTGTGTCAATGGACGCAGAAGCGGGACACTGGATCGCGCCCGCACAGGTTCCCCCGAGGGAGAGCGCTTCTCCGACAGGGTAATCAAGAAGAGGAGGAGTCAGGATCGCCGCTGAGGGATCCCAGAAGAGGAGGATCGGGGGCCACTCTGTGTAAAACGAACTGCACAGAGGAGGTAAGTATAACATGTTTGGGTATTTTTTGTTTTTTTTAAATTGAACCTTTAGGTATGCTTTCAGGTGAATGGCGGCAGCTATCTTCAGAGAAAGCCAGCTCTGTAAACAAGATAAGGAGGAGGGGAAGAACACAGGAAGCCCCACCTGAGTGGGGCTTCCTGTGGCTTCCTGTGTTTTTCCCGTGTTTTTCCCCTCCTTACTCTCTGCTGTGACTGTGATCGCTGTGATTGGTCACAGTGATCACATGGTACCAGGCCAATCATAGCGGCCATGTACCATGGGATGGCTGCAACCAATCACAGTAGTAAGCAAGATTTCATGAATGACCGCCTTAATTTCTACTGTGACTGTAAACTCTGTGATTGGTCACAGCGATCACATGGTACCAAGGCCAATCACAGCGGCCCGGTACAGTGATTGGTATACCAGCTGCTATTTAATTTTATGCTTTTTTTTTTTAACAAATATTGTAATCAAAGATTGTTGTACTTTTATATTATTGATATCTTTATTTTACATTATGGCCCTCAAAGTCTCTTTGGAATTTTCATTGTACTTTGTATCAGTGTATAGATGTTGGCCATTCAGTAATGAGCTACTAACACGTTATATTATTGGCTGCACTTAAATGAAGAGAAAACTATAAACAAGAGGCGCGCGAAATCAGCAATTAATATACACAGCGCCATCATTAGCGGCTGTATTACACTCGCCATTTTCTAACCGATATTCGCTCCTTTCTATGCTGATTTGTCTCTTAGTGAAATGATATAATCGTCCGCGGTGCGTCTGCACTCTCCGCTCTCGATTGTCCCCTTATTATCAATAGCCGTTTTACATAACATAAGCAGTTGCTCAAGCCGACCGTTTCATAACCAGGTGAACACGCTGCGAAAGATGAATGAGTAAACAAAATCTCCGGAAAATAACCGTTCATTGACTGCAAATGTTACCTAACCTGGAAATAAGGGGCCTTTGTGGCGGCTTCAAGTTGCTGCTATAAGGGCTCATCAACATTTGCAGGTACATTTTTTTTAACACTTGAGGAACCGCAGGCGGCACGCACAGGCAGCCATAGAAACGAATAGCTGTGTGTGGCAAGCCAAGGTTCTGGGTGTAATCCTGGACTCTGAATTATAATAATTTCGGCCCCATGTCCAATCACTGTCCAAATCTTGCCACCTCAACCTCACAAATACGCCCCTTCCTAACCAATGACACCACAAAGCTCCTAGTTCACTCCCTGGTCATCTTCCACCTGCACTACTGCAACTCCCTCCTCATTGGCTTACCTCTACATAGGCTCTCCCTCGTCCACCTTACCAACCATTCAGTGTCTGTTACTCTTGTCTGCCAATCCCTCCACTGAAAAGGAAGGGGGAGGGAGGCGGCACCTAAGTGTAGTATTAGCAACACAGTTTATTGCACAAGATACATTGCACTTACAAGATGTAGGCAGAACACATGTATTGTGTTAGGAAATCATCATCCTCAAAGGCTCCCGGGGTCCAGATGGCTGCGGAGGAGAGAGCTGGGACACAGGAAGTCTGGACCAAAATGTATGGAGGAAGATGCTCTGGTCTGAAAATATCCAAATCTTTGATGATCCCTAGGAGCCCCATCAAATCTATCATAACCAAATGGAAAGAACATGGCACAACAGCAAACCTGCCAAGAGACGGCCGCACACCAAAACTCGCGGACCGGGCAAGGAGGGCATTAATCAGAGAGGAGCACAGAGACCTAAGATAACCCTGGAGGAACTGCAGAGTTCCACAACAGAGACTGGAGTATCTGTACATAGGACCACAATAAGCCGTACGCTCCATAGAGTTGGGCTTTATGGCAGAGTGGCCAGAAGAAAGACATTACTTTCAGCAAAAAACAAAATGGCAAGTTTTGAGTTTGTGAAAAGGCATGTGGGAGACTCCCAAAATGTATGGAGGAAGGTGCTCTGGTCTGATGAGACTAAAACTGAACTTTTTGGCCATCAAAGAAAACGCTATGTCTGGCACAAACCCAACACATCACATGATCCAAAGAACACCATCCACACTGTGAAACATGGTGGTGGCAGCATCGTGCTGTGGGGATGTTTTTCAGCAGTCGGGACTGGGAAACTGGTCAGAGTTGAGGGAAAGATGGATGGTGCTAAATACAGGGATATACTTGAGCAGAACCTGTAGCACTCTGTGTGTGATTTGAGACTAGGACGGAGGTTCACCTTCCAGCAGGACAATGACCCCAAACACTCTGCTAAAGAAACACTTGAGAGGTTTAAGGGGAAACATGGAAATGTGTTGGAATGGCCTAGTCAAAGCCCAGACCTCAATCCAATAGAAAATCTGTGGTCAGACTTAAAGATTGCTGTTCACAAACCATCCACCTTGAAGGAGCTGGAGCAGTTTTGCAAGGAGGAGGAATGGGAAAAAATCCCAGTGGTGAGATGTGGCAAGACTCATAGAGACTTATCCAAAGCGACTTGGAGCTGTGATAGCCACAAAAGGTGGCTCTACAAAGTGTTGACTTTAGGGGGGTGAATAGTTATACACATTGACTTTTTCTATTATTTTGTCCTATTTGTTGTTTGCTTCATAATAATAAACAAAATCTTCAAAGTTGTGGGCGTGTTCTGTAAATTAAATGATGCAAATCCTCAAACAATCCATGTTAATTCCAGGTTATGAGGCAACAAAACACGAAAAATACCAAGGGGGGTGAATACTTTTTGCAAGGCACTATATATATATATATATATATATATATATATATATATATACTGTATACAGGGCTGTGTATATATGCTGTATACAGGGGTGTGTATATATGCTGTATACAGGGGTGTGTAGACTTTTTATATCCACTGTAACTGTGTGCCAGACCTGCCAGCGCCATCTTTATCTGTGCAAATTAGTTTCCGTGTTTAATTAGACTCAGGAAACTAAAGAAAGTTGACTTCTTTTGATGGTGCGCTCACTCTGAAGTCTACTGAGATGTAAAAACAATCTGTTCTCTAAATAAAAAGAAAAAACTCCTACAAGTATAAAGTGCAGATCCCTGGAGGGACACATACCTGCATTCCACTGCCAGATCTTCCCGCAGCAGACAAATAGTGGGCAAAGCTCTAAGAGGCAAGGCTCTGTCGTCGTTTGATAGTGTGGAAGCTTGCCCACCTCTTCCCACCCGGAGTTTATTCTGGGAGGAACAGCGTGAGGTCAGTGTAATACGCTAATTAGACTTACCTCCATGTTCTCCTTTCCAAAATCCATCTCTCCTAAAACTGTGACAGCAGGGGGGGGGGGGGGGGCGACTGGAAAATCTTCTACACTACATGTATCGTTTCCACCACTGTTGGATTTGTAGTATCTACTCATCATCTAGCACCCATACACCGCAGAATTTTAGGTATGGAAGAAATGCCGGCACTTTGGGAACATTGGATCAGCTATTCTTTCCCCTCTCTGCCTCCGGCCAGTCTACGGTCGTTTATAATTATTGTAGCAAAGATGATCGCACTCCAGTTGTTGCTCTTAAAAAAAATCTTAATTCTATTGAAAAGCCACACATTTTATAGTACGCAGATAAAAACAGTCGACGCGTTTCAGCCTATAAGGCCTTAGTCATAACCACATTACAGACATGAAACTTTGAAATAAATAGTAGCTCTAAAGATCCCAGGCTCCACCTATTACGTCACGATAGTGTTCCCCTATGCGGGCTCTCAAAGGACGTGTGGTACAGCCTACATATTGGAGGTTGCATGAAAAAACATGTGTGTATGAATATATGTGTGTGTGTGTATATATATATATATATATATTGTGTGTACACATACATGTGCATATTATCACCACAAGGTCTGTGAAAATTAGGGGCATGCACATGGATCACCCAGTATGTATTGCAGTTGAGTCTCTTTTTTTTTTTTTTTGATAATTGCCTGCGGTCAATCAAGACAAATAATGGGCGGAGCCTGTGATCTGTACAGCTACTATTTATTTCAAAGTTTCATGTCTGTAATGTGGTTATGACTAAGGCCTTATAGGCTGAAACGCGTCAACTGTTTTTATCTGCGTTTGTGCCCTGTGGCTTTTCAATAAAATGAAGATCAACAAGAAGATCATCTTTCCTACATTACTCTACTCAGCAAACGACTGTGGATCGAGCACCCAGCAGCTCTGCTATCTATGGGGCTTATTTACTAAAGCTGGAGAGTACAAAATCTGGTGCAGCTCTGCACAGAAACCAATCAGCTTCCATGTTATATTTTCAAAGCTTAACTGAACAAGCTGAAGTTAGAAGCTGATTGGCTGCCATGCACAGCTGCACCAGATTTTGCACTTACCAGGGTTAGTAAATCCATCCCTATGTGTTGTATGGGTGGTAGCACTGATTTTTCTGTTTACACTGTTTATAATTATTGCCTGTGCCGACCCCGAGCCCCCCATGGTCCTCCTCTTTTCCTTTCAATCCTTCCCCTTCCTCTTTCCCTCTCCCCCTCTCCATCCTCCTTTCTCTTCTTTTTTTCCACTCTTCCTCTTCTTTTTACTTTCTTAGGCAACCCATACATGGGTCGAATTTCAAAAGAATTATCTTTCGAAAATCTTATCTGAGAATTTTTCGTTCGTATTTCGCACCATTAGTGGGGCTGCAGCAACAGACGATTTTCGTGCGGCCATTGAATTTGAGTAATCGGACATGTTGGAAATTTTTTGAAAAACTAACGATTTTCTCATCAATGATGGGAGAATTGTGCGAGAAATGTAATCGAAAAGAAAAATTCCCGGAAAGAAAAGAAGATTCCTGGCCACAAAATTTTTTTTTTTCTGTAGCAACATGAGGCAAAAATGAAGGCTTGGTTGGTCAAATTTCTAAATCAATGGCGGCACCACCCGATCACAAAATGCACAAATTTTCTGATTTTCAAAAGAAAATTCTTTCAAAATTCGACCTTGTATGGCCAGCCTTAGTTTATATACAATATACCTCTGGGGGGGGGGGGAGGGTTTACTGTATACCGGGGTGGGTGGACCGTGAGCTTGATATATATCTGAAAGCTACACTAAAGAAATGCCGGCACTTCGGTAGAATCCACAAGCAAATAGTCTTTATTGAATAGAACAACGCAAAAAATCCACACAGAAAGCCAAGACGTTTCAGCCGTTACTAGTTAGTTAGGGCATGGCGTGACTAGGGACTAACGGCTAAAATGCGATCGGTTTCTGTGTGGATTTTTTGTCTTCTGTTTAATGAAGGCTTTTTGCTTGTGGATTCTACTGAAGTGTCGGCATTTCTTTAAGATGCAGGGCTTACAGCAGTCGACCGCTCGAGCATCGTTGAACACTCAACACGAGTAGGGAGAAGAGGAAGCAGCGCTGTGTGTTTTGTTTCCAGGTATACTGCCTGGCCACAGATCTGTGGACACCTGCCCATTATACCTACTTATGATCAAAAGTATGTGGACCCCCCTTCAAATGATAGAGTTCAAGTGAAAAGTTCAGCCCTGGCCAAAAGTTTTGAGAATGCCAAATATTAATTTTCACAAAGTCTGCTGCCTCAGTGTTTGTAGATCTTTGTGTCAGATGTTACTATGGGATACTGAAGTATAATGACATCATAAGTGTCAGATGTTACTATGGGATACTGAAGTATAATGACATCATATATGTCAGATGTTACTATGGGATACTGAAGTATAATGACATCATAAGTGTCCGATGTTACTATGGGATACTGAAGTATAATGACATCATAAGTGTCCGATGTTACTATGGGATACTGAAGTAAAATGACATCATAAGTGTCTGATGTTACTATGGGATACTAAACTATAATGACATCATAAGTGTCAGATGTTACTATGGGATACTGAAGTATAATGACATCATAAGTGTCAGATGTTACTATGGGATACTGAAGTATAATGACATCATAAGTGTCAGATGTCCCTATGGGATATTGAAGTATAATTACAAGCATTCCATAAGTGTCAGAGGCTTTTATTGACAATGACCTGAAGTTTATGCAGAGTCAATATTTGCAGTGTTGCCCCTTCTTTTGCAAGACCTCCGCAACTCCCCCCGGCATGCTCTCACTCAACTTCTAGGCCACACCCTGACTGATGGCCGCCCCCCATTCTTCCATAATCAATGCTTGGAGTTTGTCAGAATTTGTGGGGTTTTTTTTGGTTCACCCGCCTCTTGAGGATTGACCACAAGTTCTCAATAGGATTAAGGTCTGGGGAGTTTCCTGGCCATGGACCCAATGTTTTGATGTTTTGTTCCCCAAGCCACTTAGTTATCACTTTTGGCTTATGGCAAAGTCCTCCATCATGCTGGAAAAGGCATCGTTCCTCACCAAACTCTTCTTGTATGGTTGGGAGAATTTGCTCTCGGAGGAGGTTTTTGTAGCCTTCTTTATTCATGGCTGTGTTCTGAGGCAAAATTGTGAATGAGCCCCCCACCTCCTTGGCTGAGAAGCAACCCCACACATGAATGGTCTCAGGATGCATGACACAGGACTGATGGAAGTGCTCACCTTTTCTTCTCCGGACAAGGTTTTTTCTGGATGCCCCAAACAATCAGAAAGGGGATTCATCAGAGAAAATGACTTTCTCCCAGTCCTCAGCAGTCCAGTCCCTGGACCTTTTGCAGAATATCAGTCTGTCCCTGATGTTTTTCCTGGAGAGAAGTGGCTTCTTTGCTGCCCTTCTTGACACCAGACCATCCTCCAAAAGTCTTCTCACTGTGCGTGCCGATGTCCTCACACCTGCCTGCTGCCATTCCTGAGCAAGCTCTGCACTGGTGGTGCCCCGA
Source organism: Lithobates clamitans (assembly GCA_037952925.1). Lineage (NCBI taxonomy): Eukaryota > Metazoa > Chordata > Amphibia > Anura > Ranidae > Lithobates > Lithobates clamitans. Next base: position 331,285 of record JBBGZY010002320.1, read on the forward strand.
TCCCGCAGCTGAATCAACTGTAGGCGACTTTCTTAGGAGATCCGAAGCCTTCTTCACATCAATTGAACCTCTCTCCTTGAAGTTGTTGAAGTTCTTGATGATCTGATAAATGGTTGATTTAGGTGAAATCTTAGTAGCAGCAATATCCTTGCTTGTGAATCCCTTTTTGTGCAAAGCAATGATGATTGCACGTGTCTCCTTGTAGGTAAACATGGTAAGCAGAAGAAGAACAATGATTTCAAGCACCACCTTCCTTTAAAAACTTCCAGTCTATACTAACTAAATCAGCATTACAGAGTGATTTCCAGCCTTGTCCTCCTCAACACTGACACCTGTGTTACCAAGAGAATCACTGACATGATGTCAGCTGGTCCTTTTGTGGCGGGGCTGAAATGCAGTGGAAATTTTTTGGGGGGGATTAAAAGAGAAGTATGTTTTTTTTAAATTTTAAATTTTATTTACCCATTATACTTACCTACAGTAGGTGGGATGCTGCATCTGTCCCGACCGCCTCTGCACTGAGAACCGAGTAATCGAACACCGCTGATGGCTCAGTTCTCATTACAGATAGCTAAAAAGATGAATGGTGTTTGTGGGAACTTATATAAGAGGCAGAAATTGCTCAAGAAACCACTGGAGGAACCCTAGGGATCCATGGAACCCTGGTTGAGGAACCCAGGTTTAGAAGATGGTTCAGAACAATGATGTGCAGCCGAAACTGGAGTGAGTGCATGTAAACAGGAAATGTGTCAGAGGCTGGAGGTGAAGAGGATGAAAAATGCTATATAGCCAACAGTTGTTGGACACTTAACCATCACCTGACCTTTACTATAAGGCCAAACGTATGTGGACCCCCCTCCACATGGTTCAGATGTTTCCAGTGAAGGGTACTGTTCATACTACAGCATACAAAGACACTTTTAGACTATGGTGGGCTTCCAACTTTGTGGTAACACTTTGGGAAAAGCCATTTTCTGTTCCAGATGAAGAATATTGGGTCCAACTGAACATATCAGCACCTCATCCCAGTAATGTATAAGAACTAACAAAGGGAAGAGTGAATGGGATTAATAATTGTGCCGAAACCTCCCCCCCACAGAAAGAATTTTGAAGAGTCCTGAAGATAAAAACAATAATTTTATTACAATTTATTATTAAAAAGTTTCTGGGGAACTGGTCCCTTAAAATACATGAAAAGTGGAATGTAAACAGCTCAGCCACCCTGAAATATCACCATCATGCCTTATGTATCAATAACAGTAGTGAATAAGGTGAATATTTCACAAATATAATGCACAGCTTAAGGAGGGAAGGTGATGACAAACCCAACGCGTTTCGCAGTTGTAGCTTCCTCAGGGGTTCAGAGGGTGTTGTTGAGCATGGATACTAAGAAAGAAAAGCAATACAATAAAATAATACTACACAGGGCAAATATGTGTATATAACAATCTGTAACATCTGTTGCGTAACAAATTTATATATAATTCATCACTTTGGGTTAGGGAGAGAGAGATATGTAATATGAGCCGGTGGAGACCTTGCAGAACATGTTCTGTTCCAGCATGATTGTGCCCCCCCCCCCCTGTACAAAGCCAGCTTCATAAAGACATGGATTGATCATCTTCATGTGGCGGTTCTCGTGAGTCCTGACCTCAACCCTACTGAAAACCTTTGGGATGAATTGGAAGGCATGGTCTTCTCATCCAAAATCTGTTGCTAATCATCAATACTCTTTTGGTTTAATAGGCACAAACTCCCAACACGCTCCAAAATCTTTTGGAAAGCCTTCCCAGACGAGTGGAGAATGTTATATATGCAAAGAGTGGGGGTTGGGGGGGGGGTCCATATCAATGTTCCAGGTTTTAGAGTGGGATGTCCAACAAACTTATATGAGGTGTGACAGTTTAATTCCCGGAATGCCCGCGGCATAGCACTATGGTGGTGAACAGCCATTCATATTGGAGCGTGTTCTGACATGTTCTAACTTCCACTCACCTGGGTCACGGACCAGTTGTCTTTACGGAGAAGTAGAAGAAATAACACATGTTGGTGGAAAATGAGTGACGGAAAACTAGAGCAGCAATTTATTGGCAAAGGTGCGAGTAAAACTTTATCTCTGTTACAACAGGCTTATGGTGAACATTCCATTCAGATATTAAGGGTTTTTGAATGACATAGAGGGTTTAAGGTGGGGGATGGGAAGGAGTCCACGATGACGGAAGAAGTGGGCAGCTAAAAAATGCAAAGGACTAATGCAACTGTGGACAGAGTTTGAGCCCTGGTCTGCTCAGATTGAACATTGAGTATGCAAATGATGGCAGAAGAATTAAACATAAACGGGGAAACCGTGCAGCAGATTCTAACAGAGGATTTGGAAATGAGAAAGATTTCTGCAAAGTTGACGACTCGAACCTTGGCAGAACATCTTCTTCAAATTTCATCCCATCTTTTGAAGAATGCCGAGGTGTTTCAATTTTTTTCCCCAAGGGAATTAAAATGCCATACCTCATATACACTCTATTGTCAAAAGTATTGGGACACCCACACACATGAACTTTAATGACATCCCGGTCTTAGTCAATATTGAGTTGGCCCACCCTTTGCAGCTATAACAGCTTCAAGTCTTCTGGGAAGGCTGTCCACAAGGTTTAGGAGGGTGTCTATGGGAATGTTTGATCATTCTTCCAGAAGAGCATTTGTGGGGTCAGGCACTGATGTCGGACGAAAAGGCCTGGCTCGCAATCTCTAATTTATCCCAAAGGTGTTCTTTTGAGTTGAGGTCAGGCCAGTCAAGTTCCTTCACCCCAAACTCGCACATCCATGTCTTTATGGACCTTGCTTTGTGCACTGGTCCAAATCATTTTGGTGGAGGGGGGATTATGGTGTGGAGGGGGGATTATGGTGTGGGGGGGGGGGATTATGGTTTTGGGGGGGGAGGGGGGATTATGGTGTGGAGGGGGTATTATGGTGTGGGGATTATGGTTTTGGGGGGGGAGGGGGGATTATGGTGTGGGGGGAGGGGGGATTATGGTTTTGGGGGGGAGGGGGGATTATGGTGTGGGGTTGTTTTTCAGGGGTTGGGCTTGGCCCCTTAGTTCCAGTGAAGGGAACTCTTGAGGCGTCGGCATACCAAGACATGTTGGACAATTTCATGCTCCCAACTTTGTGGGAACAGTTTGGAGATGGCCCCTTCTTGTTCCAACATGACTGCCCACCAGTCCACAAAGCAAGGTCCATAAAGTAGTTCAACAGAATAATTGGCCTTCGCCGCAAGGAGCACATGAAAGGGCAACACATGCAAAACAAAACCAAAGAAATGCCTAGCTCAACTTACCAACCAGCCTGCAACCAACCAAATTATCCTCTCTAACAGTATGCATTAAAAACAAGGTTTTGTTTTCACAGATTTGCAAATACATGTGTATTACCGGCTGGTCGGTAAGTTGAGCTGGGTATTCCTTTGGTTTTGTTTTGCATGCGTTGCCCTTTCATGTGCTTCTTGCTGCAAAGGCCAGTTCTAGGTGGGGGCAGGGGCCATTTGTTTGTACTGTTGAAATATTGGTAACGAGACGCACTGGACACCTTTGCTGCCATGCTGCTATATACTGGGTGTCCTGTGCCTTTAAGGATGGGTGGGGGCCCTCCAGGCTCACCTGGCATGTGCTTCCACTTTGGAGGCTCTCATAATTTAGAGTTAGGACTACAGAAAATACTGGGGGTGCCTTGACGGGGCTCTGTAGCTTACGCATGTACCGTGCCTTGCAAAAGTATTCACCCCCTTGGCATTTTTCGTGTTTTGTTGCCTCACAGCCTGGAATTAACATGGATTGTTTGAGGATTCTCATCATTTCATTTACACAACATGCCCACAACTTTGAAGATGTGTTTTTTTATTATTGTGAAGCAAACAACAAATAGGACAAAATAACAAAAAAAGTCAATGTGCATAACTATTCACCCCCCTAAAGTCAATACTTTGTAGAGCCACCTTTTGTGGCTATCACAGCTCCAAGTCACTTTGGATAAGTCTCTATGAGCTTGCCACATCTTACCACTGGGATTTTTGCTCATTCCTCCTTGCAAAACTGCTCCAGCTCCTTCAAGTTGGATGGTTTGCGCTTGTGAACAGCAATCTTTAAGTCTGACCACAGATTTTCTATTGGAATGAGGTCTGGGCTTTGACTAGGCCATTCCAACACATTTCCATGTTTCCCCTCAAACTACTTAAGTGTTTCTTTAGCAGTGTGTTTGGGGTCATTGTCCTGCTGGAAGATGAACCTCCGTCCTAGCCTCAAATCACACACAGAGTGCTACAGGTTTTGCTCAAGAATATCCCTGTATTTATCACCATCCATCTTTCCCTCAACTCTGACCAGTTTCCCAGTCCTGACTGCTGAAAAACATCCCCACAGCATGATGCTGCCACCACCATGTTTCACAGTGGGGATGGTGTTCTTTGGGTGATGTTATGTGTTGGGTTTGCTCCAGACATAGCGTTTTCTTTGATGGGCAAAAAGTTGAATTTTAGTCTCATCAGACCAGAGCACCTTCCTCCATACATTTTGGGAGTCTCCCACGTGCCTTTTCCCAAACTCAAAACGTGCCATTTTGTTTTTTGGTGAAAGTAATGTCTTTCTTCTGGCCACTCTGCCATAAAGCCCAACTCTATGGAGCGTACGGCTTATTGTGGTCCTATGTACAGATACTCCAGTCTCTGCTGTGGAACTCTGCAGCTCCTCCAGGGTTACCTTAGGTCTCTGTGCTCCTCTCTGATTAATGCCCTCCTTGCCCCCTCCGTGAGTTTTGGTGTGCGGCCGTCTCTTGGCAGGTTTGCTGTTGTGCCATGTTCTTTCCATTTGGTTATGATAGATTTGATGGTGCTCCTAGGGATCATCAAAGATTTGGATATTTTTTTATAACCCAACCCTGACTTGTACTTCTCAACAACATTGTCCCTTACTTGTTTGGAGAGTTCCTTGGTCTTCATGGCAGTGTTTGGTTAGTGGTGCCTCTTGCTCAGGTGTTGCAGCCTCTGGGGCCTTTCACAAAGGTGTGTCTATGTAATGACAGGTCATGTGACACTTAGATTGCACACAGGTGGACATCATTTCACTAATTATGTGACTTCTGAAGGTAATTGGTGGCACCAGAGCTTTTTATGGGCTTCATAACAAAGGGTGTGAATACATACGCACATGACAATTAGCAGTTTTTTATTTATGAAAAATAGTTTTATGTATAGATTTTACTAATTTTACTTCCCCAACTTAGACTATTGTGTTCTGATCATCACATATAATTCAGATTAAAAAAACATTGAAACAAAGTCTGTAATGTAACAAAATAGGTAAAAAGCCAAGGGGGGTGAATACTTTTGCAAGGAACTGTATTTGCAAATGTGCAAACGAAACCCCTGTTTTTGACGCATACTGTTAGAATAATTCGGTTGCTTGCAGGCTGGTCGGTCAGTTGAGCTGGGAATTTTCCTAGTTTTGATTTGCATGCGTTGCCCTTCCATGTGCTCCTTGCTGCAAAGGCCAATTAAAGGTGGGGGGCGGGGGGGGGCAGAGACCATTCGTTTGTGGCTTTGTCTACCTATGGCAGCCTCCATATTTCCCTTTGCAAAGATTCCCATAAGATATATATAAAGCCGTTACAAACTGATAGCAGAAAACGAATAACTAATACTTGTTACTAGCTCTTTACTTACACATAAATAATATTTTTATATTATGTCGTTATTTCTGATTTGTGATTCATGTGTAGTGACCCAATTAAATTTGATTGCTTCTTTTTTTCAGTGCGAGATGTAAAAACGGGGCGGTACCTGAGCACACTGTCCCACCCGGACGTCGCCCGCCTCCTGTGTCTCGCCGTCTCCCGCACTCCTGAGGGGCTCTGCCGCTGGGTGACGGGGGGTAGAGAATTGCTGATATGGGAAGAGCTGCCAAAAGGAGCCGCAGTAGATGTGTAAGTCTTCCCTTTCCAGTCTTCTTCATGTCTTTATATATTTACTTTCAAATATGGCGGCCAATGGTTTTTAATAGGGAATGGATCAAGCACTGACAGCCCCCGGCAAAATGGTTTCTTCCACAAGAAATAGGTAAATACTTGTCACCAGGCAGAGCTCTCAGTACATTTTTAGTAAATCCTTAAATAAGTGCAGAACAAAATACTATATTCTGTTCCCTTTGGTGGTTTCTCTATAGGATAATATACAGGACTGTGCAAAAGTTTTAGGCACGTGTGAAAATTATGCTGTAAATGAAGAATGCTTTCAGAAATCAAAGTGTTAATAGTTAATGTTTATCAATTAAAATGGAAAGTTAATGAGCAGAATTGGGATCCAAATCAAATCATTACTTGGTGTGACCCCCCCTTTGCCTTCAAACCGGCAACAAGTCTTCTAGGTAGACTTGCACATAGTTGGTGAAGGAACTCGGCAGGTAGGTTGTTCTATGACAGGTAGGTTGTTCTATGTACATCTCTGAGAACTAAGCACAGATATTCTGTGGATGTCGGCTGCCCCCAATCCTCCATCGCAGACAGACTCCATGATGGTGACATCAGGGCTCTCCAGGGGCCAAACCTTCACTTCCAGGACTCCTTGTTCTTCTTTACTCTGAAAATAGTTCTTAATGACATTGGCTGTATGTTGGAGGTGGTTGTCCTGCTGCAGAATAAATTTGGGACCAATCACACGTCTCCCTTATATGGGATGGCATGATGGAGAAGTATCTGCCTGGATTTCTCAGCATTGAGGACACCATTGATCCTGACCAAATCTCCAACTCCTTTTGCAGAAATTCCGCCCCAAACTTTCAAGGAACCTCCATCATGCTTCACAGTTGGCTGCAGATACTTATTATTGTACCGCTCTCCATCCTTTCCCCTACAAACTGCCTCCTGCTTCAGCCAAATATTTATTTTTATCAGAAAAAAACATTGTGACTCATAAGTCCAGAGCACCTGCTGCCGTTTTTCTGCACCCCAGTTCCTATGTTTTCCCGCTTAGCCTTGTTTCCATGTCGGAGGCTTTTTGGCTGCAATTCTTCCATGAAGACCACTGCTGGCCAGACTTCTCCGGAAAGTAGATGGGGGTGCTTGGGTCCCACTGGTTTCCACCAGACTTCTCTGGACAGTAGATGGGTGTACCTGGGTCCCACTGTTTCCTCCAGACTTTTCTGGACAGTAGATGGGGGTACCTGGGTCCCACGGGTTTCCTCCAGACTTCCCTGGACAGTATATGGGTGTACCTGGGTCCCACGGGTTTCCACCAGACTTCTCTGGACAGTAGCTTGGTGTACCTGGGTCCCACTGGTTTCCTCCAGACTTCTCCGGGCAGTAGATGGGGGTACCTAGGTCTCACTGGTTTCCACCAGACTTCTCCGGACAGAAGATGGGGGTACCTGGGTCCCACTGGTTTCCTCCAGACTTCTCCAGATAGTAGAAGGGTTTACCTGGGTCTCACTGGGTACCACCAGACTTCCCTGGACAGTAGATGGGTGTACCTGGGTCCCACTGGTTTCCACCAGACTTCCCCGGACAGTAGATGGGTGTACCTGGGTCCCACTGGTTTCCAACAGACTTCCCCGGACAGTAGATGGGTGTACCTGGGTCCCACTGGTTTCCAACAGACTTCCCCGGACAGTAGATGGGTGTACCTGGGTCCCACTGGTTTCCAACAGACTTCCCCGGACAGTAGATGGATGTACCTGGGTCCCACTGGTTTCCTCCAGACTTCCCCAGACAGTAGATGGGAGTGCCTGGGTCCCACTGTTTCCTCCCATCCTGTGCTGATGGCACTGGTGGACATCTTCCAATGTGGAAGGGAAGTAAGCATGATGTGTCTTTCATCTTCTGCTTTAGGTTTCCTTTGGCTGACCACTGCGTCTACGCTTCTCAATGTTGCTAGTTTCTTTGTACTTCTTCGAAAGAGCTTGCACAGCACATCTTGAACCCTCAGTGTGCTTTGAAATCTTTGCTTGGGAGACACCTTGCTAATACAGCATACCTACCTTGTGTCAGCCAATGTCATTAGGAACTATTTTCAGTGTAAAGAAAGAGTCCTGGAAGGGATAGTTTTGGCCCCCACAGAGCCCCAATCTCACCATCATGCGGTCTGCCTGGTATGACATGAAGAGACCGAACGATTGGAGGCAGCCGACATCCATAGATATGTGCTTAGTTCTCCAAGATATACCTACAACAACCTACCTGTCATAGAACTACCTCCCTGCCAAGTTCCTTTACCAACTGTGTGCAAGTCTACCTAGAGCAGTGGTTCTCAACTCCAGTCCTCGGGACCCACCAACAGGCCAGGTTTTAAGTATTACCTTGGGGAGTTGTAGACTAGAATACTGCAATCACTGAGCAGCAAATGAGATCACCTGTGATGTATTTCAGCTATCTTGCAAACCTGGCCTGTTGGTGGGTCCTGAGGACTGGAGTTGAGAACCACTGACCTAGAGGAAGGCCAAAGGCGGGGGAGGGGGCACCCCAAATATTGATTCAGATTGCTCTTCATTTACTTTCAATTTTGTTAATTGATAAACATAAACTATTAACACTTCAATTTCTGAAAGCATTCTTCATTTACAGCATTACTTAACACCTGCCTAAAACTTTTGCACAGTACTGTATAAAACTCACAGGCCAGTGCCTTGTGTTGCTTGATAAAAATGGCGAGCTCTCCGCCTGTCATGGCGGTCCTGGGGGGGTGATAGGATAACAAGAACTCATTATTGCGTACATGTTAACCTCTACATTGCCTGATTATTACAATCAATGGCTGATTCAGTCACATCATTTGCAGGTGATGAGTCTTATATGGAAGGTGTATCTGAAGAATTAATATTTTACACAAATATATGTGTATATATATATATATATATATATATATATATATATATATATATACTGTCCTATGGATTGACAGAACTACAACCACCATACATGGATTGCTTTGTGTTCCTGACCTCACCTTTGTTTCTGATCTCCCCCTTTCTCTATGTAGATCTGCGGTTCAGCTCCAGTTTTGTGCAGATTTCCTGCGTCCTGCTTCAGAAAGCGAGTCAGAAGAGGATGAAGGTAAACCACAGGAAGTCCTCTGGGTGGAGAAAAGTGTCTCCTCCGAGGTTCAGATCTTTATCTGAATGCGTATATCTCTCAATTTAGCTGTCTCTAGGTTTAAAGGAACAGTACAGAGAAGCTCGTTTGGCTGTACTTCTCCTGCGGGTCACACTTCGTTCGGCGCTGTTCGTTCTGCACTCCTGTGACCCATTTTTAGTCGACAGCGGGCTAAAGTCCACTGTTGGCTGACGTCACAGCCGGTCCAGGCTGGGGAAAGATCCCGATCGTATAGTCCGGCTCCGCCCAGTTGCATTGACCGCCACCTGTCTCAGCCTCTCAGTGATCCACTGAGAGCCTGAGCCAGCCCCTTTCTCTGAAGCTCAGCACTACAGTGAGCGCTGGAGGGGAGAGCAGAGAGCCGCTGACTGACAGTTACCAGCTTCTCTGCTCAGAGCGGAGGGGGAGGACTGAGCGGTCTTTGATCGCTCAGTTCTCCCTGTAGAGCCAGCGGGGGAGGGATGCTTCGTCCACCTAGGTGAGGATAAATGTTTAATATTTTATCAGTCCGTACCTCTCTTTTAATTAGCTACTGTAATTTGCTGGCCGAAGAAGGGGGGGGGGGGTGTAGGAGAAATAGGGGATGTACTTGTTTCCATTGTTGAGCAAGGTTTCAGTGTTTCTTGGGAATTATTACATTTAGAGTGCTTCAGTGGCCACACTATGGAAGTCAAGTCTTTACACACACTATGTGACCAAAAGTATTGGGACACCTGCCTTTACACACACATGGACTTTAATGACATCCCAGTCTTAGTCCCTAGGGTTCAATATTGAGTTAGGGCCAGGGCTAGGCAACCTGGGGCCCTCCAGCTGTTGCAGAACTACAAGTCCCATCATGGCTCTGGGAGAAATTGTAACTGCCAGCCTTGCAATGCCTCATGGGAAATGTAGTTCCACACCCCAGGTTGCCTCCCCCTGACTTAATGGATATGTACCCGCGCTACAGTGATACGTTATTTAGTCAATAGAAGTGAAACGCCTGTCTATGGGGACCGCTGCTAAAATAAAGGTGTGGGTATCCCTGTAAAGATTTCAATATATAAATCCCAGCGCTGTCCTTACATATAGAAGACATGCAATTCATATAGAAACAATCATTTTGAAATAATAAATACTTATAAATATATGCAAATGTCATTCCATGAAGTCATTCCAAGTGTGAAGAACTAAAGGCCTTGAAACAAAGTGCAAATGTAAAGTGCCAATAAGTGCTTCAGTTCTTCTCTGTGTGCCATGCCCGTCTCCTCTGCGCCCCCTCCTCTGTGCCCCACCTCCTCTGTGCCCCGCCTCCTCTGCTCCCCCCTCCTCTGCGCTCGCCTCCTCTGTGCCCCGCCTCCTCTGTGCCCCACCTCCTCTGTGCCCGCCTCCTCTATGCCCCCCTCCTCTGCACCGCCTCCTCTGTGCCCCGCCTCCTCTGTGCCCCGCCTCCTCTGCGCCCGCCTCCTCTGTGCCTGCCTCCTCCTTGCCCGTCTCCTCTGCGCCCCCTCCTCTGTGCCCCACCTCCTCTGCTCCCCCCTCCTCTGCGCCCGCCTCCTCTGTGCCCCGCCTCCTCTGCTCCCCCTCCTCTGCGCCCGCCTCCTCTGTGCCCCGCCTCCTCTGCTCCCCCCTCCTCTGCGCCCGCCTCCTCTGTGCCCCGCCTCCTCTGCTCCCCCCTCCTCTGCGCCCGCCTCCTCTGTGCCCCTCCTCCTCTGTGCCCCACCTCCTCTGCACCCCCTCCTCTGTGCCCGCCTCCTCTGCGCCCCCCTCCTCTGTGCCTGCCTCCTCTGTGCCCCGCCTCCTCTGTGCCCCATTTCCTCTGCGCCCCTCTCCTCTGCGCCCGCCTCCTCTGCGCCCGCCTCCTCTGTGCCCCGCCTCCTCTGTGCCCCCCCTCCTCTGTGCTCGCCTCCTCTGTGCCCCGCCTCCTCTGTGCCCCGCCTCCTCTGTGCCTGCCTCCTCTGTGCCCGCCTCCTCTGTGCCCTGCCTCTTCTGTGCCCCGCCTCCTCTGCGCCCGCCACTCACCAGCATTAGAATTTCATTGCGCCTAATGATAGAGAAGTTTTCCTCCAGTGCTGCTGTTCCTCTATCCCCTTCACTCCATGAAATGGAAGGATTTGATGATTTTTCCTCATTCATGTTAAAAAGATATAAAATTTACACTCACAAAATCTGTGATTCAAAGCATGCAATGCCGCTTCTGGACCAGCGCCGCGCCCGGTGTTAGGGATTTCCAGGTGACGTCACGTCCCATCTTTGAAAAGTATACCGCTTCCGAATCCAGTCTTTGCATTCTTTGAATTACAGATTGTTTGTGATTGTAAATTGTATATCTTTTTAACCTCTAATTAAAAAATACACACTGGAGGTTTTCTTGTAATCCTCTTTACATAAATGAGGAAACATCATCAAATCCGACATTTCATCAAGGGGAGCGGAGGGGAAACCCGAGGAAATACAAAATGCCATTTTTTTATAAGGGAAAAAAGCTGTCCAAACCTGCCTGGCTTTATGTGAAAAAGCAATTGCTCCCCTAAACCTAATAATTGGTTGGGCCACCCTTGGCGGCAACAACTGCCTTCAAGCGTGTTTGCGATAACTGCCAATGATTCTGTCACATCACTGTGGAGGAATTTTGGCACACTCTTCTTTGCAGAGTTGTTTTAATTCAGCCACATTGGAGGGTTTTCCAGCATGAACAGCCTAGTTAAGGTCAGCATCTCAATGGGATTTTAGTCCGGACTTTGAGTAGGCCACTCCAAAACCTTCATTTTGTATTTTTTGAGCCATTCAGAGGTGGACTTTCGGGTTCATTTCGGATCATTGTCCTGCTGCATAGCCCACGTGTGCTTAAGTTTGAGGAACTGATGGCCAGACATTCTCCTTTAGGATTTTCTGGTAGAGTTCAGAATTCATGGTTCCATCAATGATGGCAAGTCGTTCAGCGCCAGACCATCCCCCTACCACCACCATGTCTGACTGTTGGGATTAAGTTCTTTATATGAAATGCTGTGTTCATTTTACTCCAGATGTAACGGGACGCACACCTTCCAAAAAGTCTAACTTTTGTCTCAGTTCACAGAATATTTGCCCAAAAGTCTTGGGTATAATGACAGCAGCTGGTTGGCAAGCGGTAAAAGTAAAAGTGTTCATAAATTGGTGAGTAAGGCTGGGTTCACACTGCGGCTCACTGCAGGGGGTTCAGTGTGTCCGCGTTCACTATTTTAGGTCCGTTTTCAGTCCAAATTTTTGGCTGAATTTAGATCTGAAACAGACCAGAAGACACATGGGGCTCCTTTGCAATTCACCCTGGAGTTGCTGCGGAGATGTGTGAACCGGATCCATAGAGAACTGCATAGAGAGCTCCATGGAGAACTCCATAGACAGCGCCATAGAGAGCTCCATAGAGAGCTCCATAGAGAACTCCACAGAGAACCCCATAGAAAACTCCATAGAGAACTCCATAAAGAGCTCCGTAGAGAACTCCATAGAGAGCTCCATAGAGAGATCCATAGAGAACTCCATAGAGAGCTCTATAGAGAGATCCATAGAGAGCTCCATAGAGAGCTCCATAGAGAGCTCTATAGTGAACTCCATAGATAACTCCATAGAGAACTCCATAAAGAGCTCCACAGAGAACTCCATAGAGAACTCAATAGAGAGCTCCATAGAGAGATCCATAGAGAGCTCTATAGAGAGATCCATAGAGAGATCCATAGAGAACTCCATAGAGAGCTCCATAAAGAGATCCATAGAGAGCTCCATAGAGAACTCCATAAAGAGATCCATAGAGAGCTCCATAGAGAACTCCAAAGAGAGCTCCATAGAGAAGTCCATAGAGAACTCCATAAAGAGATCCATAGAGGGATCCATAGAGAACTCCATAGAGAGCTCCATAGAGAACTCCATAGAGAGATCCATAGAGAACTCCATAGAGAAGTCCATAGAGAGCACCATAGAGAGCTCCATAGAGAGCTCCATAGAGAACCGGTCACAATCTCCTGACATGTGAATTGGATGCGGGGAAAGGTGTCCATCCATATCCGTGGTATTGCAGTGTCTTCATGCAAAACAAATGCAAAGTGCCAGTGCTCCACCACCGTGTCCTACACAGAATAAAGGCTCACATCCACAAGGAATCCTTTTGCACATACATATCTAGTATACTGGTAGGATGGATACCACTTCTTACGGATGTCTCACCAACAGTAAAGGGGTTGTAAAGTCTCCAGGTTTTTCACCTTAATGTATTCTATGCATGAAGGTGAAAAACCTTCTGTGCTTCAGCTGCCCCCCAGAGCCCCACTTTTTCTTACCTGAACTCGATTGCTTCAGCGATGAGCACGAGCCCAGCAGCTCCAGCAGCTCCAGCAGCTCCAGCCACAGTCTCCGGTCCTCATTGGATAGATTGATAATAGCAGAGCCATTGGCCTCCGCCGCTGTCAATCAAATCCAGTGACACGTGAGCGGGGGGCGGAGCCGAGTCCTGCTGTCTGTGTCAATGGACGCTGCAGCAGGACTTGTGAGCCCCCATGGAAAGTGGATCTCCATGGGGGCACCCGATGAGAAGGAGGAGCCAGGAGCGCCGTCGGGGTACCCCAGAAAAGGAGGATGGGGGCCGCTCTGTGCAAAACCCTTACACAGAGCAGGTAAGTATAACATGTTTGGTATTTAAAGAAAAAAAGAAAAACCCTTTAGAATCACCTTGAATGAAAGCGGGCGCAGTCTCCATCCTGAACAGACGCCAGCATAGTACAGCATGGGACAGTTCTTCTACCTCAGACTACACAGGAGCCACTGGTGTGACATTGATGGGACCGGACTGCAGGCGCTGATACTACGATCGTTTGCTTGTAATCCATTGATACTTTGTAAGTGCAATTTTTTTTATTAAACAGTTTGGCTTTTTAAGGATAATGCACTTTGAGTTTTTTTTTCTGATTTTTACTCCTAACCTCTTCGAACTGAGAGCCGGCTTTCCCTCGTAATGAGACGTCGGTGAGGAGCGCTATCCCTCCTAGACATGTCTAAAGGATCCCTTGTAGATCTGAGCCTCTGGTAAGAGGACATTTATTCTGTGTAGGACTCGGTGGTGGAGCACCGGCACTTTGCATTTGTTTTGTATGAAAATACTGCAATCCCATGGATATGGATGGACACCTTTAGTGGACTCGCCCGTTTATGAACACTTTTACTTTAAGACAATTTTTGTTATTCTATTTTTTTACATAATTTATTTTGTTGTTTTGAGTGCACCGGTTATTTCATGCTGAATGTCTTCATATATTTATGAACTATTTCTTCTAAGTACATTTGGTTATTAGCTCACTAGTGTTTAGTGTTTAGTGCTGCGTGTGTTATTATCACTGATTTATAGATTTGCAAAGTTGATTGCTTTGTATTATTTGATTTATGAGTGTTGATGTATATATGACATATTATTATTGATTATCACTGTTATACAGCGCACTATTTATTTTTCACAATTATTTTGGATCCTGGTATTCCGGGGATTTTCTGTGCAGGAGTCCTTAGATGAGAGGCTGAGCACAACCTTCTATAAGTCATTTCACATTATTGATATGGGAGGTCCGGTACACCCTCAAATGAATCGTTCTCTCTTTCCTCCAGAGTCGTCTCTGGTCAGATCATGAGGATTGGGATCAGAATGTAGTCAGTGTGCAAGATCATGAGTTTAGTCCTAGCTGCTGATCCACCCAATACAATGTCAGCTTGTTCCCCTTTTCTCTACTCCCAGAGGTGCGGAGGAGAGGGATCCAGTGCTGAGGCCACCAGGCTGACCCACCCAGCCATACCCATCCGGCCATACCCACCTGGCCGACCCACCCAGTCATATCCACCTGGCCGACCAACCCAACCATACCCACCTGGCCAACCAACCCAGCCATACCCATCCGGCCAACCCACACAGCCATACCCACCCAGCCAACCAACCCAGCTCGATCCACCCGGCCGACCCACCAGGCCTTACCCACCTGGCTGACCAACCCAACTATACCCACCCGGCCGACCCACCAGGCCATACCCACCAGGATACAAAAAAATATATTCCAAGGGGAATCACAAGAGAGGAGACCTCCCTGGAAAAAAAGGACAGCTACTATGGCTATAGAGGGCAATAATATGAGAGTGAGTAAAAAATCAATCCAAAATGTATTAGAGTATCAAAACTACAAAAGTAAAACAATTTGCTTCGGCTAGGAAGTGGTATGGAGCTGGTCCTACTAGACAACAAAAAAATGGTATACCAGATGTATCAAAACATGTGTTATACCAATGGGACAGATAAACAGACAGTAAACAATAACACACAAGTGACATTTCTGTGTTATTGTTTGTTTATTGTCTGTTTATCTGTCCCATTGGTATAACACATGTTTTGATACATCTGGTATACCATTTTTTGTTGTCTAGTAGGACCAGCTCCATACCACTTCCTAGCCGAAGCAAATTGTTTTACTTTTGTAGTTTTGATACTCTAATGCCCCGTACACACGGTCGGATTTTCCGATGGAAAATGTGTGATAGGACCTTGTTGTCGGAAATTCCGACCGTGTGTAGGCTCCATCACACATTTTCCATCGGATTTTCCGACACACAAAGTTGGAGAGCAGGATATAAAATTTTCCGACAACAAAATCCGTTGTCAGAAATTCCGATCGTGTGTACACAAATCCGACGGACAAAGTGCCACGCATGCTCAGAATAAATAAAGAGATGAAAGCTATTGGCCACTGCCCCGTTTATAGTCCCGACGTACGTGTTTTACGTCACCGCGTTCAGAACGATCGGATTTTCCGACAACTTTGTGTGACCGTGTGTATGCAAGACAAGTTTGAGCCAACATCCGTCGGAAAAAATCCTAGGATTTCGTTGTCGGAATGTCCGAACAAAGTCCGACCGTGTGTACGGGGCATAATACATTTTGGATTGATTTTTTACTCACTCTCATATTATTGCCCTCTGTAGCCATAGTAGCTGTCCTTTTTTCCAGGGAGGTCTCCTCTCTTGTGATTCCCCTTGGAATATTTTTTTTGTATCCTGTTTTCTGGTTACGACTAGAGCCTCTTAATTAGAGGAGTGGCAGTGGGTGAGTAATCACTACTACATAGGTGGCACGAGGTGTAAGTGTGGTTGTTTGTTTGGTTTTTGCGGCATACCCACAAGGCCATACCCACCAGTCCATACCCACCAGTCCATACCCATCCAGCCATACCCACATTGCCGACCCACCCTGCCATACCCACCAGTCCATACTCACCAGTCCATACCCATCCAGCCATACCCACCCATACCCACATTGCCGACCCACCAGGCCATACGCACCCGGCCATACCCATCTAGCCCATACCAACCAGGCCATACCCATCCAGCCATACCCACCAGGCCATACGCACCCGGCCATACCCATCTAGCCCATACCAACCAGGCCATACCCATCCAGCCATACCCACCAGGCCATACCCACCAGGCCATACCCATCCAGCCATACCCACCAGGCCATACCCACCAGGCATACCCACCAGGCATACCCACCAGGCCATACCCACCAGGCATACCCATCCAGCCATACCCACCAGGCCATACCCACCAGGCATACCCACCAGGCATACCCACCAGGCCATACCCACCAGGCATACCCACCAGGCATACCCACCAGGCCATACCCATCAGGCCATACCCATCCAGCCATACCCACCAGGCCATACCCATCCAGCCATACCCACCAGGCCATACCCACCAGCCATACCCACCAGGCCATACCCATCCAGCCATACCCACCAGGCCATACCTGTACATGGACTGTACATGGACTGTAGGGTGTTACATGGACTGTAGGGTGTGTTACATGGACTGTAGGGTGTGTTACATGGACTGTAGGGTGTTACATGGACTGTAGTGTTTTACATGGACTGTAGTGTTTTACATGGACTATAGGGTGTTACATGGACTGTAGGGTGTGTTACATGGACTGTAGGGTGTTACATGGACTGTAGGGTGTTACATGGACTGTAGTGTGTGTTACATGGACTGTAGGGTGTTACATGGACTATAGGGTGTTACATGGACTGTAGTGTGTGTTACATGGACTGTAGTGTGTGTTACATGGACTGTAGGGTGTTACATGGACTGTGGGGTGTTACATGGACTGTAGGGTGTGTTACATGGACTATAGGGTGTTACATGGACTGTAGTGTGTGTTACATGGACTGTAGTGTGTGTTACATGGACTGTGGGGTGTTACATGGACTGTGGGGTGTTACATGGACTGTAGGGTGTTACATGGACTATAGGGTGTTACATGGACTGTGGGGTGTTACATGGACTGTGGGGTGTTACATGGACTGTAGGGTGTTACATGGACTGTAAGGTGTGTTACATGGACTGTAGGGTGTTACATGGACTGTAGTGTTTTACATGGACTATAGGGTGTTACATGGACTGTAGGGTGTTACATGGACTGTAGGGTGTTACATGGACTGTAGGGTGTTACATGGACTGTAGGGTGTGTTACATGGACTGTAGGGTGTTACATGGACTGTGTAGAGTGTTACATGGACTGTAGGGTGTTACATGGACTGTAGGGTGTGTTACATGGACTGTAGGGTGTTACATGGACTGTAGGGTGTTACATGGACTGTAGGGTGTTACATGGACTGTAGGGTGTTACATGGACTGTAGTGTGTGTTACATGGACTGTAGGGTGTTACATGGACTATAGGGTGTTACATGGACTGTAGGGTGTTACATGGACTGTAGGGTGTTACATGGACTGTAGTGTGTGTTACATGGACTGTAGTGTGTGTTACATGGACTGTAGGGTGTTACATGGACTGTAGGGTGTTACATGGACTGTAGGGTGTTACATGGACTGTAGGGTGTTACATGGACTGTAGGGTGTCACATGGACTGTAGGGTGTTACATGGACTGTAGGGTGTGTTACATGGACTATAGGGTGTTACATGGACTGTAGTGTGTGTTACATGGACTGTAGTGTGTGTTACATGGACTGTAGGGTGTTACATGGACTGTGGGGTGTTACATGGACTGTAGGGTGTGTTACATGGACTATAGGGTGTTACATGGACTGTAGTGTGTGTTACATGGACTGTAGTGTGTGTTACATGGACTGTGGGGTGTTACATGGACTGTGGGGTGTTACATGGACTGTAGGGTGTTACATGGACTATAGGGTGTTACATGGACTGTGGGGTGTTACATGGACTGTGGGGTGTTACATGGACTGTAGGGTGTTACATGGACTGTAAGGTGTGTTACATGGACTGTAGGGTGTTACATGGACTGTAGTGTTTTACATGGACTATAGGGTGTTACATGGACTGTAGGGTGTTACATGGACTGTAGGGTGTTACATGGACTGTAGTGTGTGTTACATGGACTGTAGTGTGTGTTACATGGACTGTGGGGTGTTACATGGACTGTGGGGTGTTACATGGACTGTAGGGTGTTACATGGACTATAGGGTGTTACATGGACTGTGGGGTGTTACATGGACTGTGGGGTGTTACATGGACTGTAGGGTGTTACATGGACTGTAAGGTGTGTTACATGGACTGTAGGGTGTTACATGGACTGTAGTGTTTTACATGGACTATAGGGTGTTACATGGACTGTAGGGTGTTACATGGACTGTAGGGTGTTACATGGACTGTAGGGTGTTACATGGACTGTAGGGTGTGTTACATGGACTGTAGGGTGTTACATGGACTGTGTAGGGTGTTACATGGACTGTAGGGTGTTACATGGACTGTAGGGTGTGTTACATGGACTGTAGGGTGTTACATGGACTGTAGGGTGTTACATGGACTGTAGGGTGTTACATGGACTGTAGTGTGTGTTACATGGACTGTAGGGTGTTACATGGACTATAGGGTGTTACATGGACTGTAGGGTGTTACATGGACTGTAGGGTGTTACATGGACTGTAGTGTGTGTTACATGGACTGTAGTGTGTGTTACATGGACTGTAGGGTGTTACATGGACTGTAGGGTGTTACATGGACTGTAGGGTGTGTTACATGGACTGTAGGGTGTTACATGGACTGTAGTGTTTTACATGGACTATAGGGTGTTACATGGACTGTAGGGTGTTACATGGACTGTGGGGTGTTACATGGACTGTAGGGTGTGTTACATGGACTGTAGGGTGTTACATGGACTGTAGTGTTTTACATGGACTGTAGGGTGTTACATGGACTATAGGGTGTTACATGGACTGTAGGGTGTGTTACATGGACTGTAGGGTGTGTTACATGGACTGTAGGGTGTGTTACATGGACTGTAGGGTTTTACATAGACTGTAGGGTGTTAAATGGACTGTAGGGTGTTACATGGACTGTAGTGTGTGTTACATGGACTGTAGGGTGTTACATGGACTATAGGGTGTTACATGGACTGTGGGGTGTTACATGGACTGTGGGGTGTTACATGGACTGTGGGGTGTTACATGGACTGTAAGGTGTGTTACATGGACTGTGTAGGGTGTTACATGGACTGTAGTGTGTTACATGGACTGTAGTGTGTTACATGGACTGTAGGGCGTTACATGGACTGTGTAGGGTGTTACATGGACTGTGTAGGGTGTTACATGGACTGTAGGGTGTTACATGGACTGTGTAGGGTGTTACATGGACTGTAGGGTGTTACATGGACTGTGTAGGGTGTTACATGGACTATAGGGTGTTGCATGGACTGTAGGGTGTTACATGGACTATAGGGTGTTACATGGACTATAGGGTGTTACATGGACTGTAGGGTGTTACATGGACTGTGTAGTGTGTTACATGGACTGTAGGGTGTTACATGGACTGTGTAGGGTGTTACATGGACTGTGTAGGGTGTTACATGGACTGTAGTGTGTGTTACATGGACTGTAGGGTGTTACATGGACTGTAGTGTGTTACATGGACTGTGTAGGGTGTCACATGGACTGTAGGGTGTCACATGGACTGTAGGGTGTCACATGGACTGTAGGGTGTCACATGGACTGTGTAGGGTGTTACATGGACTGTAGGATGTTACATGGACTGTAGGGTGTTACATGGACTGTAGGGTGTGTTACATAGACTGTGGGGTGTTACGTGGACTGTGGGGTGTTACGTGGACTGTGTAGGGTGTTACATGGACTGTAGGGTGTTACATGGACTGTGTAGAGTGTTACATGGACTGTGTAGGGTGTTACATGGACTGTAGTGTGTGTTACATGGACTGTAGTGTGTTACATGGACTGTAGTGTGTTACATGGACTGTAGGGTGTGTTACATGGACTGTAGTGTGTTACATGGACTGTAGTGTGTTACATGGACTGTAGTGTGTTACATGGACTGTAGGGTGTTACATGGACTGTGTAGGGTGTTACATGGACTGTAGGGTGTTACATGGACTGTAGGGTGTCACATGGACTGTAGTGTGTCACATGGACTGTAGGGTGTCACATGGACTGTAGGGTGTCACATGGACTGTAGTGTGTGTTACATGGACTGTAGGATGTTACATGGACTGTAGGGTGTGTTACATGGACTGTAGGGTGTGTTACATGGACTGTAGGGTGTTACATGGACTGTAGGGTGTGTTACATGGACTGTAGGGTGTGTTACATGGACTGTAGGGTGTGTTACATAGACTGTGGGGTGTTACGTGGACTGTGTGGTGTTACGTGGACTGTGGGGTGTCACGTGGACGGTAGGGTATTACATGGACCGTGTAGGGTGTTACGTGGACTGTAGGGTGTTTCTACAAAACTGAAAACACACTAAACAATGCATATGTGTGAACCAGGCCTTAAGTGGAACTCTAGGCATTTTTTTCCCCATTTTAGATGGAGTAAGGGAGGGTTATAACCCCTGTCAGGGTTCTAAGCACTTAGCCACTGTGCTTCTATTTATTCCTATGCGGTATGTGACAGACCCAACCAGGACTGGGGCTTTTGGAGGGGACTGCAGGGTAACCCTTTTGCCTACTAACTCTGGGCCCTGGCTTTTGAGGGGTCTCTATTCTTAGAAGGTGTGACCCTTGAAGTGGTCTTGCTAGGGATTGGGGTACACGTCTCCCCGAAACACACAGACTCTAGGAATCTAGGACCGGGACACAGATTTGGGGCCTTTGTGCCAAAACCAGCAATGATTGTTTTAGACTGTGAGACTCAGAATAGATGTTAATATAATCGGCTCAAACCAACCTGATACCTGATACCTGATACCTGATACCGGGGTCTCCTGCTATAATCTCTTTAAGGTGTTATGTGGTGTCTTTTCCCCATTGTGTGCCTCCTAGAGGTGAACTCCCATTATTAATTGAGTCATCTATTGTTTCCATCTGTCTGATCATCTCTTGGAGATGTGATTAATATTGTGACCACTTTACTTTGTTATGGAACCATTGTGGGATGTTTTGTGTTAATGCCTATGATAATGTGTAATGTACTTTGTGTATCCAGAGTTGTAGGCATGGTGCTGGATTGTCTGGGGCACCCCCTGACTAATGAAGGCTTGTTGTTAATTAGTGTATTGTGTATGTTGGCTGTTCCGTAGGTGTGCTAATTGTCAAGGATAATGGAGCTATCGCCTGATCTCGCACGGTATATATATTGTGTGTGAATTCACAATAAAGTCAGTTCCAGTTTGTACCTAAGCTAGTGTCGTCGAGTCCTTGGGTGCTGAGCTATAATACCCGATTCCTGGCTCCAGACTGGAGGAAGCTGTATACTGGTATACTGGTGGAAGCACCCAAACCGGTGCTGAGTGCTCCATCACACTGTACTTTTGTACTGAATTAAATTTAATACTATAAAAAAAAATATCCAATTGTGAGAGAGGAAGGAGACTAGAGGCGGGTGCGCACACATTGTTTTTTGGGGTGAGAGTCCGTTTTAACAACTTGCCTACTGGAAACTTTCACCCCTTCCTGCCCAGGCCAATTTTCAGCTTTCATCGCTAAACTTTGAATGACAATTACTCAGTCATGCAACACTGTACACCCAAATAGAGCTTTCTTTTGGTGGTATTTTAATCACCACTTGGGGGTTTTATTTTTTGCTAAACAAACAAAAAAAAAAAAGATTTTTCATATAATTTTTCTCCTTCGCCAATGTGCGCTAATGAGGCGGAACTAAAGAGCTCTGATGAGGAAACACTAATGGGCACTGATAGGTGACACTGATGAGGAGGCACTGGGGGGCACTGAGGGGCACTGATTGGCAGCTTTTTTAGAGCACTGATTGGCAGCACTGGTGGGCACTGGCAGCACTTATAGGTGACACTGATAAGGAGGCACTGATTGGCAGCACTGGTGGGCATTGATAGGTGACACTGATGAGAAGGCACTGATGGACATTAATTGGCAGCACTGATTGGCAGCTTTTTTTAGAGCACTGATTGGCAGTACTGGTGGGCACGGATTGGCAGAACTGATGGACATTAATTGGCAGCACTGATGGACAATAATTGGCAGCACTAATGGACATTAATTGGCAGCACTGATTGGCAGCACTGGTGGGCACTGATTGGCAGCACTGATGGACATTAATTGGCAGCACTGGTGGGCACTGATTGGCAGGACTGGTGGGCACTGATTGGCAGCTCTGGTGGGCACTGATTGGCAGGACTGGTGGGCACTGATTGGCAGGACTGGTGGGCACTGATTGGCAGCTCTGGTGGGCACTGATTGGCAGGACTGGTGGGCACTGATTGGCAGCTCTGGTGGGCACTGATTGGCAGCTCTGGTGGGCACTGATTGGCAGGACTGGTGGGCACTGATTGGCAGCTCTGGTGGGCACTGATTGGCAGCTCTGGTGGGCACTGATTTGCAGGACTGGTGGGCACTGATTGGCAGCTCTGGTGGGCACTGATTGGCAGCTCTGGTGGGCACTGATTGGCAGGACTGGTGGGCACTGATTGGCAGCTCTGGTGGGCACTGTTGGGACTACAGGGATAGTCAGGACACTGATAATCGTGTCCCTTTAACACAAGCCGGTTATCGGCTCTCTTCTCCTCTCCATATGCTGTCATATATGTGATAACCGGCTTGTGTTTACATCCGGTGATCAGCTGGCATTGGACTTGGTCAAAGTCATACTGGAACAATAAAAGGACCTTCCCGAAACGATTGCCATATGATATCTTTTTCTTTTTTGTTCTCCTCTGACCTACAATGTGTGATCATCACTGACTGTTTTCTGTATTCCAGGAGAAGATCTGTGGGAGTCGGATGACGAAGACCCAACGAGCGATTCGCCATCACAGGCAAGCAGCTGGCAGTGGTGTCTATTAATGTAAACGCTGAGAATTCCACAGTGGCATCAAGTCATTGACGTCTCCCTTTTCTGTTCATCTGTTACACTTAAAATTATTTTATTAAAAAATAAAACTGCCGTTAATACTCAGAAGAGCAGATACTGTATATATATGTATATCTATATACACTCAGATTTCTGGTTGGTAGTGACAGTCACAACATGGACGTCGGGGTTAAGCCCTTAGTGAGGTTAGGTCACGTGTTAACAGTCACACATGCAGTCATAGAGAACAATATTATTACATAATTATTCTATCACAAGGCCTCAGGGCTTCACAGTCTCCTCCACAGGCAGCCCCGGTAATAGTGGATATGTGTGACCATGCATACATACATGTAATAGGTTATATGTACACACACATACAGCCCCCAGACGTGGGGCCACTCCTGTCTCTCTGAGGTCTTCTTCACTTGGCTGTTGTCCGTGAATGGCTGGGTCCTCTCAAACTGTCATTTTTGGGGTGCAGAGGCTTGAGAAATTGGGTGCCCCCCCCCCACCACCGCACCGTCCACTAGGTTGTTTTTTTTTTCACCCAGAGTCCAACACAGCTGTCCGCCTTCAGATTGGGTATATTTACGGTGCAGTTACATGGTCACCACGGGAATCCTGAGGAAGAGAGCAGAAGAAAAAAAAGAGTCAGGTTCACCGGTTGGTCTGCAGCGGGCAATGGGCCTCTGAAGAGAAGATAAGATTGGCACTGCCCACTGGTTCTCAGTTATAAATGAGGTAAGGACCTTGCTGCAACATGATAGATCGTCTTTTTAGTTCCAATAATGTTTATTCAATTTCTTGACAGTACAGATTAAAGACCTTGGCATTATTGCAAAACAGTGTTCAGTTTTTATAGTCCATCTAACACAGTGATCATCATCATCCCTGTCCTCAGGACCCCTAACAGGCCAGGTCTGCAAGATGACTGAAATACATCACAGGTGAGATCATCTGCTGCTCAGTGATTGTATTCTAGTCTGCATCTCCCCCCAAGGTAATACAGAAAACCTGGCCTGTTAGTGGGACCTGAGGACAGGGTTGATGACCACTGGTCCAACATACAGTATAGGCAGGGACAATTAACCTCCTACTATCTGGAGGTCATTTATCAATGGCTCTATTGTCAATGTTGCCTTATCTGCGTTGTCTGTGTTGATTTGAATAGCAGACTATGCGGTGGATCCTCTGCCTTACGCGTTAGGCCTCATTCCCACGAGGGGGATCCACTCAGCAGGACATCTCTCCATTGATCTCCGCTGAGCCGGCGGATGACAGGTCCGTCTCTGCTCACTGAGCGGGGAGGGGCCTGTCAGAGTGCCGCCAATTCCTATGGAGGAACATATAAGGTCCGTTTTCATCAGATCTCATCCGATCCGCCAAGATGGATGCGAACGTATAGCCATACGTCTGATTTTAGCAGATCGGATGTCAGCGGACATGGTAACCGCTGACATCGGACGCTCCATAGACCTGCATGGAACGTCCGTTCAGATCCGCCTAAAAAACTGCAGACGGACCTGAACGGTCCATTCGCGTGAAAGGGGCCTTATGCCGCTTACACACGGGCGGACTTTCCGACCGGACTGGTCCGATGGGACGAATCCGTCAGACAATCCGACCGTGTGTGGGCTTCATTGGACCTGCAACTGACTTTTTCGGTCGAAAATCAGACGGACTTTAGATTTGGAACATGTTTTAAATCTGTCCGACGGACTCAAGTCCGGTTGAAAAGTCCGCTCGTCTGTATGCTAGTCCGACGGATTAAAACTGACGCTAAGGCAGCTATTGGCTATCAACTTCCTTATTTTAGTCAGGTGTACGTCATCACGTATGAATCCTTTGGACTTTGGTGTGATCGTGTGTAGGCAAGTCCGTTCGTTAGAAAGTCTGTTGGAAAGACCGTTGAAAAGACGGTCGGACGTTTGATGCTGAAAAGTCCGCCTGTGTGTACACAGCATCACACTATACTCTGTATCCCTATATCAATTTCTCATTATAGGGCTCAAAGTGCGTCCTCCACTTCAGGAGACACCTGCCTCCCAACTGATAGATCGTCTTTTTATAGATTGCGTTGGTTTTTTATCAAGTGATTTACATGCTGCCAGCACTTTTGCCACAAAAAACAAAAACAAAAAACACCACAATTGTTGGCTTTTTCCATTTTATAAAGCTCAGGATTCATTTTTTTTTCATTGAGAATTCACTGCGCACCTAGTAGGATTCTTTATTCTCAGTGAAAATGTGCCACACTGTTTAGAAACATACTAAAGTATCAGATTTAAAACTTTTAAAGAGGAGTTCCACCCACTTTTGAAAGGTGGTCCTAAACCAAAGACCAGCCCTCCACCCCACGTTTTTGGATATTTTAATTTTGTTTCTTTAGTACCTTTTTTGATCTTCCGTTCCAGCCAGGCCGTGGCGCAGGACGTCATGTCCTATTGTGCGGCGAGCCCCCCGCTGTCTTCTGGGATCTGTGTGTGTCCCAAAAGACAAGCTGGCCATTCACGAAGCGCATCCGCAGTAGGAAATGGTGGCACATGCACCCGATCTGATGGATTGATCGGCCTCAGGGGGCGGCAACATTGTGGGCTCCCTGGGCAGGTAAGTGTCCTTTTTAAAAGTCAGCAGCTACAGTGTTTGTAGCTGCTGACTTTAAAAAAAAAACGTTTGTGGCTGGAACTCAGACACGTCAGACACGACTGAACAATACAATATGCACCCGAGCCCTTAGCTAACATTAAATCCCTATGTCAGGCAATCCCTGTGAGACATCTGGTGCACAGATATGCACATGATATTTCCCAGAGAATGGTTACCAGGCGCACGCATGTGTGCAAGAATGCGCACTTGCTCACACGCACATTTCCTGTTGGCACCAGACAGGCTATTTTAAGGATCCTAATGCCCATGTTCTGTGCTGACTGACCTTCAGCTGTTCCCTGCGTTTATCCTGTACGATTCCCTTGTTGCTGACCCAGCTTGCTCCTGACCTGATCTTGGATTCGCTGCCTGTCTGTTGACCCTGTGACCGCGTTTCCGTCTCTGATCCTGTCCTGTTTGAGTGCCTGCCTGGCTGTCTGCTGTACCAGCTCTGTGCACTGCTGAGTGTTCCTGCCTCCAGTCTGCTGAGAGCTCTGACAAGCCACAAGTACTGAACCAGCAGCACAAGTGGAGTTCCCCTTAAACCTGGGCTAGACTACTAAACATTACTACTGTTCTTGAGCCATTGGTTCGCCAGTCTCCTTGGGACCACATCTCCTGCTGCAAGTTTTCCCATCAACATCCACAGGCACCCATGTTCCTCCTGTCACTCGGTACCCTTTGTTCCACTCTCAGTGGGGCCCGGGATAAAAGAGAGACCGACCTCGTCCTTTCAGTCTCTTCTCAGGTACATGACACCCTAGCTGCTGGAATGAAACACTAGTGCGTCTTATATATATATATATTCAGTGTTCAGCGCTTCCTAATTTATACTCCCAATGTGAATTATTTTGCCAAAATAAATACAATAAATTCAATATATTAAGACATATATAAACACAATAAAAAGTACTAACGCTCCCTGAACACTGTGGAGGGTGAAACGCGTAGAAAGGGCTGAGATCACTTCCCTCCAAGACTGGGCTCACACGAACAGAGAGTGCAGCATAGCAAATTGTGAGTGACTTTATTTTATGTATTGTTTTAAATAGTAATTATTATACAGGATTTATATAGCGCCAACAGTTTATGCAGCACTTTACAATGTACAATTAAAAAACAGTTCAATAGAGAAGGAATAGGAGGGCCCGGCTCATAGAGCTTACAATCTAAAGCAGGGGTCGGCAACCTACGGTCTGCAGGCCGCACTCGGCCTGCTGCCTCTAAATGTCCAGCCCATTAGTGCACGTGATGAATTCACGTGCACCTGGCCGACACACATTTTAAGTAAGAGCGGAGCAGTAAGCTGAATGAGAACACGGGAGAGACACACAGCAGCGCTGATAAGACAGTGGGAGCTTCCAGAGTTAACTTTCCAGGTGATTGGTTGCTAGGTCCTAGCAACCAATCACCAGCTTGTTAATATGAAAAATTAACTTTGGAAGCTCCCTTTGTCTTATCAGCGCTGCTGTGGGTCTCTCCCATGTTCTCATTCAGCTTCCTGCTCCCTGCTCTGCTCTGTCTCCCTCTCTGCATGGGGCAAGGTAAGAAAGGTCAGAGCTGCGGTGGGGGGGGGGGTGCTGTGTAATATGCAGGGGGTGTGTGTAAGGGGGGCTGTGCAATTACAAGGGGGCTGTGTAATATGCAGGGGAAGGCTGTGCAATTACAGGGGGGCAGTGTAATGTAAAGGGAACCAGAGGTACGGGGCTGTGTAATGTAAAGGGGTGCAGGAGGCTATGTAATGTAAAAGAGGCCAGAGGTGCGGGGTGCTGTGTAATGTAAAAGGGTCCAGGGGTGCAGGGGGCTGTGTAATGTAAAGGGAACCAGAGGTACAGAGCTGTGTAATTTAAAGGAGTTCAGAGGTGCAGGGAGCTATGTAATGTAAAGGGGCCCAGAGGTGCAGGGGGCTGTGTAATGTAAAGGAGTCCAGAGGTGCAGGGGACTGTGTAATGTAAAAAAGGAAACCAGAGGTATGGGGCTGTGTAATATAAAGGGGTGCAGAGGTGCAGGGGGCCAGAAGTGCGGTAGCTGTGTAATGTAAAGGGAACCAGAGCTACAGAGCCGTGTAATGTCACGGGGGTCCAGAGGTGCGGGGGCTGTGTAATGAAAAGGGGGCCAGAGGTGCTGGGGCTGTGTAATGAAAAGGGGGCCAGAGGTGAGGTGGCTGTGTAATGTAAAGGCGTCCAGAGGTGAAGGGCGCTGTGTAATGTAAAGGGGGCGAGAGGTGCGGTGGCTGTGTAATGTAAAGGGAACCGGAGGTGGGGGCTGTGTAAAGTATAGAGAACCAGTGCTACAGAGCTGTGTAATGTAAAGGGGGCCAGAGGTGGGGGGGCTGTGTAATGTAAAGGGAACCAGAGGTGGGGGCTGTGTAAAGTATAGAGAACCAGTGCTACAGAGCTGTGTAATGTAAAGGGGGCCAGAGGTGGGGGGGCTGTGTAATGTAAAGGGAACCAGAGGTGGGGGGCTGTGTAATGTAAAGGGAACCAGAGGTGGGGGGCTGTGTAATGTAAAGGGGGCCAGAGGTGGGGGGGGGCTGTGTAAAGTATAGAGAACCAGTGCTACAGAGCTGTGTAATGTAAAGGGGGCCAGAGGTGGGGGGGCTGTGTAATATAAAGGGAACCAGAGGTGGGGGGCTGTGTAATGTATAGAGAACCAGTGCTACAGAGCTGTGTAATGTAAAGGGGGCGAGAGGTGCGGTGGCTGTGTAATGTAAAGGGAACCGGAGGTGGGGGCTGTGTAAAGTATAGAGAACCAGTGCTACAGAGCTGTGTAATGTAAAGGGGGCCAGAGGTGGGGGGGCTGTGTAATGTAAAGGGAACCAGAGGTGGGGGGCTGTGTAATGTAAAGGGAACCAGAGGTGGGGGGCTGTGTAATGTAAAGGGGGCCAGAGGTGGGGGGGGGGCTGTGTAAAGTATAGAGAACCAGTGCTACAGAGCTGTGTAATGTAAAGGGGGCCAGAGGTGGGGGGGGGGGGCTGTGTAAAGTATAGAGAACCAGTGCTACAGAGCTGTGTAATGTAAAGGGGGCCAGAGGTGGGGGGGCTGTGTAATGTAAAGGGAACCAGAGGTGGGGGGCTGTGTAATGTAAAGGGAACCAGAGGTGGGGGGCTGTGTAATGTAAAGGGAACCAGAGGTGGGGGGCTGTGTAATGTAAAGGGGGCCAGAGGTGGGGGGGGGGGGCTGTGTAATGTAAAGGGAACCAGAGGTGGGGGGCTGTGTAATGTAAAGGGAACCAGA
Organism: Lithobates clamitans; assembly: GCA_037952925.1. Lineage (NCBI taxonomy): Eukaryota > Metazoa > Chordata > Amphibia > Anura > Ranidae > Lithobates > Lithobates clamitans. The sequence goes on from JBBGZY010002320.1 coordinate 360,593, forward strand.
GGTGGGGGGCTGTGTAATGTAAAGGGAACCAGAGGTGGGGGGCTGTGTAATGTAAAGGGGGCCAGAGGTGGGGGGGGGGCTGTGTAATGTAAAGGGGGCCAGAGGTGGGGGGGGGCTGTGTAATGTATAGGGAACCAGTCATGATCATATTTATTAGCAGGTGAATGCGGCCTTCCATACATTCACATACATTGAATCCGGCCCTTAAGTGGAAAAAGGTTGCTGACCCCTGATCGAAAGGATATAAATGTTTTATGCTATGAGAGGCTTTTATATCTTCCCTGGGTCTGAGCTTTAGTAGTGACATAATGTGAGATGTGGAATGTGGAAAGCGTACCTAGGAGAGAATCCACGTGAAAAGGTGCTTTGTAACCCACTCTCTATATAATAAAGCACAGGGCACTTTTCACTGCATTATTTTGCATAATTTAGCACTAAGCACCTAGCACTTTGTATTGTGTTTTATATGTATTTATAGATTGATTTTATTGTATTTATTTTGGGTATAAAAATGCACATTGGGAGTATAAATTATGAAGTGCTGCACACTGAATATATATACATAAAAGGTTTAAAACTTTGCAATGTATATCTTGTTAATCAAAAGAAGTCCCAAAGTCTATGTATGGTTTTTAGATCTGGATAGAGCAGGCTAGTATCAGTGTATGTTTTCCTATCTGTGTCCCATTGGAGAGGAAAATTCTTCACTTCCTGCCCCAGAGATGCAAAAGGATGTGAGACAAAATCTCTACAAAATGAGGGGAATTCCCCTCTAAAGCTGGCCATACATGGATTCAGCAGGTACCAGACAAATTCCAATCCACGTTTGGCTGTTCCCATTCATGAGAAGTCAATCTATCATTATATATCATGGTATATTTTCACTGGGTCAGCACTTGTTGCAGCCATTCAGCTGCAGCGCTGATCAGTATTTTCTGAGAGTGCCAGAAAACAATGACACAGCGGGGAGGATTCCACCATCCTTCTCCAATGTGTGGCTGAAGGAAAAAACTGAACCATATACAGTGGGGGGGGGGGGGGTAAATAACGATCGTCTCCCCTGTAGATTGTGTAAGTTTTTCCCCCTTACATAGAAATGAAGGGTCTATAATTTTTATCATAGGTGTATTTTATATGATAGAGACAGAATATCAACCAAAAATCCAGAAAAATCACACAATACAAATGTTATAAATGGAGTTGCAGTTCAGTGAGTAAAATAAGTATTTGATCCCCTACCAACCAACAATAATTCTGCCCCCACAGACTGGCTACAGTAGGTGCTCATGTGGTGTATATATATAGAGTAGAGAGTGTATATAGTATATATGGAGTATATAGAGAGTGTATATAGTATATATGGGGGGTATATATGGAGTATATAGAGAGTGTATATAGTATATATGGAGTATATATATGGAGTATATAGAGAGTGTATATAGTATATATGGGGGTATATAGAGTGTATATAGTATATATGGGAGGTATATATGGAGTATATAGAGAGTGTATATAGTATATATGGGGGTATATATGGAGTATATAGAGAGTGTATATAGTATATATGGAGTATATAGAGAGTTTATATAGTATATATGGGGGGTATATATGGAGTATATAGAGAGTGTATATAGTATATATGGGGGGTATATATGGAGTATATAGAGAGTGTATATAGTATATATGGAGTATATAGAGAGTGTATATAGTATATATGGAGTATATAGAGAGTGTATATAGTATATACGGGGGGTATATATGGAGTATATAGAGAGTGTATATAGTATATATGGGGGGTATATATGGAGTATATAGAGAGTGTATATAGTATATATGGGGGGTATATATGGAGTATATAAAGAGAGTGTATATAGTATATATGGGGGGTATATATGGAGTATATAGAGAGTGTATATAGTATATATGGGGGTATATATGGAGTATATAGAGAGTGTATATAGTATATATGGGGGGTATATATGGAGTATATAGAGAGTGTATATAGTATATATGGGGGTATATATGGAGTATATAGAGAGTGTATATAGTATATATGGGGGTATATAGAGAGTGTATATAGTATATATGGGGGGTATATATGGAGTATACACAGACACTACAGTAGGTGCTCATGTGGTACACAGATTAGTCCTGTCAATGTAAGAAGGTTCTCCTAACGACAACTCGTTATGTGTATAAAAGACTCCTGTCCACAGAATCTCTTCCATCCAATCCTCACCATCATGGGGAAGACCAAAGATCTGTCAGAGGACGTCGGGGAGAAGATTGTAGACCTGCACAAGGCTGGAATGGGCTACAAGACCATCAGCAAGAAGCTTGGTGGGGAGACAACTGTTGGAGCGATTATTCACAAATGGAAGAAATACAAAATAACCATCAATCGTCCTCAGTCTGGAGCTCCATGGAAGATTTCTCCTCATGGGGTGAGGATGGTCATGAGAAAAGTGAGGGATCCGCCCAGAACTACATGGGAGGAGCTTGTGAAGGATCTCAAGGCAGTTGGGACCACAGTCACCAAACAAACCATTGGTAACACAATACACCACCATGGATTGAAATCCTGCAGCCCCCGCAAGGTCCCCTCCTCAGGAAGACACATGTAGAGGAACATCTGAAGTCTACCAATCAACATCTAAATGATTCAGAGAAGGAGAAAGTTCTGTGGTCAGAGGAGACCAAAATTCAGCTCTCTGGCATCAACTCAACTCACTGTGTTTGGAGGAAGAAAAATGCTGACTATGACCCTAAGAACATCATCCCTACAGTCACATCATCCCTACAGTCACACATCATCCCTACAGTCACACATCATCCCTACAGTCACACACCATCCCTACAGTCACACATCATCCCTACAGTCACATCATCCCTACAGTCACACACCATCCCTACAGTCACATCATCCCTACAGTCACACACCATCCCTACAGTCACATCATCCCTACAGTCACACATCATCCCTACAGTCACACATCATCCCTACAGTCACACATCATCCCTACAGTCACACATCATCACTACAGTCACATCATCCCTACAGTCACACATCATCCCCACAGTCACATCATCCCTACAGTCACACATCATCCCTACAGTCACACACCATCCCTACAGTCACATCATCCCTACAGTCACATCATCCTTACAGTCACACACCATCCCTACAGTCACATCATCCCTACAGTCACACATCATCCCTACAGTCACACACCATCCCTACAGTCACATCATCCCTACAGTCACACACCATCCCTACAGTCACATCATCCCTACAGTCACACATCATCCCTACAGTCACACATCATCCCTACAGTCACACATCATCCCTACAGTCACACATCATCTCTACAGTCACACACCATCCCTACAGTCACACATCATCCCTACAGTCACACATCATCCCTACAGTCACACATCATCCCTACAGTCACACATCATCTCTACAGTCACATCATCCCTACAGTCACACCCCATCTCTACAGTCACACATCATCCCTACAGTCACACATCATCCCTACAGTCACACACCATCCCTACAGTCACATCATCCCTACAGTCACACCCCATCCCTACAGTCACACACCATCCCTACAGTCACACACCATCCCTACAGTCACACATCATCCCTACAGTCACAGATCATCCCTACAGTCACACCATCCCTACAGTCACACACGGAGGTGGAAACATGATGCTTTGGGGCTGTTTCTCTAAAAAAGGTTCAGGCCGACTTTTCCGCATTGAGGGGCCAATGGACGGGGCCATGTATTGTAAGATCTTTGAGGAGAACCTTCTTCCCTCATCCAGAACACTGAAGATGGGTCATGGATGGGTCTTCCAGCATGACAATGACCCAAAACATATCACCAAGGCAACAAAGGAGGGGCTCAAGAAGAAGCACATTAAGGTCATGGAGTGGCCTAGCCAGTCTCCAGACCTTAATCCTATAGAAAATGTATGGAGGAGCTGAAACTTCGAGTGGCCAAGAGACAGCCAAGAAACCTTCATGATTTAGAGAAGATCTGTAAAGAAGAGAAAATCCCTCCTGAGATGTGTGGAAACTGATCACCACCTACAAGAAACGTCTGACCTCTGTGATCACCAACAAGGGTTTCTCCACCAACTACTAAGTCATGTTTTGCTTGGGGATCAAATAAATATTTTCCCATCTGTATAACCAGCTTTAGACAGTTGTCCTCATTGGAAGACTTCCTCGCTAATCCCGTTCTCATAAAAAGTGTATGATTTTGGATTTCCTCTGACTTTCTGTCTTGGTGACAATGGTCAAATAGAATCTCCAGCGGGTAAAAAAGCAGCAAAATAAACCTCATTTTTTTTCCTATTCTTTTCAAAAAGAAAAAAAAAAAGTTTTGGCTATGTCCATAGTTACAATTTAAAGTGTATGCTTTAAATTGTAACTACGGACAAGATGTGGACATTTAAATATTTACATATTTTTAACAGAAGTAAATAAGTTTAAAATAAGCCCTCACTGATCTGACCGTGAAGAAATATATCCTGAAGTAATTATGTAAAACATATAGAAAAACCAGTGCTGCGCTGACATAAAACACTGTATAAATGTGAAGATAATCATTCAATTTAAAATGGTGATATTCAGTGCCAAAGTGAAAGGAATTAGCATTTAAATTCCAAGTCTTAAAATCTTGGAAAGTGAAGATCTATATTATGGGGGTCACCATAGTACCCCCCCAAGATTGCAAGTCGGTGTAAGTGGTAGTAGGTGAGTATCGATAAACAATCACTCCATGACTTCCAATTCAGTGATCCACCACCAAAAGTAGGGCAAGCGCGGATACCAGAAAATGTGGATCTATGTACCATGTGTAATGAGTCAACAGAACTGATGTGATTTCCAATCACGTATGACAGGATTCATCAGTGTATCCAACATGAAGATCTCCACATCCTCCAGGATGGAACCAAACCTGGGCGAACACACCATTCACAGATCAACCTCCCATATCACAAATATATTATTATTATTATTATACAGGATTTATATAGCACCAACAGTTTGCTCAGACTTTACCATATAATTCAATACAGGAGGAATCAGAGGGCCCGACTCGTTAAGAGAAACGTTTTCAGGGATCGCCTTAAAGTGGATAGAGTTGGAGATAATAGGACAGATTGGGGTAGGGAATTCTAAAGGATAGGAGAGGCTCGGGAGAAGTCCTGGAGGCGAGTATTGGAGGAGGTGACAAGGGAGCTGGAGAGCAGAAGGTCTTGGGAGGAACGGAGAGGACGATTTGTTGGTATTTAGATATTAGGTTAGTGATGTAGCTGGGGCAGAGTTGTGGATGGCTTTCTGAGTGCCAGAAACCATGCAATCAGCCCGAGACAGAAGTACAGTTACATCACACTTGTTTAATAATAAAAGTAAAAAGAACAAACGTAGTCAAAACATAGCCAAAGTTCAGTAACCAGAACGGATAGTCAGCCAAGCCAGAAGTCAGGGATCAATGTAGTGCAACAGCAAGCAGGATCTGGAGCCAGAAGGGATGTCGGCAAAGCAAGTCTTGAACAGGATCGCAGGAGATAGTTTCTGTGATGTTGACCAAGACGAAGGCAGAGATCCTCTGGACTGGACGGCTTAAGTAGGCAGGACTGACGAGCAGGATATCATCAACAGCTTAGTAACTGTGGAGAGAGATGGGAGCTGGCAATTAGCCGACAGCTGAGCTGGCAGCTCAGAGAAGGAAGGGCTGAGCCCAGCCCTGACAGTAAATTATTGTTAGTGTTTTGAATTTAATTTGTTGGGTGAGTGGCAGCCAATGGAGGGATTGGCAGAGAGGGGTAGCAGACGCTGGGTGGTTTGTAAGGTGGATGAGTCTGGCAGCAGCCTTCATGATGGACTGAAGGGGGAGGAGCCTATTTAAAGCAGAGTTTTTTCTAAGACACCTTAGATGTTTATCTAACCTAATGTTACAAATGCTCAGTATATGACAGGACGCTGTATTATAGCATTTTTTTTCGAAAAACTAACCTTTATATTCTGCCTGCAGCGCTCTCCCATCTTAGTTGTGGGCATGTGAAGCCCACAAGTGTTTTATTCCGGGAATCGGTGCTGCTGGTTACCCAGCATGCACCTCCGGATCTCGCGCGTGCACACAAGGTGCGGCGCATGAGTGTGTCTCTGTTGCCATGACAATGGCGTAGTCGCAGGCAGATCCTGCCCCATTGTTATGACAACCAAATGTAAGCAGCTAGAGTCTAGACAATAGACTGAAGTAAGCCCGGCAGACTTTCCAAAAATGGCGCTTAGATCCGCCTTGCATCGCGTCATTTCCTGTTTGGAAATAACGTGATGCCAACAGGCGACGATGCCCACAGACTCCTGGGAATGATGACACACATCTCCCAGGAGTAGTGGCACCGCAGGATATGACGTACCTCGCCGCGGCGCCGAAAGTGGAAGAAAATAGAAGACACCCTAGCAACAAGGTAAACAAAAAAACTCCAAATGATGTTCAACTTGCGGGATTGTAGTGATTAAAGCAAAGATGAAAATATGGGTGGAACTCAACTAAAGGTAAGCCAATGAGGAGTGAGTTGCAGTAGTCGAGGCGAGAGATAACCAGGGATTGAATCAGGAGCTTTGTGGTTTCATTGGTTAGAAAGGGGCGTAGTTTAGAGATGTTGCGGAGTTCGAGGCGGCAAGCTTTGGAAAGTAATTGGATGTGGGGCTGAAAGGAGAGTTCAGAGTCCAGGAGAACACCTAGCACCCTGACATGTGGGGGATGGGTGGATGGTTGTGCCATTGCTTTTGACAGAGAGATCAGGGGAAGAGGCACGTGGGAAAGGAGATATGAGCCGAGTTCTGGGCAAGTTGAGTTTGAGGAAGTGGTGTGACATCCATACAGATATGTCGGTTAGTAAGTTAGAGATGTGTGAGGAGACTGATGGAGTGAGTTGAGGGGTGGAGAGATAGATTTGGGAGGAGGAGGAGACTGATAGGGTGAGTTGAGGGGTGGAGAGATAGATTAGGGAGGAGGAGGAGACTGATGGAGTGAGTTGAGGGGTGGAGAGATAGATTTGGGAGGAGGAGACTGATGGAGTGGGTTGAGGGGTGGAGAGATAGATTTGGGAGGAGGAGGAGACTGATGGAGTGAGTTGAGGGGTGGAGAGATAGATTTGGGAGGAGGAGGAGACTGATGGGGTGAGTTGAGGGGTGGAGAGATAGATTTGGGAGGAGGAGGAGACTGATGGAGTGAGTTGAGGGGTGGAGAGATAGATTTGGGAGGAGGAGGAGACTGATGGAGTGAGTTGAGGGGTGGAGAGATAGATTTGGGAGGAGGAGGAGACTGATGGGGTGAGTTGAGGGGTGGAGAGATAGATTTGGGAGGAGGAGGAGACTGACAGAGTGAGTTGAGGGGTGGAGAGATAGATTTGGGAGGAGGAGGAGACTGATGGAGTGAGTTGAGGGGTGGAGAGATAGATTTGGGAGGAGGAGGAGACTGATGGGGTGAGTTGAGGGGTGGAGAGATAGATTTGGGAGGAGGAGGAGACTGATGGGGTGAGTTGAGGGGTGGAGAGATAGATTTGGGAGGAGGAGGAGACTGATAGAGTGAGTTGAGGGGTGGAGAGATAGATTTGGGAGGAGGAGGAGACTGATGGAGTGAGTTGAGGGGTGGAGAGATAGATTTGGGAGGAGGAGGAGACTGATGGGGTGAGTTGAGGGGTGGAGAGATAGATTTGGGAGGAGGAGGAGACTGATGGAGTGAGTTGAGGGGTGGAGAGATAGATTTGGGAGGAGGAGGAGACTGATGGAGTGAGTTGAGGGGTGGAGAGATAGATTTGGGAGGAGGAGGAGACTGATCGAGTGAGTTGAGGGGTGGAGAGATAGATTTGGGAGGAGGAGGAGACTGATGGAGTGAGTTGAGGGGTGGAGAGATAGATTTGGGAGGAGGAGGAGACTGATGGGGTGAGTTGAGGGGTGGAGAGATAGATTTGGGAGGAGGAGGAGACTGATGGAGTGAGTTGAGGGGTGGAGAGATAGATTTGGGAGGAGGAGGAGACTGATGGAGTGAGTTGAGGGGTGGAGAGATAGATTTGGGAGGAGGAGGAGGAGACTGATGGGGTGAGTTGAGGGGTGGAGAGATAGATTTGGGAGGAGGAGGAGACTGATGGAGTTAGTTGAGGGGTGGAGAGATAGATTTGGGAGGAGGAGGAGACTGATGGAGGGAGGTGAGGGGTGGAGAGATAGATTTGGGAGGAGGAGGAGACTGATGGAGTGAGTTGAGGGGTGGAGAGATAGATTTGGGAGGAGGAGGAGACTGATGGAGTGAGTTGAGGGGTGGAGAGATAGATTAGGGAGGAGGAGGAGACTGATGGAGTGAATTGAGGGGTGGAGAGATAGATTTGGGAGGAGGAGGAGACTGATGGAGTGAGTTGAGGGGTGGAGAGATAGATTTGGGAGGAGGAGGAGACTGATGGAGTGAGTTGAGGGGTGGAGAGATAGATTAGGGAGGAGGAGGAGACTGATGGGGTGAGTTGAGGGGTGGAAAGATAGATTTGGGAGGAGGAGGAGACTGATGGAGTGAGTTGAGGGGTGGAGAGATAGATTTGGGAGGAGGAGGAGACTGATGGAGTGAGTTGAGGGGTGGAGAGATAGATTAGGGAGGAGGAGGAGACTGATCGAGTGAGTTGAGGGGTGGAGAGATAGATTTGGGAGGAGGAGGAGACTGATGGAGTGAGTTGAGGGGTGGAGAGATAGATTTGGGAGGAGGAGGAGACTGATGGGGTGAGTTGAGGGGTGGAGAGATAGATTTGGGAGGAGGAGGAGACTGATGGAGTGAGTTGAGGGGTGGAGAGATAGATTTGGGAGGAGGAGGAGACTGATGGAGTGAGTTTAGGGGTGGAGAGATAGATTTGGGAGGAGGAGGAGACTGATGGGGTGAGTTGAGGGGTGGAGAGATAGATTTGGGAGGAGGAGACTGATGGAGTGAGTTGAGGGGTGGAGAGATAGATTTGGGAGGAGGAGGAGACTGATGGAGTGAGTTGAGGGGTGGAGAGATAGATTTGGGAGGAGGAGGAGACTGATGGAGTGAGTTGAGGGGTGGAGAGATAGATTTGGGAGGAGGAGGAGACTGATGGGGTGAGTTGAGGGGTGGAGAGATAGATTTGGGAGGAGGAGGAGACTGATGGAGTGAGTTGAGGGGCGGAGAGATAGATTTGGGAGGAGGAGGAGACTGATGGAGTGAGTTGAGGGGTGGAGAGATAGATTTGGGAGGAGGAGGAGACTGATGGGGTGAGTTGAGGGGTGGAGAGATAGATTTGGGAGGAGGAGGAGACTGATGGGGTGAGTTGAGGGGTGGAGAGATAGATTTGGGAGGAGGAGGAGACTGATGGGATGAGTTGAGGGGTGGAGAGATAGATTTGGGAGGAGGAGGAGACTGATGGAGTGAGTTGAGGGGTGGAGAGATAGATTTGGGAGGAGGAGGAGACTGATGGAGTGAGTTGAGGGGTGGAGAGATAGATTTGGGAGGAGGAGGAGACTGATGGAGTGAGTTGAGGGGTGGAGAGATAGATTAGGGAGGAGGAGGAGACTGATGGAGTGAGTTGAGGGATGGAGAGATAGATTTGGGAGGAGGAGGAGACTGATGGAGTGAGTTGAGGGGTGGAGAGATAGATTTGGGAGGAGGAGGAGACTGATGGAGTGAGTTGAGGGGTGGAGAGATAGATTTGGGAGGAGGAGGAGACTGATGGGGTGAGTTGAGGGGTGGAGAGATAGATTTGGGAGGAGGAGGAGACTGATGGGGTGAGTTGAGGGGTGGAGAGATAGATTTGGGAGGAGGAGGAGACTGATGGGGTGAGTTGAGGGGTGGAGAGATAGATTTGGGAGGAGGAGGAGACTGATGGAGTGAGTTGAGGGGTGGAGAGATAGATTAGGGAGGAGGAGGAGACTGATGGAGTGAATTGAGGGGTGGAGAGATAGATTTGGGAGGAGGAGGAGACTGATGGAGTGAGTTGAGGGGTGGAGAGATAGATTTGGGAGGAGGAGGAGACTGATGGAGGGAGTTGAGGGGTGGAGAGATAGATTTGGGAGGAGGAGGAGACTGATGGGGTGAGTTGAGGGGTGGAGAGATAGATTTGGGAGGAGGAGGAGACTGATGGAGGGAGTTGAGGGGTGGAGAGATAGATTTGGGAGGAGGAGGAGACTGATGGAGTGAGTTGAGGGGTGGAGAGATAGATTTGGGAGGAGGAGACTGATGGAGTGAGTTAAGGGGTGGAGAGATAGATTTGGGAGGAGGAGGAGACTGATGGAGTGAGTTGAGGGGTGGAGAGATAGATTTGGGAGGAGGAGGAGACTGATGGAGTGAGTTGAGGGGTGGAGAGATAGATTTGGGAGGAGGAGGAGACTGATGGAGTGAGTTGAGGGGTGGAGAGATAGATTAGGGAGGAGGAGGAGACTGATCGAGTGAGTTGAGGGGTGGAGAGATAGATTTGGGAGGAGGAGGAGACTGATGGAGTGAGTTGAGGGGTGGAGAGATAGATTTGGGAGGAGGAGGAGACTGATGGGGTGAGTTGAGGGGTGGAGAGATAGATTTGGGAGGAGGAGGAGACTGATGGAGTGAGTTGAGGGGTGGAGAGATAGATTTGGGAGGAGGAGGAGACTGATGGAGTGAGTTTAGGGGTGGAGAGATAGATTTGGGAGGAGGAGGAGACTGATGGGGTGAGTTGAGGGGTGGAGAGATAGATTTGGGAGGAGGAGGAGACTGATGGAGTGAGTTGAGGGGTGGAGAGATAGATTTGGGAGGAGGAGGAGACTGATCGAGTGAGTTGAGGGGTGGAGAGATAGATTTGGGAGGAGGAGGAGACTGATGGAGTGAGTTGAGGGGTGGAGAGATAGATTTGGGAGGAGGAGGAGACTGATGGGGTGAGTTGAGGGGTGGAGAGATAGATTTGGGAGGAGGAGGAGACTGATGGGATGAGTTGAGGGGTGGAGAGATAGATTTGGGAGGAGGAGGAGACTGATGGAGTGAGTTGAGGGGTGGAGAGATAGATTTGGGAGGAGGAGGAGACTGATGGAGTGAGTTGAGGGGTGGAGAGATAGATTTGGGAGGAGGAGGAGACTGATGGGGTGAGTTGAGGGGTGGAGAGATAGATTTGGGAGGAGGAGGAGACTGATGGAGTGAGTTGAGGGGTGGAGAGATAGATTTGGGAGGAGGAGGAGACTGATGGAGTGAGTTGAGGGGTGGAGAGATAGATTTGGGAGGAGGAGGAGACTGATGGAGTGAGTTGAGGGGTGGAGAGATAGATTTGGGAGGAGGAGGAGACTGATGGAGTGAGTTGAGGGGTGGAGAGATAGATTTGGGAGGAGGAGGAGGAGACTGACGGAGTGAGTTGAGGGGTGGAGAGATAGATTTGGGAGGAGGAGGAGACTGATGGAGTGAGTTGAGGGGTGGAGAGATAGATTTGGGAGGAGGAGGAGACTGATGGTGTGAGTTGAGGGGTGGAGAGATAGATTTGGGAGGAGGAGGAGACTGATGGAGTGAGTTGAGGGGTGGAGAGATAGATTAGGGAGGAGGAGGAGACTGATGGAGTGAGTTGAGGGGTGGAGAGATAGATTTGGGAGGAGGAGGAGACTGATGGAGAGAGTTGAGGGGTGGAGAGATAGATTTGGGAGGAGGAGGAGGTTGATGGAGTGAGTTGAGGGGTGGAGAGATAGATTTGGGAAGAGGAGGAGACTGATGGAGTGAGTTGAGAGGTGGGGAGATAGATTTGGGAGGAGGAGGAGACTGATGGAGTGAGTTGAGGGGTGGAGAGATAGATTTGGGAGGAGGAGGAGACTGATGGAGTGAGTTGAGGGGTGGAGAGATAGATTTGGGAGGAGGAGGAGACTGATGGAGTGAGTTGAGGGGTGGAGAGATAGATTTGGGAGGAGGAGGAGGAGACTGACGGAGTGAGGGGTGGAGAGATAGATTTGGGAGGAGGAGGAGACTGATGGAGTGAGTTGAGGGGTGGAGAGATAGATTTGGGAGGAGGAGGAGACTGATGGGGTGAGTTGAGGGGTGGAGAGATAGATTTGGGAGGAGGAGGAGACTGATGGAGTGAGTTGAGGGGTGGAGAGATAGATTTGCGTGTCATCAGCATAGAAATGATATTGAAAGCCGTGAGAGGCTATCAGCTGACCCAGGGAAGAGGTGTAGATTGAAAATAAAAGAGGTCCAAGAACAGAACCTTGGGGGACCCCGACAGAGAAGGGAAGAGGAGTGGAGGAAGTAGAATTGTAAGTGACACGTTGGGATAGGTAGGATGAGAGCCACTGAAGAGCACAGTCACGGAGACCAAAGAAGTAACGTTTTTTGAGGAGGAGGGGGTCAACTGTATCAAAGGCAGCCGAAAGGTCCAGAAGTAGAGTACAGAATAGTGTCCGTTGCTTTTTGCAGTTAGTAGGTCATTTGTAAGTTTTAAAAGGGCAGTTCCTGTGGAGTGTTGAGGGCGAAATCCAGACTGAAGGAGGACGTTCAAGGTGTTTACAGAAAAAGGGGAGCAAGGAGATAGGGCGTAGATTGTGAAGGTTAGTAGGGTCCAAGGATGGATTTTTAAGAATGGGGGTGACCAGTGCATGTTTTAGAGCGTTGGGAAGATGCCAGAAGAGAGGGAGAGATTGAAGATGTGGGTTAGAGAGTGTAGGGTCAGAGTCAGAGGGTGACCGTAGTATTTGAGGGAACAGTGTCCAGGGGGAAGGTGGCTGGCTTGAACAAAAATAAAATCTGTTAGTGTGTAGCAGGCTTTAGTACCTTCCGAGCTGTCAGATTGATTCATCCCAGTCCTTGACTGATCAGCTTGCTCCCAATTTAAAGGGGACCTTTCAGCTCCTATTGTCATTGCGTGCAACACTCTAAAACTAGCAGATCAGTCTACTGCTTCTAACAGCCGTTTCCAGACTTGGGTCATTTTAAAATTCCTAAGGCTGTGAAGACTTTCCTTTTGCACCCTCATTTCCAACTGTTTCTCTGTAGAGATTGGAAACATCCTGACAAGCTGTTTGCTCTCCCTTAATGTATATTATTACCTTTTATCTGTTTAGAGAGGATTTTGGGCAAAAGTGTTCTATTCCCAGTGTGGAGTGTTCAGCTTTAACAGGGTGCTTCCCATTCAGGTAGAGGAGGCGATTGTCTTTAACCCCTTCCCACCGACCGTACGCACATATGCGGCCTCGGCTTTAAGGGGTTATACCGGGGTGATAGGCAGCTGCAGGCATCACCCCAGTACCATCTTTTAGAGCGGGTGATCGGCTCTTCAGGGATAATAACCGATGCGGCTAAAAGCCGATTGGATGTTATCCTGGGAAGAGCGGGAGGGGACGTCTCCCGCCGCCTTCCGCCGCTGTATCCAGGCCTCCCGTCCCACCAGGAGACCCGATGCGCAATCCGCCGGCTAGAATGAGACTGGAAGGGAACGGCTTCATTCCAGTCTTCTATGTGCAAACATGGAAGCGACGTCACTTCCGGTTTATTCGGCTGCCAATGGCGCAGTTTAAGAAAAAAACAGTATTCAGAATCGCAGTTTTTGGCAATCTGATTACTTTGAAGTGCAAAGGAGGGATTTGGGGTCTTTTAGACCCCCGATCCCTTAATAAAGAGTACCTGTCATCACCTATTACTGTCACAAGGGATGTTTACATTCCTTGTGATATCAATAAAAGTGACAATGTAAAAAAAATAAAAATAAATGATACATTTTTTTTTCTTTTTAAAGCGCCCCCCGTCTCCGCAAGCTAACGCAGCAAAAAAAACGCACACGTAAGTCGCGCCCGCATACGTAAACGGTGTTCAAATCACACGTCAGGTATCGCCACGATCCTCAGAGCCAGAGCAATAATTCTAGTACTAGACCTCCTCTATAACTCTAACCTAGTAACCATTTTTTTTTTTTAAAGCACCGCCTATGGAGATTTTTATGTACCGTAGTTTGTTGCCATTCCACGAGTCTGCGCAATTTCAAAGAGTGACATGTTGGGTATCTATTTACTCGGTGTAACATCATCTTTCACATTATACAAAAAAATTGGGCTAACTTCACTGTTTAGTTTTTTTTTTTAGTTAATGGAAGTGTCTTTTTTCCTAAAACAAATTGCGTTTGAAAGACCGCCGCGCAAATACAGTGCGACACTTGAGCATCTGTGGAATAAGACTAAGTCTCTCAAACACTTCAACCAATACAAATCGGCCCTCAAAAACTACAATTCCGGCCTCCTCACTGCCAATATTGCAACAATCGCCATTTTATTCTCTAGGGTCTCTGCTAAAATATAAATATATATATAGTGTAGTCCCTCGCGCTAAATTGAGTAAACGGACTGTGTCAATATCAACGTGATTAACTAAAATAACGGATGATAAAAAATAATAATAAAAAAATATTGAATGTGTGTAAATGGTGACAATGTCTCTACGGACTGCAGCAAAATCGAAAGTGTTCACTTACACTCAGCAAAATGATAATAATAATAAAGTGATTTCGCGCTTCAAATCTATCACATCAAAGCATAATAAATACAATATATAAATAAATAAAATACACATTTTATTTATTTATATATTGTATTTATTATGCTTTGATGTGATAGATTTGAAGCGCGAAATCACTTTATTATTAATATATAAATATATATATATATGTGTATATATATATATGTATATATATATATGTGTATATATATATGTGTATATATATGTATGTGTATATATATATATATATATATATGTATGTATATATATATATATATATATATATATATATATATATATATATATATATATATATATGTATGTATGTATGTATATATATATATATATATATATATATATATATATATATATATATATATATATATGTATGTATGTATGTATGTATATATATATATATATATATATATATATATATATATATATATATGTATGTATGTATATATATATATATATATATATATATATATATATATATATATATATATATATATATATAATAATGGGGGTTCTAAGTAATTTGCCAGCAAAAAATACGGATTTTAACTTGTAAGCAACAAATGTCAGAAATAGGCTTAGGCATGAAAGGGTTCAACCGATAAGCAGTTGAAAGCTTCTACTTTGTCAAACCATGTCTGACTAATCAAAATCCCCAAAAAGAGATTTAACCGCTGCCGAGGTTGATCGCTCGCTTATAGAATGCGTGGAACAAATGGCTGTAGCATTACATTTCAGCTGTGACGGTTTGCTAGAGGCCTCTTGTGTCATTTCTCGCTTGTGTCTCATGTCATCTCATATGAAGTAGGATAAAGTACCGGATTGAGGAAACTCTGTGACAAGGATCTTCAAGGATGCTGCTGGTGACAAGAACACCCATCTTCCCCAAGGAACAGGCTGCAAACTCCTCTCCCTCCTTATCTGTTGAGAAACATTCCTTTCACTTCTACACTTCTGCAACCTCAACATCTCTCAGCCCCCCCTTAAGCTTGGCTCCCTGTCCACCTGCAAGGTCTGTCACTCAGAGTCTGAGTCTATGAAATCCTCAGACAGGCCTTCCTCGGCACCAAGGTGCGCCCCCACTCTCTATGGTGGGGGGTTGTTAGTCTTTACAGATGTTGGGACGGCTTACATTTGTGATGCTTTGGTGCAGGAAGTGATATCTCAGGGCTATAAACTGGATTGTGCCTCCCTCCTTCTTACCTTCAACCTTACTGCATCACAAATGAACAGATTTCCATCAAGCCCTCTCAGTTCTTCTGGATCAATTGGCCATTGCGTCAGTCCTTGCGACAAAATGGTTCCAGTGCTTTTAATCTGCTTACCTTTTCTAAGCATAAAGAGGGCATTTAGTTAATTTTGGATCTCAAAGTTCTGCATGCCTTCATTTGAGTCCAAATGCTCCACATGGGATCTACCAATTCTGTCATCACCTCCCTTCCCTAGGGAGACTTTCTGGCTTCTGTGGACATCATTCCGTGCAAAACTCTATTTTTTGCAGGAGACACCTAGGTTTGATAGACGCTTCTTTTAAGGCAGTCCCTTTTGCCCAGTTTTACTCCAGACCTCTACAACACAACATTCTGCCATCATTGAATGATTCGATCTGGTCTCAGGTAGACACATTTTTCAATCACCAAGGACCAGGTTGTCCCTGACCTGGGGGCTCTGAAGTTGGGAAGTCCCTCCTTCCCATCGTGTAGTGGATCTTCATGACGGACATTAGGGATGAGCCGAACACCCCCCGGTTCGGTTCGCACCAGAACCCGCGAACGGATCGCAAGTTCGCACGAACGTTAGAACCCCATTGACGTCTATGGGACTCGAACGTTCGAAATCAAAAGTGCTCATTTTAAAGGCTAATTTGCATGGTATTGTCCTAAAAAGGGTTTGGGGACCCGGGTCCTACCCCAGGGGACATGTATCAATGCAAAAAAAACTTTTAAAAACGGCCGTTTTTTCGGGAGCAGTGATTTTAATGATGCTTAAAGTAAAAAAAAAAAAGTGAAATATTCCTTTAACCACTTGCCGACCGCCTAACGCAGATATACTGCGGCAGAATGGCACGGGCAGGCAAAATCACGTACCCGTACGTGATCTGCCTCCCGCGGGCGGGGGGTCCGATCGGACCCCCCCCCGGTGCCATCGGCGGTCGGCATCTGACTGGGAGCGTCGGGAGGCGAGGGGGAGACCATCCGATCGTGGCCCCCCCCTCGCGATCGCTCCCAGCCAATGGAAATGCTCCTCTGCCTGTGTGTCGTTTCACACAGGCAGAGGATGTGATGTCATCTCTCCTCGGTCTGGCAGTTTCCGTTCCAGCGCCGAGGGGAGATGACAAGTGAGTGCACAACACACACACACACACAGTAGAACATGCCAGGCATACTTTACACCCCCGATCCCCCCCCGATCGCCCCCCGATCCCCCCCCAATCACCCCCCCCCCCCTGTCACAAACTGACATTAGCAGTATTTTTTTTTTTTTTTTTTTCTGATTACTGCATAGTGTCAGTTTGTGACAGTTAGTGTTAGGGCAGTGAGTATTACCCCCCTTTAGGTCTAGGATACCCCCCTAACCCCCCCTAATAAAGTTTTAACCCCTTGATCACCCCCTGTCACCAGTGTCGCTAAGCGATCATTTTTCTGATCGCTGTATTAGTGTCGCTGGTGACGGTAGTTAGGAACGTAAATATTTAGGTTCGCCGTCAGTGTTTTATAGCGTCAGGGACCCCCCTATACTACCTAATAAATGTTTTAACCCCTTGATTGCCCCCTAGTTAACCCTTTCACCACTGATCACTGTATAACCGTTACGGTTGACGCTGCTTAGTTCGTTTATTTTTTATAGTGTCAGGACACCCGCCGTTTATTACCGAATAAAGGTTTAGCCCCCTGATCGCCCGGCGGTGATATGCGTCGCCCCAGGCAGCGTCAAATTAGCGCCAGTACCGCGAACACCCACGCACGCAGCATATGCCTCCCTTAGTGGTATAGTATCTGAACGGATCAATATCTGATCCGATCAAATCTATACTAGTGTCCCCAGCAGTTTAGGGTTCCCGAAAACGCAGTGTTAGCAGGATCAGCCCAGATACCTGCTAGCACCTGCGTTTTGCCCCTCCGCCCAGCCCACCCAAGTGCAGTATCGATCGATCACTGTCACTTACAAAACACTAAACGCATAACTGCAGCGTTCGCAGAGTCAGGCCTGATCCCTGCGATCGCTAACAGTTTTTTTGGTAGCGTTTTGGTGAACTGGCAAGCACCAGCCCCAGGCAGCGTCAGGTTAGCGCCAGTACCGCTAACACCCACGCACGCACCATATACCTCCCTTAGTGGTATAGTATCTGATCGGATCAATATCTGATCCGATCAAATCTATACTAGCGTCCCCAGCAGTTTAGGGTTCCCAAAAACGCAGTGTTAGCGGGATCAGCCCAGATACCTGCTAGCACCTGCGTTTTGCCCCTCCGCCCGGCCCAGCCCACCCAAGTGCAGTATCGATCGATCACTGTCACTTACAAAACACTAAACGCATAACTGCAGCGTTCGCAGAGTCAGGCCTGATCCCTGCGATCGCTAACAGTTTTTTTGGTAGCGTTTTGGTGAACTGGCAAGCACCAGCCCCAGGCAGCGTCAGATTAGCGCCAGTACCGCTAACACCCACGCACGCACTGTACACCACCCTTAGTGGTATAGTATCTGATCGGATCAATATCTGATCCGATTAGATCTATACTAGTGTCCCCAGCAGTTTAGGGTTCCCAAAAACGCAGTGTTAGCGGGATCAGCCCAGATACCTGCTAGCACCTGCGTTTTGCCCCTCCGCCCAGCCCGGCCCAGCCCACCCAAGTGCAGTATCGATCGATCACTGTCACTTACAAAATACTAAACGCATAACTGCAGCGTTCGCAGAGTCAGGCCTGATCCCTGCGATCGCTAACAGTTTTTTTGGTAGCGTTTTGGTGAACTGGCAAGCGCCAGCGGCCTAGTACACCCCGGTCGTAGTCAAACCAGCACTGCAGTAACACGTGGTGACGTGGCGAGTCCCATAAGTGCAGTTCAAGCTGGTGAGGTGGCAAGCACAAGTAGTGTCCCGCTGCCACCAAAAAGACAAACACAGGCCCGTCGTGCCCATAGTGCCCTTCCTGCTGCATTCGCCAATCCTAATTGGGAACCCACCGCTTCTGCAGCGCCCGTACTTCCCCCATTCACATCCCCAACCAAATGCAGTCGGCTGCATGAGAGGCATTTTTATGTCCTCCCGAGTACCCCTACCCAGCGAACCCCCCAAAAAAAGATGTTGTGTCTGCAGCAAGCGCGGATATAGGCGTGACACCCGCTATTATTGTCCCTCCTGTCCTGACAATCCTGGTCTTTGCATTGGTGAATGTTTTGAACGCTACCATGCACTAGTTGACTATTAGCGTAGGGTACAGCATTGCACAGACTAGGCGCACTTTCACAGGGTCTCCCAAGATGCCATCGCATTTTGAGAGACCCGAACCTGGAACCGGTTACCGTTATAAAAGTTAGTTACAAAAAAAGTGTAAAAAAAAAAAATATATATGAAATAAAAAAAATAGTTGTTGTTTTATTGTTCTCTCTCTCTCTATTCTCTCTCTCTATTGTTCTGCTCTTTTTTACTGTATTCTATTCTGCAATGTTTTATTGTTATTGTTATTGTTATTGATTGTTATTGTTATTGTTATTGATTGTTATTGTTATTGTTATTATGTTTTATCATGTTTGTTTTTCAGGTGTGTAATTATTTACACTTTACTGTGCTTTATTGTTAACCATTGTTAACCATTTTTTTGTCTTCAGGTACGCCATTCACGACTTTGAGTGGTTATACCAGAATGATGCCTGCAGCTTTAGGTATCATCTTGGTATCATTCTTTTCAGCCAGCGGTCGGCTTTCATGTAAAAGCAATCCTAGTGGCTAATTAGCCTCTAGACTGTTTTTACAAGCAGTGGGAGGGAATGCCCCCCCCCCCCCCCAACATCTTCCGTGTTTTTCTCTGGCTCTCCTGTCTCAACAGGGAACCTGAAAATGCAGCCGGTGATTCAGCCAGCTGACCATAGAGCTGATCAGAGACCAGAGTGGCTCCAAACATCTCTATGACCTAAGAAACCGGAAGCTACGAGCATTTTATGACGTAGATTTCGCCGGATGTAAACAGCGCCATTGGGAAATTGGGAAAGCATTTTATCACACCGATCTTGGTGTGATCAGATGCTTTGAGGGCAGAGGAGAAATCTAGGGTCTAATAGACCCCAATTTTTGCAAAAAAGAGTACCTGTCACTACCTATTGCTATCATAGGGGATATTTATATTCCCTGAGATAACAATAAAAATGATTTAAAAAAAAAAAAATGAAAGGAACAGTTTAAAAATAAGATAAAAAAATAATAATAATAAAGAAAAAAAAAAAAAAAAAAAAAAAGCACCCCTGTCCCCCCTGCTCTCGCGCTAAGGTGAACGCAAGCGTTGGTCTGGCGTCAAATGTAAACAGCAATTGCACCATGCATGTGAGGTATCGCCGCGAAGGTCAGATCGAGGGCAGTAAGTTTAGCAGTAGACCTCCTCTGTAAATCTAAAGTGGTAACCTGTAAAGGCTTTTAAAGGCTTTTAAAAATGTATTTAGTTTGTCGCCACTGCACGTTTGTGCGCAATTTTAAAGCATGTCATGTTTGGTATCCATGTACTCGGCCTAAGATCATCTTTTTTATCTCATCAAACATTTTGGCAATATAGTGTGTTTTAGTGCATTAAAATGTAAAAAAGTGTGTTTTTTCCCCAAAAAATGCGTTTGAAAAATCGCTGCGCAAATACTGTGTGAAAAAAAAAAATGAAACACCCACCATTTTAATCTGTAGGGCATTTGCTTTAAAAAAAATATATAATGTTTGGGGGTTCAAAGTAATTTTCTTGCAAAAAAAAATTATTTTTTTATGTAAACAATAAGTGTCAGAAAGGGCTTTGTCTTCAAGTGGTTAGAAGAGTGGGTGATGTGTGACATAAGCTTCTAGATGTTGTGCATAAAATGCCAGGACAGTTCAAACCCCCCCCAAATGACCCCATTTTGGAAAGTAGACACCCCAAGCTATTTGCTGAGAGTCATGTTGAGTCCATGGAATAATTTATATTGTGACACAAGTTGCGGGAAAGAGACAATTTTTTATTTTTTTTATTTTTTTTTGCGCAAAGTTGTCACTAAATGATATATTGCTCAAACATGCCATGGGAATATGTGAAATTACACCCCAAAATACATTCTGTTGCTTCTCCTGAGTACGGGGATACCACATGTGTGGGACTTTTTGGGAGCCTAGCCACGTACGGGACCCCGAAAACCAAGCACCGCCTTCAGGCTTTCTAAGGCCGTAAATTTTTGATTTCACTCTTCACTGCCTATCACAGTTTCGGAGGCCATGGAATGCCCAGGTGGCACAAAACCCCCCCAAATGACCCCATTTTGGAAAGTAGACACCCCAAGCTTTTTGATGAGAGGTATAGTGAGTATTTTGCAGACCTCACTTTTTGTCACAAAGTTTTGAAAATTGAAAAAAGAAAAAAAAAAAATTTTTTTCTCGTCTTTCTTTATTTTCAAAAACAAATGAGAGCTGCAAAATACTCACCATGCCTCTCAGCAAATAGCTTGGGGTGTCTACTTTCCAAAATGGGGTCATTTGGGGGGGGTTTGTGCCACCTGGGCATTCCATGGCCTCCGAAACTGTGATAGGCAGTGAGGAGTAAAATCAAAAATGTACGCCCTTAGAAATCCTGAAGGCGGTGCTTGGTTTTCGGGGTCCCGTACGCGGCTAGGCTCCTAAAAAGTCCCACACATGTGGTATCCCCGTACTCAGGAGAAGCAGCTAAATGTATTTTGGGGTGCAATTCCACATATGCCCATGGCCTGTGTGAGCAATATATCATTTAGTGACAACTTTGTGCAAAAAAAAAAAAAAAAAAAAAAAAATTTGTCACTTTCCCGCAACTTGTGTCAAAATATAAAACATTCCATGGACTCAACATGCCTCAAAGCAAATAGCTTGGGGTGTCTACTTTCCAAAATGGGGTCATTTGGGGGGGTTTTATGTCATCTGGGCATTTTATGGCCTTCAAAACTGTGATAGGTAGTGAGGAATAAAATCAAAAATGTACGCCCTTAGAAATCCTGAAGGCGGTGCTTGGTTTTCGGGGCCCCGTACGCGGCTAGGCTCCCAAAAAGTCCCACACATGTGGTATCCCCGTACTCAGGAGAAGCAGCTAAATGTATTTTGGGGTGCAATTCCACATATGCCCATGGCCTGTGTGAGCAATATATCATTTAGTGACAACTTTTTGTAATTTTTTTTTTTTTTTTTTTTTTTTGTCATTATTCAATCACTTGGGACAAAAAAAATGAATATTCAATGGGCTCAACATGCCTCTCAGCAAATTCCTTGGGGTGTCTACTTTCCAAAATGGGGTCATTTGTGGGGGTTTTGTACTGCCCTGCCATTTTAGCACCTCAAGAAACGACATAGGCAGTCATAAATTAAAGGCTGTGTAAATTCCAGAAAATGTACCCTAGTTTGTAGACGCTATAACTTTTGCGCAAACCAATAAATATACACTTATTGACATTTTTTTTACCAAAGACATGTGGCCGAATACATTTTGGCCTAAATGTATGACTAAAATTGAGTTTATTGGATTTTTTTTAGAACAAAAAGTAGAAAATATCATTTTTTTTCAAAATTTTCGGTCTTTTTCCGCGTATAGCGCAAAAAATAAAAACGGCAGAGGTGATCAAATACCATCAAAAGAAAGCTCTATTTGTGGGAAGAAAAGGACGCAAATTTCGTTTGGGTACAGCATTGCATGACCGCGCAATTAGCAGTTAAAGCGACGCAGTGCCGAATTGTAAAAAGTGCTCTGGTCAGGAAGGGGGTAAAACCTTCCGGGGCTGAAGTGGTTAAATATCGTACCTGGGGGGTGTCTATAGTATGCCTGTAAAGTGACGCGTGTTTCCCATGTTTAGAACAGTCCCTGCACCAAATGTCATTTTTAAAGGAAAAAATCTCATTTAAAACTGCTTGCGGGTTTAATGTCATGTCGGGTCATGGCAATATGGATGAAAATCAGTGAGACAAACGGCATGGGTACCCCCCAGTCCATTACCAGGCCCTTTGGGTCTTGTATGGATATTAAGGGGAACCCCGCACCCAAATTAAAATAAGGAAAGGTCCCTATATACTCTGAACAGCAGTATTCAGGCGGTGCAAACAAGACAGGGACTGTAGGTTTGTTGTTAAGTAGAATCTGTTTGTAATTTTGAACATTTTTAATGTGTTTAGCTCCAGCCAAAAAATCTTTTCTAAGCTTTTTGGAAAACATAGGGAAGGGTTATCACCCCTGTGACATTTGTTTTGCGTCTTTCCTCCTCTTCAGAAGATTTCACCTCACTTTTTTGTCCCAATGAAAAATGTTTTTTGAAAATTTGGGTTTTTTTGTGGAACAAGGATTGGAAAGCATCAGTGGAAAGGAGAAATTGTTTTCCCATATTAACTCTTACAGGAGAGAATTTCCCTTCCTTAGGGGTAGATTTCATCTCACTTCCTGTTGTCTCCTTCCGTTTGCAAGTAGGAGTAGTTTGTAAGTTAGATGTTTGAAAGTAGGGTCCTGCCCTATATACTCAGCAGAAATTTGGGCCTTAGGTGTTGCTGTGGCCAAAACACTGTAAGCCCTCACAGGGCCCTGCTGTGAAATATTAGATCAAGAATTGTAATTACATGCCCCTGTTGAACAGGAGCTGAAAAATTAGGCCTTAGGCACTGGTGCTGGTGCCACAACACTGCAACCCCTCACAGACACTCTAGTTGGAACGCAGGAACGAGCCCTGCTGCAAAGTATTGCATCAAAAATTGTAATTACACGCCCCTGTTAGACAGGGGCAGAAAAATTGGGCCTTAGGCACTGGTGCTGGTGCCACAACACTGCAACCCCTCACAGACACTCTAGTTGGAACGCAGGAACGAGCCCTGCTGCAAAGTATTGCATCAAAAATTGTAATTACACGCCCCTGTTAGACAGGGGCAGAAAAATTGGGTCTTAGGCACTGGTGCTGGTGCCACAACACTGCAACCCCTCACAGACACTCTAGTTGGAATGCAGGAACGAGCCCTGCTGCAAAGTATTGCATCAAAAATTGTAATTACACGCCCCTGTTAAACAGGGGCTGAAAAATTGTGCCTTAGGCACTGGTGGTGGCGCCCAGAACCAAAAATGTTCTTACAAGCTATCAGCGTGATGATTGAGGAGGAAGAGGATAATTACTCAGGGGTAGTCACTCAGCATCAGCATAGGCAGTCTTTGAAGGGATCTGAGATTTCAAAAAAAATTATTCGGTTACATCTGCATCAGGTGCTTGGTAGCTGGTGGTGATCCAAGACTGATTCATTTTTATGAAGGTCAGCCGATCGACCGAGTCGGTGGACAGACGCACCCTGTGATCGGTTACCACGCCTCCAGCAGCACTGAATGTGCGTTCCGAAAGAACGCTGGATGCAGGACAGGCCAGTAGCTCAATTGCATACTGTGCAAGCTCTGGCCAGTGATCCATCCTCAAGACCCAGTAACCCAGAGGATTTTCGGTGGGAAAGGTGTCCAAGTCTGATCTTGCCCCTAGGTATTCCTGCACCATGTAAAACAGACGCTGGCGATGGTTGCTGGAACCGATCATACCTTGGGGCTGCGGACCAAAAAATTGTCTGAACGCATCGGTCAGACGGCCACCTTCTCCACCGCTCCTTCTTTGACTGACCGAAGCCTCAGCAACACGTTGTCCAGAAACAGGAGTTTGTAACCTCCCAGTCTCTGGGAACGCGTTGCACAGACCTTTCTGCAAGGCCTCCCGAAGATGTTTCATCCTCTGCTCCCTCTGCGATGGCAAGATAAGGTCCGCAACCTTACCCTTGTAACGTGGATCAAGGAGGGTTGCCAGCCAGTATTGGTCCTTCTCCTTGATACCACGAATACGAGGATCCTTACGCAGGCTTTGCAGGATCAGGGAGGCCATGCAGCGTAGGTTTGCTGAGGCATTCGGTCCGGAGTCCTCTGGGTCACTAAGGACAACAACGTCCGCAGCCACCTCCTCCCAGCCACGTACAAGTCCATGTGTTCCTTGGGACTGATCCCTTAAAGACTGCTGATGCTGAGTGCCAGGCTCCACCTCCATACTGACACAATCTTCCTCCTCCTCCTCCTCCTCGTCCTCTTCCTGTGTGATCGGCGGGCACGCAGGAACACTGTCTGGATAAAGGGGGCCTTGAGAGCTAAGGAAGTCCTCCTCTTCCTGCCTCTGTTCTGCCTCAAGTGCCCTGTCCATTATTCCACGCAGCGTGTGCTCCAACAGGTGGACAAGGGGGACAGTGTCACTGATGCATGCACTGTCAGTGCTCACCATCCTCGTGGCCTCCTCGAATGGTGACAGGACAGTGCATGCATCCCTGATCATGGCCCACTGGCGTGGGGAAAAAAAACCAAGGTCCCCTGACCCTGTCCTGGTGCCATAGTCGCACAGGTACTCATTGATGGCCCTCTGCTGCGTGTGCAGCCGCTGCAGCATGGCCAACGTCGAGTTCCACCTGGTGGGCATGTCACAGATTAGGCGGTTCTTGGGCAGGTTAAACTCCTTTTGGAGGTCCGTCAGCCGAGCACTGGCATTATATGACCGGCGGAAATGCACAGAGACTTTCCTGGCCTGCCTCAGGACATCCTGTAAGCCCGGGTACCTGCCCAAGAACCGCTGCACCACCAAGTTAAGGACGTGAGCCAAACAGGGCACATGGGTCAGTTGTCCCTGTCGGAGGGCAGAGAGGAGGTTGGTGCCATTGTCGCAAACCACCATTCCTGCCTTAAGTTGGCGTGGCGTCAACCACCTCTGAACCTGCCCCTGCAGAGCTGACAGAACCTCTGCCCCAGTGTGGCTCCTGTCCCCCAAGCACACCAGCTCAAGCACCGCATGGCATCTTTTGGCCTGCGTACTTGCGTAGCCCCTTGAACGCCTACGGAGCACCGCTGGTTCCGAGGAAGAGGCCATGGAGGAAGAAGAAGAGGAGGGGGTGGAGGAGAGAGGTGTGTCACAATCAGCATTTTGGAGGCGTGGTGGCGGAACAACCTCCAACACTACTGCACCTTGTCCTGCATCCTTCCCAGCTGCCAGCAGAGTCACCCAATGCGCCGTGAAACTTAAGTAACGTCCCTGTCCATGCCTGCTGGACCATGAGTCAGCGGTAATATGCACCTTACCGCTGACCGCCCTGTCCAGCGAGGCATGGACATTGCCTTCCACATGCCGGTAGAGAGCCGGAATCGCCTTCCGTGAGAAAAAGTGGCGTTTGGGTACCTGCCACTGAGGAACCGCACATTCCACAAACTCACGGAAGGGGGCAGAGTCTACCAACTGAAAAGGCAGCAGTTGAAGTGCTAGCAATTTTGCCAAGCTAGCATTCAACCGCTGGGCATGTGGATGGCTGGGAGCAAACTTCTTTCGGCGCTGCAGCAGCTGGGGCAGGGAAATTTGCCTGGTACAATCTGACGTCGGTGTACCAAAAGCAGATTGCCCACAAGTACTTGGCTGTGACACACCTAATTCTACACCTTCATTCCTCTCACTGCAGGTCTCAGAGAGGACTGAAGGTCTAGTGGGGTTGGAAATCTCAGCTGATGAGGAGCAAGGAGAGATCGTCTTTGTTCTTTGGTGTGGGTCTTTTAGATACGCTTGCCAACGAACTGCATGGCAGGTCAACATATGTCTGGTCAAGCATGTGGTACCCAAGCGGGAGATGTTTTGGCCACGCGAGATACGCTTGAGACATATGTTGCAAATAGCAGCGGTGCGATCTGATGCACTCGTCTCAAAAAAGGCCCACACCAAAGAACTTTTTGAATAACGCGCAGAGACTGCAGCGCCCTGCACATGTGGAGCTTTGGGGTGTGATGCAGTCAATGTGCTGCCCTTAGGCTGGCCCCTGGAGGGCATCCTGCCTAGTTGGTGATGTGCCACCTCCTCCTCCTCCTCCTCCTCCTCCTCCTCTCTCCTATCAGGCACCCACGTTGAGTCAGTGACCTCATCATCCCCTCCCTCCTCATCACTGGAGCAAACCTGGCAGTATGCTGCAGCAGGGGGAGCATGACTGCCAGATTGCTGTCCTTCTTGGGCACCCCCTCTGTCCGTGCTCATGTTACTGCTTTCATTGAGCTCAGTATCATCATCAGAGCCTTCCAAACACTGGGCATCCTCCTGGAGCATGTACCCAACACTGTGGTCAAACAGTTCGAGGGAATCCTCATGAGGACATGGTGGAGCTAGGGAAGGAGTCACTGATGACATTAAGCTGAGGGAAGAGGCCGCTGCTTTGCCAGACAAAGCACCCTGGGCATGGGTGAGAGAGGATGAGGAGGATGAGGACGGCTTGGTCATCCACTCGACCAAGTCTTCCGCATGTTGCGGCTCAACACGGCCAGCTGCCGAAAAAAAGGCCAAGCGTGTCCCATGGCCACGTGCTGATGAGGATGCACCGTCTCCACGACCAGCACTAGACACAGAGCCTGCTTGCCCTCTCTTATTGGCTTGTGACTGTCTGCCTCTCCTTCTTGGCCTTCCAGACATACTAATGGCCTGTAGCTGCACTAAGCTGGGATAGAACACCTGTAATTTTCTTAAGGTAGCTTTATATACTGTAACCAGACAAGCCTGCCTGTCAGTAGGAAGATAACAGGAACGGATCTAGCTGAACACTGTGAGCAGGACGTACTGCACTAAATGTATATAGCAGGAACGGATCTAGCTGAACACTGTGAGCAGGACGCACTGCACTGAATGTAAATAGCAAGAACGGATCTAGCTGAACACTGTGAGCAGGACACACTGTACTAAATGTAAATAGTCTAGCTGCCTGACCGTGGTACTAATAGGATCAAAAAGAACACCTGTAATTTTCTTCAGGTAGCTTTATATACTGTAACCAGACAAGCCTGCCTGTCAGTAGGAAGATAACAGGAACGGATCTAGCTGAACACTGTGAGCAGGACGCACTGTACTAAATGTAAATAGTCTAGCTGCCTGACCGTGGTACTAATAGGATCAAAAAGAACACCTGTAATTTTCTTCAGGTAGCTTTATATACTGTAACCAGAC
The DNA here is from genome assembly GCA_037952925.1 of Lithobates clamitans. NCBI lineage: Eukaryota > Metazoa > Chordata > Amphibia > Anura > Ranidae > Lithobates > Lithobates clamitans. The sequence continues at coordinate 388,305 of JBBGZY010002320.1, forward strand.
AAGCCTGCCTGTCAGTAGGAAGATAACAGGAACGGATCTAGCTGAACACTGTGAGCAGGACACACTGTACTAAATGTAAATAGTCTAGCTGCCTGACCGTGGTACTAATAGGATCAAAAAGAACACCTGTAATTTTCTTCAGGTAGCTTTATATACTGTAACCAGACAAGCCTGCCTGTCAGTAGGAAGATAACAGGAACGGATCTAGCTGAACACTGTGAGCAGGACGCACTGCACTGAATGTAAATAGCAGGAACGGATCTAGCTGAACACTGTGAGCAGGACGCACTGCACTAAATGTAAATACCAGGAACGGATCTAGCTGAACACTGTGAGCAGGACGCACTGCACTGAATGTAAATAGCAGGAACGGATCTAGCTGAACACTGTGAGCAGGACGCACTGCACTGAATGTAAATAGCAGGAACGGATCTAGCTGAACACTGTGAGCAGGACGCACTGTACTGAATGTAAATAGCAGGAACGGATCTAGCTGAACACTGTGAGCAGGACACACTGCACTGAATGTAAATAGCAGGAACGGATCTAGCTGAACACTGTGAGCAGGACGCACTGTACTGAATGTAAATAGCAGGAACGGATCTAGCTGAACACTGTGAGCAGGACGCACTGCACTGAATGTAAATAGCAGGAACGGATCTAGCTGAACACTGTGAGCAGGACGCACTGCACTGAATGTAAATAGCAGGAACGGATCTAGCTGAACACTGTGAGCAGGACGCACTGTACTGAATGTAAATAGCAGGAACGGATCTAGCTGAACACTGTGAGCAGGACACACTGCACTGAATGTAAATAGCAGGAACGGATCTAGCTGAACACTGTGAGCAGGACGCACTGTACTGAATGTAAATAGCAGGAACGGATCTAGCTGAACACTGTGAGCAGGACGCACTGCACTGAATGTAAATAGCAGGAACGGATCTAGCTGAACACTGTGAGCAGGACGCACTGCACTGAATGTAAATAGCAGGAACGGATCTAGCTGAACACTGTGAGCAGGACGCACTGCACTAAATGTAAATAGCAGGAACGGATCTAGCTGAACACTGTGAGCAGGACACACTGCACTAAATGTAAATAGTCTAGATAGAAGATAACAGGAACGGATCTAGCTAAACTGAATACAGTGTATATATATATATGCAACACCTGGGATGCATATATATACACAATACACTGTAAGTGCAGCTAACTGACTGACTGTTCTGCCTAATCTATCTAACTCAAATCAAATGACACTGTCTCTCTCTCTCTCTATCTCTCAGCACACCGGAACACACACTACACAGGGCCGCCGTGCAGGCGGCCTTATATAGTGTGGGGTGTGTACTAAATCCCCTGAGCCATAATTGGCCAAAGCCACCCTGGCTTTGGCCAATTACAGCTCTCTCTACTGACGGCGCTGTGATTGGCCAAGCATGCGGGTCATAGTGCATGCTTGGCCAATCATCAGCCAGCAATGCACTGCGATGCCGCAGTGAATTATGGGCCGTGACGCGCCACACGAATTTGGCGCGAACGGCCCATATCGTTCGCAATTCGGCGAACGACCGAACAGCCGATGTTCGAGTCGAACATGGGTTCGACTCGAACACGAAGCTCATCCCTAACGGACATCAGTCTGTTGGGCTGGGGAGGGTGTAGGGGATCGTTGAAGTCTATTCTCCTGATCAACATTGCTGAGCTTCAGGTAGTTTGGTTTTCTCTTAAGCATTGGACCATCTTACTGGAGGGCCATCTGATTTACATTCAGTAAGACAATGCCATGGCGGTGTCATACATTAGTCATCAGGAAGCAACCAGAAATCTTGTTGTGGCAAGAGAGGTAGATCGGATCCTGTCCTGGGTAGGGATGGGCCGAACGGACCCCTGTGTTCGGCTCGCACCAGAACTTTCGAACACTGCAAAAGTTCGGAACCGAATAACGAACCCCATTAAAGCCAATGGGACCCGAACGTCAAAAATTAAAAAGTGCCCATTTTGAAGGCTTATATGCAAGTAATTGGGCATACAATGGTTATAGGGGTCCGGGTCCTGCCCTGGGGGACATGTATCAATAAAAAAAAACTTTGTGAAAAACATCATTTTTAAATGAGCAGTGATTTTTTGATTTTTTAAAGTGAAAGCATAAAAATTAAAAGTTCCTTTCAATATAGTGCCTGGGGGGTCCCCTTAGTCTACCTGTAAAGTGGCAGATCTGTACCATGTCTAGAATCTGCTGCAGCAAGAATTGAATTTATAAAGCCAAAAAAAATGACATTTTCCCTGCAAGCTGCCTTTATTTTGCTCAGCAACAGCTGGGAAGCCAGAAGTGTGTATGATGGGGAGCCAGTGTGTATGATGAGGCCACAATGTAGTGCACTGGGAACAAGATTAGAGATTTTTTGGATACATTCTGGTGTCACTTTGACTTTGGATAGAAGTAACGGGTGCGTAAAAATTGGTCTTTGAGTGTCGTGGCGCCTTCCCACCGTAACCCTATAGAGGTAATCTTGATGAAAGCCAGAATTGGCCTTGCTGTAAAAAATTGCAATGATATTCACCTGTCAAACAGGTGCAGAAAAATTGGTCTTTGGGTGTTAATTGTGCCCATGAAACCTACACCAAAAACATTCTTCCAGATGAAATGATTGAACACCCTCAAAGCTAGGCAGCCTCCAAGTCCTGCAGAGATTCCACATCCCAAAAAGACTTAATCAGTGACATCGGCATCAGGGGCTTCATAGCTGGTAATCCAGGACTGTCAAACGATCCACGGAGTCTATGGACAGACGTGTTCTATGATCAGTAATGAAACCTCCTGCAGCACTGAATGTCCGTTCTGAAAGCACGCTGGATGCAGGGCAGCCCAACAACTCAATAGCATACTGGGCAAGTTCTGGCCAGTGGTCTATTCTCATGACCCAGTAAGTCAGTGGATCGTCAGCTGAAAAGCTCTCCATCTCTGTTTTGCCCCCCCCCCCAAGGTAATCGTGCACCATGTGATCCAGACGCTGCCGATGGGATATGGAAGCTGACAGCCCTGGGCGGTGAGGACTAAAAAAATTCCAATATGCCTCACTTAGGCGGACACCTTCTCCAAGCTCCTCACTTGACCAACAGAAGACTGAGGTTGCCCATGCGCCTCAAATTTACAGAGGCTTGAGAAGCAGACTCCTCGGGGTCACTCAGGATGACAGCATCCGGAACTTCCTCCTCCCAGCCACGTACTACTCCCAAGGGTCCTGGGGTCGGAAAGCCATCGCTTACAGTTTGACACATGTCTTCCTCTTCTTCGAAGCCTATGGAAGTGCCAGAATCCTCCTCATCCTCCTCCCCTCTCTCCTCCTGTGTGTTCTGTGACATAGGAATGATGGTGTCTGGATAAAGTGGGCCTTGAGGGGAAAGGAAGTCCTCCTCTTCCTCCTGCTGCTTTGCCTCCAGTGCCCTGTCCATAATGCCACGCAAAGTCTTCTCCAGCAGGAAAAAAACAGGGATTGTGTCACTGATGCATGCACTGTCACGGTTCACCATCCTTGTGGCCTCCTCAAATGGTGACAATACAGTGCATGCATCCTTAATGATCAGCCATTGGCGTGGGGAAAAAAAGCTGAGGCGGCCTGAGCCTGTTGTCTTGCCGTACTGACACAAGTACTCGTTGACCGCCATCTGCTGCATGTATAGCCGCTGCAGCATTCCCAAAGTTGAGTTCCACCTGGTGGGCATGTCACAAATTAGGTGGTTTATGGGCAGGTGGAATTCCTGCTGAATTTCAGCCAACCGAGCACACTGTAGCCTGCAGAGCTTATCGAGTGAGACAATTTGGCAATACCCTGCGGCTTGGGAAACATGAATGCCAATTTGTCTACCAGTGTTCCTCCCTCTCTCTAGGCTCATGTTCCTGTCATCCTCAACCTCAGAACCAACATCTGAATCCAGTAATGGCTGGGCATCATCAGGGAGCAAGTGGCTCAAATAACTCAGCTGACTCCTCAATGGCTGATGTTGGGGCTATGGCAGGAATAGATGTGGACAAGGAGGCAGGTTTATCCACTCTGGCAACTGCAGGGGACTGCACACTTGTCTCTGCTTGTGTGACACTTAGTAAGCCAGTCCACCACCTCCTCTGCATGCTTCGGCTGGATAGCACGGGCAAACTCACTAAACAGAGGAAATGATGCCCTGCCTGAGGACTGACCACCACGTCCACCTTTGCCTGTGGACACATTTGTTGCTGGTCCCCTTACAGTGCCAAGGGAACGTCTGCCTCTCCTTGTTGTCCTACCAGACATTATTGGGAGGGAGGGGGCGGTGCTTATAAGCAAATGTAAAGAAGAAGTTGAAATCTGTACGTAGAAGCACTTTAATCAATGTAAAGAGGTGTTTGGTGCACTTTAATTTGAGTACTCACACTACACAGACACACTCCACGGATACACTATAATATACTGCAATATAATGCGCCAGTACAGTGTACAGTGACACACAGAACTATATGGTGTTAAACTGGCAGTAACGCACACAGAACTTTATGGCATTAAACAGGCAGTAACGCACGCAAAATGATATGGCGTTAAACTGGCAGTAACGCACAGAGAAGTTAATGACGTTAAACTGGAGAACGACCAAACAATGAAAGTTCGGCCCGAACTTATGCTCCGGCTGAACCGTTCGCCCATCCCTAGTCCTGGGCAGAACTTTACTTTCCAGCCTTGTCAGCTGTGTATATTATGTGTGGACAATTGGTAGGCAAAGTTCCTCAGCCAGCAGCTTCTACACCAGGGGGAGAGGTCCCTATACCTGGAGGTGTTCTAGGATGTGTTGCAGGTGGGGGATGCCGAATGTGGACCTTCGGAGCATCTAGGTTCAACAACACACTGGACAGGTTTGTCCAGATAGCCTGTAGTGGAAGCAGCAGATGCTCTGGTGACTCAAAGATCAATACACCCTGATCCTTTCCCATAAGGTAAGCAGGCCTACCGGTACTCGGTTGCCCCCAGGACTTATACACAATGCTATAGTGCCTGGACACCACGCCAGGACAGATGTGAACTAAGCAAAGCAAACAGAAACTTGCAGTTAGCAGACAGATAGCGTGGTTTTATGACAGTCCAGGTAATAGGCAGGCTGAGTTCAGGGAATAGTCCAAAATCCAGTCCAAAGTAATACACAGGGAAATCCAATTTAGCAGAGCACGGCAGACAGACAGAAAGGAAGCTTGTTAAGGAACAACACAGGTATCATTGTCTATCACAAGCATCCAAATGAGGGTTCAACTGGCTTATAACTGACTTGGGTTCCACCCAGAGACTGATCACAATAATCAGCCTGCAGGTGGACAAGCAGACAAGGAGAAAGCCAAAACCCCGGATGCTGGAATGAGGATCAGGAGCTCTAAATGCTCCTCACAGGTGGAGGTTGTGGAAAGGTCCTTCAGGTGGTTCCTAGTTCTCTGTTGTTATCTTAGGCCCGTTAGAATTTATTTGAAGTGTTGCCCACCCTTCACCTGGGCTGCTATTGGATGTCCCAAAAGAAAATAGGATTTTTGTATTCACCAAAAAAATCATTTTCTTGGAGTCCATTGAGGGACACAGGTCCTTCTGTTTATGATCATACACTCGGTATTGCATGTTGCTGGTGGAGATCTTATCCTGGGCTGGTCTATATTTTGGTTTTGTTTGCTCGTGTCCAGTCCTCCGGGAGGCAGACGTATAACTTGAAGGTTAAAGTGGTTGTAAAGGCTCAAAGTCCCTCCCAATACTTACTGTACCTGAGCCCCATCATGATCCAGCGATGTGCACCAGAGTCTTGGCTCTCTGGGGGCTCTCCCTCCTCATTGGCTGAGACAGCACTGGGAGCCATTGGTTCCTGTCAATCCCAGCCAATGAGAAAAGGGATGGGGCGGGGCTGAGCCGCAGTTCCGTGTCTGAATGGATGCGCAGAGCAGCGGCTCAGGTGACCCCACAGCAAGCTGTTTGCTCTGGGGGGTATTTAGCAGGAGGGAGGAGCCAGGAGCGCCGGCGAGGGACCCGAGAAGAGGAGGATCGGGGCTGCTCTGTGCAAAACCATTACAGAGCCGGGAAGTATAACATGTTTGTTATTTTTGTTTTTTTTAAACAGTTGACTTTAATATCACTTTACAAACATCCTTTGTCCCTCAATGGACTCCAAAAAAAAGGAATGTACAAGAATCCTACTTCAAATGTAAGTTACTGAATTTGGTTTGCAGTCTCTGTACATCAGAGCTCAGACTGAAAGAGAAAGAAGCAGCACAAGGAACCGGTCAGTTGTGCCCATCTGCTAACAAGGAAAATGCTGATAGGAGGAGAGAGCAGAGTGACAGCAAGATGAGCTCATAAGTCTTCTGCTTCTCCTTTCTCTGTCCGTCATCTGCCGCCTCCCCTATCCATGCGTCCATCCCCTTTCAGGACACCGGATTCCAATGCAGGGGTGTTTTTTTTGAAACACCAATTCGAGTCAGAGACTCTAATAGGCCTCAATATAGGGTGGTCTCAGATCCCACCCAGGTGTGTTACAACAGTGAATTTATATTCACTGTAACACTGATCCTCCTCCCTGCCAATCAGGAAGCTATCCTATTAGATGCCTAGGAGGAGGAGGGGAGGAGCTGGAGGCCAACATAAAGGAAAGGACTCGAGGCCGAGCCGCTATTCGCTGCCTGCCACCCGCCACCATGGGGTAAGTGCCAGATGTGCCGCTCAAGGCGGGGGGGGGGGGCGATGGGTGGTTGTTTGCCGCCCTCCCCCCCCAAATAAAACCACCAGCTGCCACTGGTTGTAGCAGAACTGTGTAAATCTCAGGACTGGATAGACAGCTCCCATATGTGTATTTAGCTGATTGCCCCGGAGTTTCACTTCTAAATAAAATCACTTTTATCGAAGAATATGGATTATGCCGAGTTTATGGTGGCATAAAATTATGCCAAAAATGCAAAAAAAATGTCTGTAAACAAATAATGTAATAAATGTTCTCCGGGTTTTTTTTTCACTTTAGTACAATTGTTTGTGAAAATCAGCATCTTATAGGCAGAACTGTTGGAAATTATGTTTTTATGTAAAAGAAGTGAAAAGCCGAGGCTCCGTGGTGGGGAGTGTCCCGGTGCCGAGGCTCAGTGGTGGGGAGTGTCCCGGTGTCGAGGCTCAGTGGTGGGCAGTGTCCCGGGGCCAGGGCTCAGTGGTGGGGAGTGTCCCGGTGCCGAGGCTCAGTGGTGGGCAGTGTCCCTGGTGCCGAGGCTCAGTGGTGGGGAGTGTCCCGGTGCCGAGGCTCAGTGGTGGGGCAGTGTCCTGCTGCCGAGGCTCAGTGGTGGGGAGTGTCCCGGTGCCGAGGCTCAGTGGTGGGGAGTGTCCCGGTGCCGAGGCTCAGTGGTGGGGAGTGTCCGGGTGCTGGGGCTCAGTGGTGGGGAGTGTCCCGGTGCCGAAGCTCAGTGGTGGGGAGTGTCCCGGTGCCGAAGCTCAGTGGTGGGGAGTGTCCCGGTGCCGAGGCTCAGTGGTGGGGAGTGTCCCGGTGCCGAGGCTCAGTGGTGGGGAGTGTCCCGGTGCCGAGACTCAGTGGTGGGGCAGTGCCCTGCTGCCGAGGCTCAGTGGTGGGGAGTGTCCCGGTGCCGAGGCTCAGTGGTGGGGAGTGTCCCGGTGCCGAGGCTCAGTGGTGGGGCAGTGCCCTGCTGCCGAGGCTCAGTGGTGGGGAGTGTCCTGCTGCCGAGGCTCAGTGGTGGGGCAGTGTCCTGCTGCCGAGGCTCAGTGGTGGGGAGTGTCCCGGTGCCGAGACTCAGTGGTGGGGAGTGTCCCGGTGCCGAGGCTCAGTGGTGGGGAGTGTCCCGGTGCCGAGACTCAGTGGTGGGGAGTGTCCCGGTGCCGAGGCTCAGTGGTGGGGAGTGTCCCGGTGCCGAGGCTCAGTGGTGGGGAGTGTCCCGGTGCCGAGGCTCAGTGGTGGGGTGTGTCCCGGTGTCGAGGCTCAGTGGTGGGGAGTGTCCCGGTGCCGAGGCTCAGTGGTGGGGAGTGTCCCGGTGCCGAGGCTCAGTGGTGGGGAGTGTCCCGGTGCCGGGGCTCAGTGGTGGGGAGTGTCCCGGTGCCGAGGCTCAGTGGTGGGAAGTGTCCCGGTGCCGAGGCTCAGTGGTGGGGAGTGTCCCGGTGCCGAGGCTCAGTGGTGGGGTGTGTCCCGGTGTCGAGGCTCAGTGGTGGGGAGTGTCCCGGTGCCGAGGCTCAGTGGTGGGGAGTGTCCCGGTGCCGAGGCTCAGTGGTGGGGAGTGTCCCGGTGCCGGGGCTCAGTGGTGGGGAGTGTCCCGGTGCCGAGGCTCAGTGGTGGGAAGTGTCCCGGTGCCAAGGCTCAGTGGTAGGGAGTGTCCCGGTGCTGAGACTCAGTGGTTGGGAGTGTCCCGGTGCTGAGACTCAGTGGTTGGGAGTGTCCCGGTGCCGAGGCTCAGTGGTGGGGAGTGTCCCGGTGCCGGGGCTCAGTGGTGGGGAGTGTCCCGGTGTCGAGGCTCAGTGGTGGGGAGTGTCCCGTGCCGAAGCTCAGTGGTGGGGAGTGTCCCGGTGCCGAGGCTCAGTGGTGGGGAGTGTCCCGGTGCCGAGGCTCAGTGGTGGGGAGTGTCCCGGTGCCGAGGCTCAGTGGTGGGGAGTGTCCCGGTGCCGAGGCTCAGTGGTGGGGAGTGTCCCGGTGCCGAGGCTCAGTGGTGGGGAGTGTCCCGGTGCCGAGGCTCAGTGGTGGGGAGTGTCCTGCTGCCGAGGCTCAGTGGTGGGGAGTGTCCCGTGCCGAAGCTCAGTGGTGGGGAGTGTTCTGCTGCCGAGGCTCAGTGGTGGGGAGTGTCCCGGTGCCGAAGCTCAGTGGTGGGGAGTGTCCCGGTGCCGAAGCTCAGTGGTGGGGAGTGTCCCGGTGCCAAGGCTCAGTGGTGGGGAGTGTCCCGGTGCCGAAGCTCAGAGGTGGGCAGTGTCCCGGTGCCAAGGCTCAGTGGTGGGGAGTGTCCCGGTGCCGAGGCTCAGTGGTGGGGAGTGTCCCGGTGCCGAGGCTCAGTGGTGGGGAGTGTCCTGCTGCCGAGGCTCAGTGGTGGGGCAGTGTCCTGCTGCCGAGGCTCAGTGGTGGGGAGTGTCCCGGTGCCGAAGCTCAGTGGTGGGGAGTGTCCCGGTGCCGAGGCTCAGTGGTGGGGAGTGTCCCGGTGCCGAGGCTCAGTGGTGGGGAGTGTCCCGGTGCCGAGACTCAGTGGTGGGGCAGTGCCCTGCTGCCGAGGCTCAGTGGTGGGGAGTGTCCCGGTGCCGAGGCTCAGTGGTGGGGAGTGTCCCGGTGCCGAGGCTCAGTGGTGGGGAGTGTCCCGGTGCCGAGGCTCAGTGGTGGGGTGTGTCCCGGTGTCGAGGCTCAGTGGTGGGGAGTGTCCCGGTGCCGAGGCTCAGTGGTGGGGAGTGTCCCGGTGCCGAGGCTCAGTGGTGGGGAGTGTCCCGGTGCCGGGGCTCAGTGGTGGGGAGTGTCCCGGTGCCGAGGCTCAGTGGTGGGAAGTGTCCCGGTGCCGAGGCTCAGTGGTGGGGAGTGTCCCGGTGCCGAGGCTCAGTGGTGGGGTGTGTCCCGGTGTCGAGGCTCAGTGGTGGGGAGTGTCCCGGTGCCGAGGCTCAGTGGTGGGGAGTGTCCCGGTGCCGAGGCTCAGTGGTGGGGAGTGTCCCGGTGCCGGGGCTCAGTGGTGGGGAGTGTCCCGGTGCCGAGGCTCAGTGGTGGGAAGTGTCCCGGTGCCAAGGCTCAGTGGTGGGGAGTGTCCCGGTGCTGAGACTCAGTGGTTGGGAGTGTCCCGGTGCTGAGACTCAGTGGTTGGGAGTGTCCCGGTGCCGAGGCTCAGTGGTGGGGAGTGTCCCGGTGCCGGGGCTCAGTGGTGGGGAGTGTCCCGGTGCCGAGGCTCAGTGGTGGGGAGTGTCCCGGTGTCGAGGCTCAGTGGTGGGGAGTGTCCCGTGCCGAAGCTCAGTGGTGGGGAGTGTCCCGGTGCCGAGGCTCAGTGGTGGGGAGTGTCCCGGTGCCGAGGCTCAGTGGTGGGGAGTGTCCCGGTGCCGAGGCTCAGTGGTGGGGAGTGTCCCGGTGCCGAGGCTCAGTGGTGGGGAGTGTCCCGGTGTCGAGGCTCAGTGGTGGGGAGTGTCCTGCTGCCGAGGCTCAGTGGTGGGGAGTGTCCCGTGCCGAAGCTCAGTGGTGGGGAGTGTTCTGCTGCCGAGGCTCAGTGGTGGGGAGTGTCCCGGTGCCGAAGCTCAGTGGTGGGGAGTGTCCCGGTGCCGAAGCTCAGTGGTGGGGAGTGTCCCGGTGCCAAGGCTCAGTGGTGGGGAGTGTCCCGGTGCCGAAGCTCAGAGGTGGGCAGTGTCCCGGTGCCAAGGCTCAGTGGTGGGGAGTGTCCCGGTGCCGAGGCTCAGTGGTGGGGAGTGTCCCGGTGCCGAGGCTCAGTGGTGGGGAGTGTCCCGGTGCCGAAGCTCAGTGGTGGGGAGTGTCCCGGTGCCGAGGCTCAGTGGTGGGGAGTGTCCCGGTGCCGAGGCTCAGTGGTGGGGAGTGTCCCGGTGCCGGGGCTCAGTGGTGGGGAGTGTCCCGGTGCCGGGGCTCAGTGGTGGGGAGTGTCCCGGTGCCGAAGCTCAGTGGTGGGCAGTGTCCCGGTGCCGAGGCTCAGTGGTGGGGAGTGTCCCGGTGCCGAGGCTCAGTGGTGGGGAGTGTCCCGGTGCCGGGGCTCAGTGGTGGGGAGTGTCCCGGTGCCGAGGCTCAGTGGTGGGGAGTGTCCCGGTGCCGGGGCTCAGTGGTGGGGAGTGTCCCGGTGTCGAGGCTCAGTGGTGGGGTGTGTCCTGGTGCCGAGGCTCAGTGGTGGGGAGTGTCCCAGTGCCGAGACTCAGTGGTGGGGAGTGTCCCGGTGCCGAGACTCAGTGGTGGGGAGTGTCCTGGTGCCGAGGCTCAGTGGTGGGGAGTGTCCCAGTGCCGAGACTCAGTGGTGGGGAGTGTTCCGGTGCCGAGGCTCAGTGGTGGGGAGTGTCCCGGTGCCGAGGCTCAGTGGCGGGGAGTGTCCCGGTTCCGAGGCTCAGTGGTGGGGAGTGTCCCAGTGCCGAGACTCAGTGGTGGGGAGTGTCCTGGTGCCGAGGCTCAGTGGTGGGGAGTGTCCCGGTGCCGAGGCTCAGTGGTGGGGAGTGTCCCGGTGCCGAGGCTCAGTGGTGGGGAGTGTCCCGGTGCCGAGGCTCAGTGGTGGGGCAGTGTCCCAGTGCCGAGACTCAGTGGTGGGGAGTGTCCTGGTGCCGAAGCTCAGTGGTGGGCAGTGTCCGGGTGCCGAGGCTTAGTGGTGGGGAGTGTCCCGGTGTCGAGGCTCAGTGGTGGGGAGTGTCCCGGTGTCGAGGCTCAGCGGTGGGGAGTGTCCCGGTTCCGAGGCTCAGTGGTGGGGAGTGTCCCGGTGTCGAGGCTCAGCGGTGGGGAGTGTCCCGGTGCCGAAGCTCAGCGGTGGGGAGTGTCCCGGTGCCGAGGCTCAGTGGTGGGGAGTGTCCCGGTTCCGAGGCTCAGTGGTGGGGAGTGTCCCGGTGTCGAGGCTCAGTGGTGGGGAGTGTCCCGATGCCGAGGCTCAGTGGTGGGGAGTGTCCCGGTGCCGGGGCTCAGTGGTGGGGAGTGTCCCGGTGCCGAGGCTCAGTGGTGGGAAGTGTCCCGGTGCCGAGGCTCAGTGGTGGGGAGTGGCCCGGTTCCGAGGCTCAGTGGTGGGCAGTGTCCCGGTGCCGAGGCTCAGTGGTGGGCAGTGTCCCGGTTCCGAGGCTCAGTGGTGGGAAGTGTCCCGGTGCCGAGGCTCAGTGGTGGGGAGTGTCCCGGTTCCGAGGCTCAGTGGTGGGCAGTGTCCCGGTGCCGAGGCTCAGTGGTGGGCAGTGTCCCGGTTCCGAGGCTCAGTGGTGGGGAGTGTCCCGGTGCTGAGGCTCAGTGGTGGGGAGTGTCCCGGTGCCGAGGCTCAGTGGTGGGGGGTGTCCCGGTTCTGAGGCTCAGTGCTTTGTTATACAGAGTACCCAGGTGCACAGACATTACACATCATATTGATTATTTTTGCACAGTACAGGGACGGAATGATGAGCGGCGCCGGCAACGTTTGTGTTTTCTAATGGAGAATGCGAATCCTCAGACACACAACGTGCAGAAGATACTTTCCAATTTTGGATCAATATTAATTACAGTGGCTGTCATACAGCGCTGCTGTCGTGGACAGAGATCTGTATCCACTGAGAGAAGGACAGTCCAGAGGGAGCAGAAGCGTATTATAGGCTGCACAGGGACCCAGGTGTCACCAAGGACAACAGGGAGCTCAGGGGTCACTAGATGACACCGGGTGGGAGGAATTGTGTCCCATCACTGGTATCAGTGGGAGGAATAGTGTCCCATCATTGGTGTCAGTGGGGGGCATAGTGTCCCATCATTGGTGTCAGTGGGGGGAATAGTGTCCCATCATTGGTATCAGTGGGAGGAATAGTGTCCCATCATTGGTGTCAGTGGGAGGAATAGTGTCCCATCATTGGTATCAGTGGGGGGAATAGTGTCCCATCATTGGTATCAGTGGAGGGGAATAGTGCCCCATCATTGGTATCAGTGGGAGGAATAGTGTCCCATCATTGGTGTCAGTGGGAGGAATAGTGTCCCATCATTGGTGTCAGTGGGAGGAATAGTGCCCCACCCATCATTGGAGCACAGGTGTGTCAGGAGGAGGCTGTCTCTCTGGAGCTACTGCAGTTGATCTGTGTGAGAGGGGACTGGTGAGGAAATCTATCCCAGCTCTCCTGGCTCCTTTCTGGGGAAGCCATGGAGGCCAGCAGGGCCTCCCCTGCTGGAAGCTCTCAGCCATCTCCTGGGCCATCAGGTAACATACCTGCCCCTATACAACCCATGGTTGGTGATCTCTCTGCCCCTGGTGAAGATGAAGGTTCCGGGGCCATCCGGGAGCGAGTGGTGGCCGGGATTAAGGTCCTGAATAGGGAAAGAGACAAGCTCTACAAGCTCAGAGCGGAGCTGAAGCGCCTGAGAAGGCAACGTGAGGGCTTGCATAGCCAGAGACGTGGGTCCATGGATCCGGAGATCCAACTGGCCAAGGTTCGGGTGGAACACCAGGAGACCATTGTGGCCATGATGGAAGGCAGAGATGGGCCATTTAAAGAAAAGTTTTGTAATGAGAAAAGATTTGCGAGGATGACAAAGATGGAGGAGGAGACCCCCAGTTCTGACCCCCTGCCCCCTCAGGGAGAGGTAAGCAGCCCCATGCCTTCCCAGGACTCAGGAGGCATGCTCAGGGCCATCCAGGTAATGGAGTCTCCTATGCGGGGGGATCAGCTGGCATTTAATGATGAGGACATAACAGACAATGTGCCTGACAAGGTAAAGCCTGTCAAGTCCCATATTGTGGATAAAACAATTTTTGTGCCATTCAACACTGTGACTGATACAGACAATGTGCCCAGTGAGAGTCAGGCTGCTAGTCCTATGTGTAGCAATGCTGTGCCTGCTGATGCTGCAGTACAGCAAAGTTTGCTTTTAAAAAATGACATTCCTGCAGATGAACTACAAGATTCAGCAGAGCCTATTAACCCCCTTTTCGCTGAAGCTGTTTGCCCCACAGCTGCTGAGGACTCTACAGCACAGCTTCAGGAGACAGCTGATATTGCAGCAGAAACTGTGATTATTCCTGATGAGAATGTGAAGTTTTGTGTGACTGATAAAAATCATCCCAGCACCAGTGTGATGAACAATGGTCCCAGTTCAAGTGTGGACAGTCCTACCAACTCCGTTCAAGCAGTGAATAATAATAGTAATGTACAGACTGCTGTGACTTCAGTGTGGGGCCTTGGCCCTGATAAACTTACCTTTGCTCAGGTGGTACGCTCTGCTCCTGGTAGCTCTGCTCCCAAGCGGGGTTTTCCCCTACAGGCTACCACTTTGGGCACCCCAGGATCTGGTCTTGGGTCTCTGGCTTCTGCTGGGGGTCCCAGACGTAATGTTGTTATTCTGAAATGGGAAGGTGGTGCGATCCCTCCAGCACGGCGTGCAGTGGTGGATTTGATTTTAGAGATGGGTTTTGGGGCAAATGATCTGTATGCCTTTATACATGTAGCTGGGACACGGGATTATACAGTTAGCTTCACCAGGCCAGAGGGTCTTGACCTGTTCTGGGAGAGATATGAGGCTCGGTGCAGGTCAAGACCTGAATGGGAAGGTCTGGCCCCAGTTGCAGTTTCTCAGAGGTCTACAGTAAAAAAAATCACAATTATCCTCACTAATGAGAGTGTCCCTGCCCGGGATCTAGAGGTTTGGTTAAGGAACTATGGGGAGGTTTTGACCAAGCCCAATAAAATCCTTGATGAGCGTAACATCTGGACTGGGGGTTGGTCGGTTACAGTCAGGTTGGCCAGGGATGGGAATGTTGTCCGTCACCTGCCCTCCTCAGCTTTTATAGGGAGGGATAGGATGACTGTTTTTTACCCTGGTCAGCCGAAGCTGTGTCACCGCTGTGGAGAAAAGGGCCATTTGAGTTCCTCCTGTTCAGCCTTGATATGTTCAGTGTGTCGGGGTCAGGGTCATATGGCCAAGGACTGCACCGAGATGATCAGGTGCAACCTGTGCCTGCGCCTTGGCCACCCCTACAGCAGATGTCCTGAAGCCTGGCACAATATGGAGAAGGAGGTAATTGATGACATGTCAAGGCTGGACAGGATGGAGGGTGAGGCCCCTGGTGTACCATCCTCCTCTGCGGTGACCGACTCCCCTGGTCCTGCTCAGGATCCCTCTCCAGTTCCTGTGGCCACCCCTCATGTGTCTGTAAGTATTCCTTCTGTATCTGTATCTGTCTCCCCCCAGCCTACTGTACCCTCTCCTCTTGTGTCAGAACCTTCCAAGTCTGTGCCCCCTGAGTCAGTTACCCCCCAGGAGTCTACCCCTCCTAAGTCTGATTCAAAGGGAGCACCCCCCCCACCAGCAGTAGTAGTGGGTACTAAAAAGGTTGCTTCTTCCTCTGTGAAGAAGTCTTCTGTAAAGACTTCACAGAAAAAAGTAATAGATGAGGGCATCTCTGAAGCTGACCTGCAGTACCTGGAGGAGAGAAGGAAGGTTGGGAAGCGGAAGAAGCAGGTGGTGAGGACAGAACAGGCTCCAGTGCCTGTCTCCAACCGGTATAGGTCCTCTAATTGGGATATCTCTTCATCTGGAGCTTCTTCGGAGCGAAGTTCTGATTCCGAAATGGAGTTTGAGGCGGCCTCAAGAAAGAGAGAGGCTTCTGGTGATGAGCAGCAGAGGGGAGCTAAGAAGCAAACCACCCAATAACCCAAATGGCGGTTCCCCCTCCGTTAAAAGTGGTGACAATAAATGTCGCCAGCATTAAGTCAGTAAGAGCTCGTTCTATGGCCTTCTTTTTGTTCAGCCAATTAGATGCTGAAATTTTATTTTTGCAAGAGACTAGGCTCACCTCCTTGGCAGATATTCATATGGCCAAGAGAGAGTGGAGGTATGGTCCATCTTACTGGTCTCTTGCGGCCGAGCCTTACGGCGGTGTGGCGGTGTTGTTTAAAACCGGCATGGTAACTGTCCGGCGGGTTATTGAGGTGGAGATTGGGAGATGTATGGTCTTAGACGTCCTTGTGGGAGGGCAGGACCTGCGCCTAATTAATGTTTATGGACCGCACACAAAGTGGGACAGGAAATGCCTTTTTACAAGGATCAAGCCATTTCTTTTTACATCCCGGCAAGTGGTCTTTGGAGGTGACTTTAATACAGTAACTAGGCCCAAGGACAGGAAGGACTTCAAGGACAGGCTGGGATATGATAGCGTTTTTTTAAATAGTATGGTTAGGGATGCTGGTCTTGTGGATGTGCACATTAAGCACCTCCCGGATGACACTGGGTTCACGTTTCATCGAGGTAATAGTCAGAGTAGAATAGATAGGTTTTTTTTGAAGGAGACCTCTGCTTTCTCACCCCCAGTGGTGCAGGCAGTAGAGTTCTCTGATCACTGTATGCTATCTGTGGTCCTGAATGCTTCAGACGCCCCTCAGAGGGGTAAGGGCATCTGGAGATTGAATTCGACTCTACTCAAGGAAGAACATGTTAGACAATCCTTTGAGGAATTCTTTCAGGCTCAGGTGACCATCCTGGACTTTTGTAGCAGCAAGGCTGAGTGGTGGGAGCTGACCAAAAAGAGGATTGCTGGATTCTTCAGGGGCCTAGCCAATAGAAAGCAGTTTAATAAATACATGACCTACCAACGTTTACGGAGGAAGCTGGATATTCTTGTCTCGAGAGGAGGAGATCCTGGGGCAATCTCCGAAGTGAAACTCCTTCTCAGGAAGTGTCAATATGACCGGCATGCCTCTTTGGTTCTGGAGAGGGACTATGGGAAGTACCACTCGCCTGACCCTTACCAAAACTGCAAACAAGGTGTAGCTGTTAAAACGGTCGTTGGCCTTAAGGACAGTACAGGTTCCTTGACAAAGTCCAGGTCAGGGATTCTGGAGGTCGTGAGGTCCTTTTATGCTGACCTTCTTGGGAGGAAAGAGCTTGACCGTGACAAGATGGAAAGCTTTTTGGACTCTACTCCAGGTCTAAATGATGAAGATGTCCCATTGATGAATTTGACAGAGGAGATCACAGTTGAAGAGGTGATAAGGGCAATTGAACAGCTTGCCATCAAAAAGTCACCTGGACCGGATGGCTTGACGGCTGAGTTTTACAAAGCTTTTAAGTCTATTCTGGCCCCACATTTGGTAGAGGTTTTTAACAGTTGCCTTGCTGAGGGGGTACTTCCCCCTTCCATGAGGCACTCAGCTGTGATTCTTCTTTCAAAGGGTAAAGATCCTTCGATGGTTGAGAATTGGCGCCCCATCAGCCTTCTTAATGTCGATAGAAAGATACTGGCAAAGATCATTTTCTGGCGCCTATCGTCAGTAGCAGAGTCTTTGCTTTCTCGCCATCAGCACTGTTCGGTCCAGGGTAGGTGCACCTTCACAGCAGTTTTAGCTGTCCGGGAGGCCTTGGAGCGGTGCAGGGCTGCAGGCTGGGGAAAGTATTTGCTGACATTGGATCAGGCAAAGGCTTTTGATCGTGTCAACCATGAGTACCTGTGGTTGCTCCTTAGTAAGTACGGTCTGCCGGGTGGTTTTGTCGATTGGTTAAAAGTCTTGTATGAGGGGGCAGAGAGCTTTCCTCTTGTTAATGGTTGGGTTGGGCAGTCCTTTGAGGTTGGCTCCGGGGTGCGCCAGGGTTGTCCCCTGAGTCCCCTGCTCTATGTGTTTGCAATCGACCCCTTCATCAGGAGGCTAGAGAGCGGCATGTTGTGTGGGGTGCCAGTGGGGCTTCTGGGTGAGCCGCCTTTGAGGGTTGTTGCCTATGCGGACGATGTGTCGGTGATTGTCACTGGGGCGGATGAAGCAGAGGAGGTGGTCTCTCTGACATCACGGTATTCTGAAGCATCAGGCTCCAAGATCAATCAGGAAAAGAGTGAAGTTTTCTGGATGGGAAAGGAAGGTGAGGGGTTTGATCTCCCGGACACCTTTCCAGTGCCCCAGGAAAGAATTAAGATTTTAGGCATTGAATTTGGACCTGGCGATTATGGCCTCAAAAACTGGGAAGGCAGACTGGAAATTGCCAATACTAAGGTGGTCAGCTGGAAGAGATGGAAGTTATCTATGAGGGAAAGGGTTGATCTGATTAAGACTTACCTGATTCCGATCTTCTTGTATGTCAGCTTTGTCTGCATCCTGCCAGTGTCTCTCTATGCTAGGGTCAGTAGTGTGTTCTTCCAGATGTTGTGGGGGAACAGACTGAACCCCATCAAGAGGAATGTCACCTATCTATCCAGGAGGGAGGGTGGCTTAGGTATGGTCAACCCAGTTCTTTTCTTTTCACTGCTTTTTCTCAAGTTTAATATTGGTAATATGCTTGCAGTGGAACCTCCTGGATGGGCAGGCATATTTAGATCTTGGTTTAGGCCTTTTCTACGACTTTGGGAAGAAGGTGGCCAAGTGAAGAATCTCAGGGGTCATCGTGGTCAGCTACCAGCCTATGTCGCTCCGTGCCTGAAGTTACTACGGCAGTGGCGATTGTCGGCTGAAGATCTCAGATCGGTTCCGAGGAAAGTCCTTATGAGTCGAGTCTTGAGCGAAGTCTTTCATGACCCACTGGCCTTAAGGGATTGCCCAGGCCCAGTTTTGAGGGCAGGGTTAAGACTTATTAATTTGGACAGAGTACCCCCTAAATTCAGGGATCTGGCCTGGTTGTGCTTCCATGGGAGACTCTATGTTAGGGGCAATTTGAAATTCCGCAGTGGGGTGGATCGTAGCTGTCCTCGGGAGGAGTGTGCAGGTGAGGAGGAGACTATGGACCATTTTCTGCTTCATTGCCCTTTTAACATAGAGGTGTACAAACAGGTGGGACGGGCCCTCGGTGTCCCTTTCCTCTCCAGGCTGGGTTATGCTGAGTGGGTGTACGGAGCATTCAATACTGGTGGGGTTTTTTGTTTAGATACACTTTTTCTAGTTAGCCTAATAGTCTGTTATTTCACTTGGAACGCACGGTGTCAGGTCTGCATTCGGCGTAAAATCCTTCCTGTTCAGGTGGTGATGTATGACATTCTGCATGAGGTGGAGAAGATTCAGGTGCTCGAGAGGGACAAGCGGAGTCAGGGGGCTTGGTTGAAGGCGTGGAGGGGTTTCAAGCCTCCCTGACTGCCAGGAGTCTCTTTCTCGGGTGTGGCTGTCTGTCTCTTATCACCCTAGATTATTATTTTTTTTGGATTAATTTTTGATAAATGGCTGCGTACATAGGTGATGGGTTGTGCCTCTTAGGCCCTCTCTGCTGCTTTATGTAAATAATTTTGGTAGTGGATTATGTATATATTGTATATATTCTGAACATGGATGTGTATTCCTTGGATTTCTGTTGAAGTTTTGTACTATGGTTTTGTTTTTTACTTTTGTATAAAATTGGTTGCTTGATTCTTTTAATAAAAGATCAATAGTGTCCCATCATTGGTATCAGTGGGAGGAATAGTGTCCCATCATTGGTGTCAGTGGGGGGAATAGTGCCCCATCATTGGTGTCAGTGGGAGGAATATTCCTCCCACTGACACCAATGATGGGACATTATTCTTCCCCCTAATACTAATGGGCCATTGTTTACTCTGACTGACACCAGGACATTTTTTGCTTCCACTGGCTGCAGTTTGATCCCCCTTAAGTCTGGAGGACAGTAAACTGGCCCTTCAGTTAGAAAGTTTGGAGACCCCTATACTAGATGACACATAATGCTCAGGGATTCACTGGAGTAATTCGATGACACGGGGTGCTGTGGGGTGCACTGGAGTCACTAGATCAGGGGTCTCAAGCTGGCGGCCCTCCAGCTGTTGCATAACTACAAGTCCCATGAGGCATTGCAAGGCTGACCATTACAAGCATGGCTCCCACAGGCAGAGGCATGATGGGACTTGTTGTTTTGCAACAGCTGGAGGGCCGGCAGTTTGAGACCTCTGCACTAGATGATACAAGATGCTCGGGGGATGCCCTTGGAGTCACTGGGCTCACAGGGGCAAACTGGGGTCACTAGATGACAGGATGCTTAGGGGTGCACTGGTGTCACAGGGTGCATTGGGGTCTTTAGATGACACCGGGGTGCATATGGAGACATAGGGGTGAGCTTGAGGTCATTAAATTACACAGGGTGATCTGGGGCTCTCATGGGGTCTGAGAGGCTCTCTGGAGAAACTAGATGACACAGGATGCCTTGAGGTGCACTGGAGTCACTCGATAATGCTGGATACTTTGGGGTGCACATGTAGTCACCGGGCACACAGGGGTTCCTGGAGTCACTAGAGGATGCAGGATGCTCTGTGGAGCACTTCAGTTAATTGATAAAAATATTTTCATTAGTGGCATATTTTCAGTGACGAAACGAAAGTCATCTGAATTTTTATCAAGAAATGAAAATGGAATGAAAATGTGAGGGAGGAACGTCTACCCACATGAACTTCCAGGAGTAAAAGAATCTCATAGAGCCTGTGGTCACTAGGAGGAGGAATATTGCCCCATCATTAGTATTCTTGGGATGAATAGTGCCTAATCAATAGTATGTGTCCCCCCTGACTCCATACTAATGATGGGGCACTATTTCTCCTCCTACTGACCACAGGTTCTATGACATTTTTTTTACTCCCACCGACCCAAAAAGCCTGAGACATTGTTCACTCTCACTGACACAAAGACATTTTCTACTTCTACTGCCCAAAGTGCATCTCCTGAAGTCTAAACTGGCCCTTTGTCTAGAACGTTTGGAGACCCTTATAGGGCCTTATAGGGAATATGGAACATGAGCAGGACCTGGACCACCTATCACTGTGGAATGACTTCAAGCTTCATCAGAGGCCCATCAGATGTCAGAAAGGCCTCCTGCATTGGTCCAAGGTGGGCCAACGCATATATGCAACCCAAATAATTCCTACAGTTCAGCTTTGATGGGGGGGGGCCATAGTTCCGCTCTACACCGGTCTCATTTTCGTTAGGTAGACCTTCGTTTTCTCCTGGCACTGTATATAGAAAAGCCTGCTGGACTTACTTGCTTGTTCTGCAGGGAACACTTCTGTCATCCAGGCCACTTTTGTTGAAGTCACCAAGTTTTAATGGATGGAGCCCAGGGATGTCCGAGTCGGGTGACAAGTCGGTCAGGGGTTGCAGGCTTCCTTCTTCCGGTAAAGCACAACGCTCATTGCGGTTGCTCCTGCGTTTCTGTCTGCGCTCACAGCTGGGAGAAGAGATGATAAAAAAACACATATAAGTGCATGTCGTGTAGCTCTCATGACTGGTAAAATCCTAAGGCAGTGATGGCGAAACCTCGGCACCCCATATGTTTTGGAACGACATTTCCCATGATGCTCACCCACACTGCAGTGTAGTTGAGCATCATGGGCAATGTAGTTAGGAAACATCTGGGGTGGCAAGGTTTACCATCACTGTCCTAAGAGATAGATAGATAGATAGATAGATAGATAGATAGATAGATAGATAGATAGATAGATAGATAGATAGATAGATAGATAGATAGATAGATAGATAGATAGATAGATAGATAGATAGATAATACACACGTCTCCTAGAATTCTCATCCTTCTGCTATTAGCTAGTTGGGTTTCCAAGTAGTCAGCATAGAGCTTTAGGTCAAATAACAGGCTTCCCCTGCACTACCATTAGGGCAACTTGGCATAGAGTCCTGGTGCCCAATCTGCGGTCCAAGGGCGCATGTGGTCCTTTGGTATATGATGTTTGGCCTGCAGACCTTAGCAGTCTGTAGTGAGTAATAGCACTGATCTCTGCTAGCCTCATGTACCATGTTCCCAGTTTGATATTATCTTCTGCAGCCAACAATGTAACCTGTCCACAGCCCCGCCCCCATCCTCCATGTCAACACTCTCTGACCCTCACTTCCTCTATTGGGTCTGCAGTCTCTGACAGTCCTCTCAAGCATTACATATATTGAACGTTATATGTGGCCCTTTGGTAAAGTCAGGGGCCGGATTTGAGGCCCCGTTTGGCTCATAAGTTGATGACCACTGGTATAGAGTGTAGAACTTGGTGAAATACATGGACTTGAGTTGGTTTAGTCTTTTGCCTCAATAGCTCCTCCACCCTCAGCACAGGAGACGTGACCTTACTGCACAGCCCAGCCAAGCAAGGTCTATCATGTCTGTAAGCCTTCCTGGGTTCCACACAAAGTTCCTACTGGACGATGCTGAGCATAGAGAAAGCAGGTAGCTGTACACTTTGGGCAGTGGAGGAATTCATGGAGTGATCCATGTTGGCAATAGCCAGGTTGACCATGACTACCTTTGAACAAAGCTTCTGATGTCCTTATGGGGGGGGGAAATGAGATGAATCAGCCAGTGCCCTTGGGAAGGCTTCCAACCTGTACAAGGCTAAGTGTGCCGGTTTCTGCCAGCTGACAAAGAGCCAAGTAGGCCTGAGGACCACTGTCCAACTTTTATGACATGAAAGGACTGTAAACTCTGCTGCCAATGAACTGTGAGCGCTCTTGTCAAGTAGTGGCACTCATTCCCTTCCTCTCCCGTTCTACCTCGGAACCTGTGCACTTTGAAGGACTCCTTTCCTTTGCCAAGATTTACAGAAATGGCTGCCAAATATCAACTATTCAGGGTATAAACAACTCACAGGTTCATAATCAATGCATACATCAGCAGGCCGGGGCGGGCGGAGTAGAAGGAAACAAGAACTGAAAATTGTATACCAGTAACGGTGACAGTCACATGTTATTGGCGAGGAGGAGTGGCCTCGTATTAGGGCCTAGGTATTCAAAGGTTTTTCATTGTGGTAATATCGCTGTTTGGGCTGCGAATTGCAGATAAGAAAAGAAAGCTTTTCAGGCAGCTGAGTATGAAGCCAGTGTTTGTGTGTACCGTGTGCCTAGCCAGTGTTTATGTGTACTGTGTGCCTAGCCAGTGTTTGTGTGTACTGTGTGCCTAGCCAGTGTTTATGTGTACTGTGTACCTAGCCAGTGTTTATGTGTACTGTGTGCCTAGCCAGTGTTTATGTGTACTGTGTACCTAGCCAGTGTTTATGTGTATTGTGTACCTAGCCAGTGTTTATGTGTACTGTGTGCCTAGCCAGTGTTTGTGTGTACTGTGTGCCTAGCCAGTGTTTATGTGTACTGTGTGCCTAGCCAGTGTTTATGTGTACTGTGTGCCTAGCCAGTGTTTATGTGTACTGTGTACCTAGCCAGTGTTTATGTGTATTGTGTACCTAGTCAGTGTTTGTGTCCTGTGTGCCTAGCCAGTGTTTGTGTGTACTGTGCCCGGCACCCACAGATCAGCTACTGCTGTAAATAATCCCAGCAGAAGCCGCCCGCCGGCAGCGTGCGCCCCCTGCAGGCGGAAGTGCAGGATTATGTATATACAGTATATGTGATATGGCGCAGAGCTGCCGTCCTGTATCAGTAGATCTGTTATAGAGCGCTCAGCGATTCGGCTTCCTGATCCGGGGGCCGCACTTGTCCCCGTTGTTGGCTTCCAGCCCTGAATGCTCTTCCCTGTCATTGGACGATGTTTGCTGCTCTCTCTCCTTCCACCGATGTCTATGATACAAAGTCACCGGCTGACAACAATACCAGCAATCTCTTCTATTCGCCGATTGAATACATTGTGACGCCTTTGGTGGGCTTCGCTGTCAGCGTTCATTATCGGTACACGCCGCGTCCCGCGCTTCTAAAAGACTCAATAAAGCTTCAGATTAAAAGAAAAAGCAAAGTTTGGAGTCCCATTTCTAAAGTATGTCAGCCATAGGATGGAGCTATTTTTACCCGACACTTTTATGTGAACGTCTCAAGGTCACTTTCATGTTGAAGTTATTTGTAATGCAATTTGTTGTGTGGAGGAAACAAATTCCCGCAGACGAGGAGCGCGCTCAGTAAGGATATTGAAGGGCACAGCAGGAAACCACTCAGAGGTGCTACAATTAACGCTGCAGAGAGTGTCACACAGTCATCTGCTTAACATAACCGCATGCGATTCACCACAAATCGCACATCTCATCAACGCCTGCCACTTTATAAAGATACAGAAATAAACCGCCGCCATATATTCCATCATACAGTGTTTATGTGCCGCCAGCGCCTGCCGAGAAGAAGAAGGGCTTTTAGTGGTTTTTTAGGGAGAAGCATTGCTGGAGGTGATTGCAGCCGCATTAGTGCACTTGCAACAGTTGACTTCTGTCTGGGATACTTTTTTTTATTTGCACAAAAACATCCAATTTTTCAGGACAAACTTTCGGGGGACGTCCCCTTCAAGGTCCCATCAGTACTCAGAATGTAACAAAAAGAGATAATCTCTGAGGAAAAGAAAAGACAAATGTACAATTCATCCGGAAAGTATTCACAGCGCTTCACTTTTTCCACATTTTGTACAATCTTATTCCAAAATGGATTAAATTGTTTTATTTCCTCAAAATTCTACAAACAATTCCCCATAATGACAACGTGAAGGAAGTTTTTTTAAAATATTTATTAAAAATAAAATAGGAAAAAAATCCCATGTACATAAGTATCACAGACTCCTCCCATGTACATAAGTATCACAGGCTCCTCCCATGTACATAAGTATCACAGGCTCCTCCCATGTACATAAGTATCACAGACTCCTCCCATGTACATAAGTATCTCAGGCTCCTCCCATGTATATAAGTATCACAGGCTCCTCCCATGTACATAAGTATCACAGGCTCCTCCCATGTACATAAGTATCACAGACTCCTCCCATGTACATAAGTATCACAGGCTCCTCCCATGTACATAAGTATCACAGACTCCTCCCATGTACATAGGTATCACAGACTCCTCCCATGAGCCTGTGACACTTATGTACATGGGAGGAGCCTGTGATACTTATGTACATGGGAGGAGCCTGTGATACTTATGTACATGGGAGGAGCCTGTGATACTTATATACATGGGAGGAGCCTGTGATACTTATATACATGGGAGGAGCCTGTGATACTTATATACATGGGAGGAGCCTGAGGTACTTATGTACATGGGAGGAGTCTGTGATACTTATGTACATGGGAGGAGCCTGTGGTACTTATGTACATGGGAGGAGCCTGTGATACTTATGTACATGGGAGGAGCCTGTGATACTTATGTACATGGGAGGAGCCTGTGATACTTATGTACATGGGAGGAGCCTGTGATACTTATGTACATGGGAGGAGCCTGTGATACTTATGTACATGGGAGGAGCCTGTGATACTTATGTACATGGGAGGAGTCTGTGATACTTATGTACATGGGAGGAGCCTGTGATACTTATGTACATGGCTTAGGCCAGCGTAGCAAAGTGCTCCTTCGATGCGGCCACACTGCAGGCTGCCTACAAGGTCCTCTTCTGCTGGTACTGGGTCTCGGCCCGTATTGCCAAATTGAATCCATCACACAGTGACAGATGTTTCCGGGGATTGCGGCCAACCAGGAGACAAAATACATATTTGATGGTCCTGCCCCCTCCTGGTGCATACTTACCAACTGTCCCGAATTTCCCAGGACATTTCCGGGATCTAGACTATTTCCTGAATTTATTGCTTCCCAGGAAATTTTTTCTACGATTTTCCGCCACCGCCGCTAGAGGTCTCTGCCGGCCGCCATTTCTAAGAAGACCAGTAACACGGCTGGATGGCTAGACAGAGCTCCAGTGTCACCGCCCACCCTCCGCCCTGCTCTGCCCCGCCCCACTTCACTCCCACCACCCCCCGCCCCACTCCGCCACATTCTATTGTAACCACGCAGCCGGCGGAGACCTACCAGGAAAAAACCTGTTGTAAGGGGGTCTCCGCTGGGGAAACCTGATGTAAGGGGGGGCTCCGCTGGGGAAACTTGATGTAAGGGGGGCCTCTGCTGGGGAAACTTGATGTAAGGGGGCCTCTGCTGGGGACACCTGATGTAAGGGGGGCTCCGCTGGGGAAACTTGATGTAAGGGGGGCTCCGCTGGGGAAACCTGATGTAAGGGGGACTCCGCTGGGGAAACCTGATGTAAGGGGGACTCCGCTGGGGAAACCTGATGTAAGGGGGGCTCCGCTGGGGAAACCTGATGTAAGGGGGACTCCGCTGGGGAAACCTGATGTAAGGGGGGCTCCGCTGGGGAAACCTGATGTAAGGGGGACTCCGCTGGGGAAACCTGATGTAAGGGGGGCTCCGCTGGGGAAACTTGATGTAAGGGGGACTCCGCTGGGGAAACCTGATGTAAGGGGGACTCCGCTGGGGAAACCTGATGTATGGCGGGGGGCACCGCTGGGGACACCTGATGTAAGGGAGCAGGGGCGTAACTACCACCATAGCGACCCATGCGGGCGCTATGGGGCCCGCAGCCAAGTGGGGCCCAGTGAGGATGAGAGCACCGCCGGCACAGTCTCCCAGCCAGGGGAAGAGGGAGGAGAGGCAAGCTGTGACCTGTGCCAAATACAGCGTTGCCTGTGCAGAGGAAAAGGCAAGCCACCCGTATCAGCAGAGAGCTTGCCCGATGTAAAGCTTTCATTAGAACTTCCGGTGTTCCCGGGGCTCACGTCACATAGCTCCACCTCTTGGCCCGGTGCCTTTGATAGACAGAACGCCGATCCAATGCGGGACATGTGACGTCATCAAAGGTGTCGGGCCAAGAGGTGGGGCTATGTGACGATGAATCCCGGGAAGACAGGAAATTCAAATGAAAGCTATTACAGCGGGCAATCCCGCTCTCTGCTGATCCGGGTGGCTTGCCTCTTCCTCTGCATAGGTGGGGCTGTATGGGGCACAGGCAGACCAGGCTGTATGGGGCACAGGTCACGCTGTATGGGGCACAGGCAGACCAGGCTGTATGGGGCACAGGTCACACTGTATTGGGCACAGGTCACGCTGTATTGGGCACAGGTCACACTGTATTGGGCACAAGTCACGCTGTATTGGGCACAGGTCACGCTGTA
The DNA here is from genome assembly GCA_037952925.1 of Lithobates clamitans. NCBI lineage: Eukaryota > Metazoa > Chordata > Amphibia > Anura > Ranidae > Lithobates > Lithobates clamitans. Next base: position 414,767 of record JBBGZY010002320.1, read on the forward strand.
TTGGGCACAGGTCACGCTGTATTGGGCACAGGTCACGCTGTATTGGGCACAGGTCATGCTGTATTGGGCACAGGTCATGCTGTATTGGGCACAGGTCACACTGTATTGGGCACAGGTCACGCTGCATTGGGCACAGGTCACGCTGTATGGGGCACAGGTCACGCTGCATTGGGCACAGTTCACGCTGTATGGAGCACAGGTCACACTGTATTGGGCACAGTTCACGCTGCATTGGGCACAGTTCACGCTGTATGGGGCACAGGTCACACTGTATTGGGCACAGGTCACACTGTATTGGGCACAGTTCATGCTGCATTGGGCACAGGTCATGCTGTATGGGGCACAGGTCACGCTGTATGGGGCACAGGTCACGCTGTATGGGGCACAGGTCACACTGTATTGGGCACAGGTCACGCTGTATTGGGCACAGGTCACACTGTATTGGGCACAAGTCACGCTGTATTGGGCACAGGTCACACTGTATTGGGCACAAGTCACGCTGTATTGGGCACAGGTCACGCTGTATTGGGCACAGGTCACGCTGTATTGGGCACAGGTCACACTGTATTGGGCACAAGTCACGCTGTATTGGGCACAGGTCACGCTGTATTGGGCACAGGTCACGCTGTATTGGGCACAGGTCATGCTGTATTGGGCACAGGTCACACTGTATTGGGCACAGGTCACGCTGCATTGGGCACAGGTCACGCTGTATGTGGCACAAGTCACGCTGTATTGGGCACAGGTCATGCTGTATTGGGCACAGGTCACACTGTATTGGGCACAGGTCACGCTGCATTGGGCACAGGTCACGCTGTATGGGGCACAGGTCACGCTGCATTGGGCACAGTTCACGCTGTATGGAGCACAGGTCACACTGTATTGGGCACAGGTCACACTGCATTGGGCACAGTTCACGCTGTATGGGGCACAGGTCACACTGTATTGGGCACAGGTCACACTGTATTGGGCACAGTTCATGCTGCATTGGGCACAGGTCATGCTGTATGGGGCACAGGTCACGCTGTATGGGGCACAGGTCACGCTGTATGGGGCACAGGTCACGCTGTATGGGGCACAGGTCACGCTGTATGGGGCACAGGTCATGCTGTATTGGGCACAGGTCATGCTGTATGGGGCACAGGTCATGCTGTATGGGGCACAGGTCACGCTGTATTGGGCACAGGTCACGCTATATTGACACTAGGGCAGCTGTGGGGGGGCTGTTTGCAGGGGGGCCCCATACAACATTTTGCTATGGGGCCCTGCTATTTCTAGTTATGCCCCTGTAAGGGAGGGCACCGCTGGGGACATCTGATGTAAGGGGTGCTCTGCTGGGGACATCTGATGTAAGGGGGGCTCCGCTGGGGACATCTGATGTAAGGGAGGGCACCGCTGGGGACATCTGATGTAAGGGAGGGCACCGCTGGGGACATCTGATGTATGGGGGCTCCGCTGGGGACATCTGATGTAAGGGGGGCTCTGCTGGGGACATCTGATGTAAGGGAGGGCACCGCTGGGGACATCTGATGTAAGGGGGGCTCCGCTGGGGACATCTGATGTAAGGGAGGGCACCGCTGGGGACATCTGATGTAAGGGGGGCTCCGCTGGGGACATCTGATGTAAGGGGGGGCACCGCAGGGGACATCTGATGTAAGGGGGGCTCTGCTGGGGACATCTGATGTAAGGGGGGCTCTGCTGGGGATACCTGATGTAAGGGGGGCTCCGCTGGGGACATCTGATGTAAGGGGGGCTCCGCTGGGGACATCTGATGTAAGGGAGTGCACCGCTGGGGACATCTGATGTATGGGGGGCTCTGCTGGGGACATCTGATGTAAGGAGGGGCTCCGCTGGGGACATCTGATGTAAGGGGGGGCTCCGCTGGGGACATCTGATGTAAGGGGGGGCTCTGCTGGGGACATCTGATGTAAGGGGGGCTCTGCTGGGGACATCTGATGTAAGGGGGGCTCTGCTGGGGACATCTGATGTAAGGGGGGCTCTGCTGGGGACATCTGATGTAAGGGGGGCTCTGCTGGGGACATCTGATGTAAGAAGGGCTCCGCAGGGGACATCTGATGTAAGGGGGGCACCGCAGGGGACATCTGATGTAAGGGGGGCTCTGCTGGGGACATCTGATGTAAGGGGGGCTCTGCTGGGGACATCTGATGTAAGGGGGGCACCGCTGGGGACATATGATGTAAGGGGGGCACCGCAGGGGACATCTGATGTAAGGGGGGCTCTGCTGGGGACATCTGATGTAAGGGGGGCTCTGCTGGGGACATCTGATGTAAGGGGGGCACCGCTGGGGACATATGATGTAAGGGGGGCACCGCTGGGGACATCTGATGTAAGGGGGGCACCGCAGGGGACATCTGATGTAAGGGGGGCTCTGCTGGGGACATCTGATGTAAGGGGGGCTCTGCTGGGGAAATCTGATGTAAGGGGGGGCTCCGCTGGGGACATCTGATGTAAGGGGGGCACCGCAGGGGACATCTGATGTAAGGGGGGCTCTGCTGGGGACATCTGATGTAAGGGGGGCTCTGCTGGGGACATCTGATGTAAGGGGGGGCTCCGCAGGGGACATCTGATGCAAAGACTCCTCCGTATCACTCTGTATCAGCGGTGTCACTGGAAGGAACTAATGTCCCTGTGTCCATGTTATCGCTGGAAGGTAAAATGGCCCTGTGTCCATGGTGTCACTGGAAGGAATAAATGTCCCTGTGTCTGTGGTGTCACTGGAGGGAATAAATGTCCCTGTGTCTGTGGTGTCACTGGAAGGAATAAATGTCCCTATGTCTGTGGTGTCACTGGAAGGAATAAATGTCCCTGTGTCGGTGGTGTCACTGGAAGGAATAAATGTCCCTATGTTGGTGGTGTCACTGGAGGGAATAAATGTCCCTGTGTCCATGGTGTCACTGGAAGGAATAAATGTCCCTGTGTCGGTGGTGTCACTGGAGGGAATAAATGTCCCTATGTTAGTGGTGTCACTGGAAGGAATAAATGCCCCTATGTCGGTGGTGTCACTGGAGGGAATAAATGCCCCTGTGTCGGTGGTGTCACTGGAGGTAATAAATGTCCCTATGTTGGTGGTGTCACTGGAAGGAATAAATGTCCCTATGTTGGTGGTGTCACTGGAAGGAATAAATGTCCCTGTGTCCATGGTGTCACTGGAAGGAATAAATGTCCCTGTGTCGGTGGTGTCACTGGAGGGAATAAATGTCCCTATGTTGGTGGTGTCACTGGAAGGAATAAATGCCCCTATGTCGGTGGTGTCACTGGAGGGAATAAATGTCCCTATGTTGGTGGTGTCACTAGAGGGAATAAATGCCCCTGTGTCGGTGGTGTCACTGGAGGGAATAAATGCCCCTGTGTCGGTGGTGTCACTGGAAGGAATAAATGTCCCTATGTTGGTGGTGTCACTGGAGGGAATAAATGTCCCTATGTTGGTGGTGTCACTGGAAGGAATAAATGTCCCTGTGTTGGTGGTGTCACTGGAAGGAATAAATGTCCCTGTGTTGGTGGTGTCACTGGAAGGAATAAATGTCCCTGTGTCGGTGGTGTCACTGGAAGGAATAAATGTCCCTGTGTCTGTGGTGTCACTGGAAGTAATAAATGTCCCTGTGTTGGTGGTGTCACTGGAAGGAATAAATGTCCCTGTGTTGGTGGTGTCACTGGAAGGAATAAATGTCCCTGTGTCTGTGGTGTCACTGTAGGGAATAAATGTCCCTATGTCTGTGGTGTCACTGGAAGGAATAAATGTCCCTGTGTCTGTGGTGTCACTGTAGGGAATAAATGTCCCTGTGTCTGTGGTGTCACTGGAAGGAATAAATGTCCCTGTGTCTGTGGTGTCACTGGAAGGAATAAATGTCCCTATGTCTGTGGTGTCACTGGAAGGAATAAATGTCCCTGTGTCGGTGGTGTCACTGGAAGGAATAAATGTCCCTGTGTCGGTGGTGTTACTGGAGGGAATAAATGTCCCTGTGTCAGTGGTGTCACTGGAAGGAATAAATGTCCCTATGTTGGTGGTGTCACTGGAGGGAATAAATGTCCCTTTGTCTGTGGTGTCACTGGAAGGAATAAATGTCCCTGTGTCTGTGGTGTCACTGGAGGGAATAAATGTCCCTGTGTCGGTGGTGTCACTGGAAGGAATAAATGTCCCTGTGTCGGTGGTGTCACTGGAAGGAATAAATGTCCCTGTGTTGGTGGTGTCACTGGAAGGAATAAATGTCCCTGTGTTGGTGGTGTCACTGGAAGGAATAAATGTTCCTGTGTTGGTGGTGTCACTGGAAGGAATAAATGTCCTTGTGTCGGCGGTGTCACTGGAAGGAATAAATGTCCCTATGTCTGTGGTGTCACTGGAAGGAATAAATGTCCCTGTGTTGGTGGTGTCACTGGAAGGAATAAATGTCCCTATGTCTGTGGTGTCACTGGAAGGGAAAATGTCTCTTGGTGGTGTCATTAGAAGAAAAAAATTCCCCTGTGTCCTTTGTGTCACTGTAATTTAAAAAAAAGAAAATGTCCCAGCAACTCTGGTGTCACTGGAAGGAAAAAACTTCCCCTGCATCGCCGGTTTTCTCTTTTCTCCCACTGTGTCCAAAGCAGGGCGAAAAGAGCAAAGAGATTTTTAGTAAAAGCAGCACAGAGCACACACATTACACATAGTAAGGCACACAGTTAACCCTTTGATTTTCCTGAGATGTTAACCCCTTCCCAGTCAGTGTCATTAGTACAGTGACAGTGCATATTATTAGCACTGATCACTGTCATCGTGTCACTGGTGATGTCAGTTCCTCCCCAGTTAGTGTCAGATTGTCCACCGCACTGTTGAAGTCCCAATATAAGTCGCTGATCACCGCCATTACCAGTACAGGATATAAAGAAAAACAATTCCAGTATATATCTCATAGTATGTGGACACTATATATATATATAACTTCCACACACCAATCAATATACAATTGTTGGGATTTTCCTTTTACTAAAGACATGAAGCAAAATACATTTTGTCCTAAATTTATGAAGATATTGGATTTTTTTAATGGATACGTTTTATAGCAAAAAGTTAAAAGTATTGTTGTTTTTTTTGTTTTTTGTTTTTGTTGGTCTTTTTCATTTATATATTTAAAAAAAAAAACTGTGGTGATCAAATCCCACCAAAAGAAAAGGAAAAAATATAAATGTGATTTGTGTACAGCGTTACATGACCGCGCAATTGTCAGGTAAAGTAGCGCAGCGCTGAATAGCAAACAATGCCCTGGTCATGAAGGGGGGTAAATCTCCTGGAGGTGAAGTGGTTAACATAACGGCCTGCATTTACCCCGATCTCACCTTTCATCAATGGATCGCACAATTCAGAAACAACCCGCTGCCATCTATCCTTTCATAAAGCATTTATGTGCCGTTTTTAGGCTTCAATGTAGCGATCGCCCGCTGAGAATCGCTTTTAGTATTTTTTATGGGGAAGAAGAATAGAAAAGCTAAATCAGTTCACAGAAACCCTTTTGTTTAAATTTCAGGGAAGCGGATTGGCTGACTCCCTCGCAGGCTTCATAAGTCTCTTAAGGGACTCCGGTGCTGAGATCCCAGCTTCACCCCCCCCCGTCCCCGCCCCCCCGGCCCCGTCCCCGCCCCACCGCAACAAAGGATCTAATTATTTATGAAGTTTCCAGGTAGTTCATACTTTGGAGAATAAAGCTGGAAGAGTGAGATCCCTTCTGCTATAGGGTTGTATGTGGGAGTGAGGCCTCAGGCCAGGCTATTGAAGAATGTTGAGATCCTGCATCTGTGTTCCCAGCTCCGCCCACCTGCCACGCCTCGAAAAAGGATCTCACTGTTTTTTGAAGTTTGCGTTTAGTTTATATTTTTGAAGATGAAAGCTGCAAGGCTCCATGCACAATGTGCTTAAAAATCACTGCTTCTACATGAGTTTTGTGTTCTGCCTGTAGAAGCAGCTCAATGTTCTCCTATGTGTCCCAATGTTATCCCATGTGTCCCAACTCCCAGTGTTCTCCCATGTGTCCCAATGTCCTCCTATGTGTCCCATTGTCCTCCTATGTGTCCCAATGTTATCCTATGTGTCCCAACTCCCGGTGTTCTCCCATGTGTTCCAATGTCCTCCTATGTGTCCCATTGTTCTCCTATGTGTCCCAATGTCCTCCTATGTGTCCCATTGTTCTCCCGTGTGTCCCAATGTTCTCCCATGTGTCCCAATGTTCTCCCATGTGTCCCAATGTTCTCCCTTGTCTCCCAATGTTCTCCTATGTGCCCCAATGTTCTCCCATGTGCCCCAATAATCTCCCATGTGTCCCAATGTTCTCCCATGTTCTCCCATCCTCAAAAAAGGATCTCGCTGTTTTTTGAAGTTTGCGTTTAGTTTATATTTTTGAAGATGAAAGCTGCAAGGCTCCATGCACAATGTGCTTAAAAATCGCTGCTTCTGCATAAGTTTTGTGTTCTGCCTGTAGAAGCAGCTCACTGTTCTCCTGTGTGTCCCAATGTTATCCTATGTGTTCCAACTCCCAGTGTTCTCCTATGTGTCCCAATGTTATCCTATGTGTCCCAATATCCTCCTATGTGTCCCAATGTCCTCCTATGTGTCCCAATGTTATCCTATGTGTCCCAACTCCCGGTGTTCTCCCATGTGTTCCAATGTCCTCCTATGTGTCCCATTGTTCTCCTATGTGTCCCAATGTCCTCCTATGTGTCCCATTGTTCTCCCGTGTGTCCCAATGTTCTCCCATGTGTCCCAATGTTCTCCCATGTGTCCCAATGTTCTCCCTTGTCTCCCAATGTTCTCCTATGTGCCCCAATGTTCTCCCATGTGCCCCAATAATCTCCCATGTGTCCCAATGTTCTCCCATGTTCTCCCATCCTCAAAAAAGGATCTCGCTGTTTTTTGAAGTTTGCGTTTAGTTTATATTTTTGAAGATGAAAGCTGCAAGGCTCCATGCACAATGTGCTTAAAAATCGCTGCTTCTGCATAAGTTTTGTGTTCTGCCTGTAGAAGCAGCTCACTGTTCTCCTGTGTGTCCCAATGTTATCCTATGTGTTCCAACTCCCAGTGTTCTCCTATGTGTCCCAATGTTATCCTATGTGTCCCAATATCCTCCTATGTGTCCCAATGTCCTCCTATGTGTCCCAATATCCTCCTATGTGTCCCAATGTTATCCTATGTGTCCCAACTCCCAGTGTTCTCCAATGTGTCCCAATGTCCTCCTATATGTCCCATTGTTCTCCTATGTGTCCCAATGTCCTCCTATGTGTCCCATTGTTCTTTTATGTGTCCCAATGTTCTCCTATGTGTCCCAATGTTCTCCCATGTGTCCCAATGTTCTCCCATGTGTCCCATTGTTCTCCTATGTGTCCCAATGTCCTCCTATGTGTCCCATTGTTCTCCTATGTGTCCCATTGTTCTCCCATGTGTCCCATTGTTCTCCCATGTGTCCCAATGTTCTCCCATGTGTCCCAATGTCCTCCTATGTGTCCCATTGTTCTCCTATGTGTCCCAATGTCCTCCTATGTGTCCCATTGTTTTCCTATGTGTCCCATTGCATTGTTCTCCCGTGTGTCCCAATGTTCTCCCATGTGTCCCGTTATTCTCCTATGTCTCCCAATGTTCTCCTATGTGCCCCAATGTTCTCCTATGTGCCCCAATAATCTCCTATGTGTCCCAATGTTCTTCCATGTATCCCAATGTTCTCCCATGTGCCCCAATGTTCTCCCATGTGCCCCAATGTTCTCCTATGTGCCCCAATGTTCTCCCATACGTCCCAATGTTCTCCTATGTCTCTCAATGTTCTCATATGTGTCCATTCACATTAGGATGATAAGAAACCCAAAATTGTCCCAAACAGAGGGGGACCAAAAGAAAAGCGGGGCTCAAAAGAGAGGCAATCTAAATAAGTATATTAAATGCGAATGAATATTTATTGGTACAAAATTAAAAAACATAGAGATATGTACAAGAGTATTACCAGTGAGCAACCCTGCCCTGATAAAATTGATCAATACCTGGATTGATCAAAAACAAAAAAAACGCAGACATGGGGAACATGTAACACATGTAAAGACAAACAAAACAAAACAAAACAAAACAAAACAAAAACGATAAGAAGCATATTTTAGACTCATTGTTTAGAGGCAGGAAAAAAAAAACCCTTCTGGTTTGCGTTTCTGATTGGAGCTTTCTGACAGAAAAAACATCAAACTCTCCCAAACTTGCCTAAACTGTACAAACATGCTCTATACGCACTTTTTTTTAAGCCCAGTGTGCATGGAGCCTCAAAGTGTGATCTCCTCTACTACAGGGTTGCATGTGGGAGTGAGATCTCAGGGCAGGCTACTGAAATATGTTGAGATCTCTGCCCCTGAGTTCCCAGCTCCACCCACCTGCCACGCCTCGAAAAAGGATCTCGCTATTTTTTTTGTGTTTAGTTTATTTTTTGAAGACTAAAAGCTGTAACAATGTGATCCCCTCTGCTACAGATTTGCATGTGGGAGTGAGATCTCAGGGCAGGGCTACTGAAGAATGTTGAGATCTTACACCCAAGTTCCCAGCTCCGCCCACCTGCCACACCTCAAAAATGATTTAGCTGTTTTTTGGAGTTTGAGTTTTGCTGTAAGAGCGGCAAGGATGTGGAATTCCCTTCCACAGGCGGTGGTCTCAGCGGGGAGCATTGATAGCTTCAAGAAACTATTAGATAATCACCTGAATGACCACAACATACAGGGATATGTAATGTAATACTGACACATAATCACACAACATAGGTTGGACTTGATGGACTTGTGTCTTTTTTCAACCTCACCTACTATGTAACTATGTAACTATGAGTTTAGTTTATATTTTGAAGACTAAAGCTATAAGATAAGAAACTTGAATGGGCTTCAAATAGGGCTTTTCTTTGTGAATCTACGTAGGTGAAGTTAATTGCAGGAGAGTTACTGGTCAGGAGTATCTACATGAGAAAATGAAAATCACTTGTAGGCAGCTACAGTCTACTACAGCTGGAGAGGAAGTCAAAAGGAACATAATTCCTCTATGGTTTCCTGGGTCACTGGGAAAGCTATCCAATTGGATGTTGCCTCCCCATGTGACTCTTGCAGTTATCTTGGGTCAAGCAGAGCCCATTTAAGGCCCTGGCTCCCATGCTTGGCGCGCATTTCACACGGTAGTGTAGGTAGTGATTAGCCGCAGGGAGAGGTTCCGGACAAGTAGGGAAAGGACAGGGACATGCAATCCTTCCTGGACACCTCCCCATTTGGGTATAGACCAACCAGGCCCCATTCTGCCTCTCAAAATGCTGCTGGCACTACGAGACTCGCTCTATTTCACATTGCTACTGCGTTCTGTGAGTGTTCCTGGTAGGGTGCCTTCCTGCCAGGCTTGCTATCAACAGTCCGTAAGACATTTATTACACAAAGAAACCAACAAGTTTTGTGGGACTCAAACACTCCCCTTTCCTTGTGGCTTGTAATAGTGGATTAATGGAAAGTGTTCATGGACAGAAGTAATGGCGGGAGCAAACATGGGTGCCTGACATTGACAACCTGTGAATGTCAGGCTGTAGATATAAGTGTGTCGCTCTCACTCTTCCTATGCTTCAGTAACTTCCTCGGAGGTGTCTTTTGGGATACCTTTGTTGATAAAGAGCAGTGTGAGAACTTGCAGCAAATGTAGAGCTTTAAGGACTCAGCCACTCGCTTTCTTCTTCCTTTTAATGGCTTTTCTTGCCCATTAATAATTTAAAGAAAGTTCCAGAAAAACACAAAACTTGAGTTTCCCTCACATGGGCTATTCAGCATTTATCTTCCATCAAAAACAAATGACATTCAGCCCTTCTGGCCTGCACTTGCAGCACTGCCGCTCTGGCCTTACACTCCATGCCCTTGTCTGTCACCAACGTTTGGACCAAACACTTAGCAGCCCCTTTCCTACTCCCGTTCCCACCTCTCTCCTAGGTGGAGCTCATCTGACTCCTGGGACAGATCTCCTCCTGCATACAGGGATGGCCCAAGACATTGTGCTGCCTGGGTCCAAGAATAAAATGCTGCCCCCTCCCCCCCCCAAAAAAAAATTACGCCCACCAAAAGGACCCCACATCCATTATTTTATATCATAATTAAAACTAAAATTAAATTTATCAGGAAGTCAGATTTAAATGCAAAAGCACCTTGTCTCTAGATGCAAAATTATATGACCTACCATTATGTTCAATTCCAAGGTGCGGGCTTGGGCAGTATAGGGGTGGCCTAGGGCAGTATATAGACAGGCTAGGGTAGTATATAGACAGGTTAGTGTAGTATATAGACAGGCTAGTGTAGTATAGGGGCAGGCTAGAGTAGTAAATAGACAGGCTAGGGTAGTATATAGACAGGCTAGTGTAGTATAGGGGCAGGCTAGAGTAGTAAATAGACAGGCTAGGGTAGTATATAGACAGGCTAGTGTAGTATAGGGGCAGGCTAGAGTAGTAAATAGACAGGCTAGGGTAGTATATGGACAGGCTAGGGTAGTATAGGGGCAGGCTAGGGTAGTAAATAGACAGGCTAGGGTAGTATATGGACAGGCTAGTGTAGTATATAGACAGGCTACGGTAGTATAGGGGCAGGCTAGGGTAGTAAATGGGCATGCTAGGGCTGTATAGGGGCAGGCTGGAGTAGTATATAGACAGGCTTGGGTAGTATATAGACAGGCTAGGGCAGTATAGGGGCAGGCGGAGCGGCCCGGGAGGCAGTTGTCATCATGACACGCAAAACTGCTGGAAAAAAAACATTGGTCGTCAATTTGCTGGGTAAATAGAAGAGTGCTGCCTGGGTCCAATGGACCCACTGGGACCCATGGTAGGGCCATGGTAGGGCCAGCCCTGCCTGACCAATTAGTGTGCTGGTGGTTTTGAAAACTTGATCCAGGATTGGAGATTTCATTCCACCTGGATCACTTTTAAATCTCCAGGCTCCAAGTCCCAAAACAGACTTTACCAAACACTGAGGAAACTGAAAAGCCAGTTTCCTCTCCATGACACAAGCTCCCTGGAGCCCCTCAACTAGGGTTACCACCTCCCCCCTTTAAAACCAAAGACATATGAATTACACGGGTTCTGTGGCTGGTTAAGGTGGTAATTAAACTCACTTGGTGCCTTATCTGCATTACATTAGCCCCAGAACCCGAGTAATTCATATGTGTTTGAGTTTAAAGGGATGAGGTGACAACCCTACCCTCAACCCACCTGGCTGAGAATTCTGGGCCATAACCTCTTCCTAGACTCTGGCAGGGCAATGCCGTTCCACAGCAGCTACAAAACTCTCAAAGTTCTACACTACATGCCAATATAGTACAGCTGAGCTGCGTTCAGTGCTCCTCTACCTTACACATTTCTCATGGCAAACTCGACAGAGTTCCAAACCAAGTAACCAAGAGTTGTTGAGTTTCTAGGCATTGGAGGCCTGAATGGTGGCCCCCCCGTTGTCACAGAGGAGCCGCACATAATATTAAATATGCAATGCTACAAAAGACTGTCAAAGATTGCAGATACTCTACTAGAGTTGGTCGGAGACATTGTGCTACAGTTCTGGTTGGAGACTGATGACAAGTTATAAAAGACTGTCAAAAAATGTGAATCTACTGCATGAGAATGCTAGAGATCATTACTATTACAGACCCTTTACAAATCAGTCATCCCACCACTGACTGCTGAGGTTCAAAGAACTGGCAAGCATCAAGGGGCCGCAGGCTATTGGTGGGGCATCGGGGCTCTATGCGATTGCAATGAGAACAGTTGGTATTCGGTATCACCAGGTGCATTGTCTTTGAGATGGAGCTTGGAGACAACAGGCTCCCTTAATGTTTCTGTCTACCAGGGCCACATCACACATAATTACGATCCTGCTCAAAACTTTGGTCCAATTGTCTCAATGCTCCAGACACCAAAACATTTAATAAACCTTGTGGGTGGTTCAGCTTATTATTTTCAGTTTTACATGGCGAGGATGAATCATCTGCTCCATACATCTCCTGCAAAGCCCAACAGCGAGGTTTGCCTGCCGTAGTCTGCGCCTCATCCACCTCCCACAAGTCCATAACGAAGTGTCGCTCTCTCACAGCTGACATTAACAATTATTTTATTTATGGAGATTCCATGGGGGGATTGTGACACCTTATTTGGCTTTGTAACATCAGCAGATGTTGGGCCAAACATGGAATTGTAATCGGGAAAATCGCAAAACTAAAGACATGAGATCACTGCGCTGCACGGCCAAGCAGATAGCACAGCCTGATATGTTGTGAGCCAACACCGGTGTTCCCCTGTATATACAGGGGGGAAAAATAATGATTTGATCCCTGCTGATTGTGAGTTTACAAAGAAATGAAGGGTCTATAATTTTTATCATAGGTGTATTTTATATGATAGAGACAGAATATCAACCAAAAATCCAGAAAAATCACATGATACAAATGTTATAAATGGAGTTACCGTTCAGTGAGTAAAATAAGTATTTGATCCCCTTCACAAAACATCACTTAGTAGTTGGTGGAGAAACCCTTGTTGGAGATCACAGAGGTCAGACGTTTCTTGTAGGTGGTGACCAGGTTTATACACATCTCAGGAGGGATTTTGCTCCACTCTTCTTTACAGATCTTCTCTAAATCTTTAAGGTTTCTTGGCTGTCTCTTGGCAACTCGAAGTTTCAGCTCCTCCATATATTTTCTATAGGATTAAGGTCTGGAAACTGGCTAGGCCACTTCATGTGCTTCTTCTTGAGCTGCTCCTTTGTTGCCTTGGCGGTATGTTTTGGGTCATTGTCATGCTGGAAGACCCATCCATGACCCATCTTCAGTGTTCTGGATGAGGGAAGAAGGTTCTCAGCCAAGATCTTACAATACATGGCCCCGCCCATTGGCCCCTCAATGCGGCAAAATCAGCCTGTAGCTTTAGCAGAGAAACTACCCCAAAGTATCATGTTTCCACCTCCGTGTGTGACTGTAGGAATGGTGTGTGACTGTAGGGATGGTGTGTGACTGTAGGGATGGTGTGTGACTGTAGGGATGATGTGTGACTGTAGGGATGATGTGACTGTAGGGATGGTGTGTGACTGTAGGGATGGTGTGTGACTGTAGGGATGGTGTGTGACTGTAGGGATGTGACTGTAGGGATGATGTGTGACTGTAGGGATGATGTGTGACTGTAGGGATGGTGTGTGACTGTAGGGATGGTGTGTGACTGTAGGGATGATGTGTGACTGTAGGGATGATGTGACTGTAGGGATGGGGTGTGACTGTAGGGATGATGTGACTGTAGGGATGATGTGACTGTAGGGATGATGTGTGACTGTAGGGATGATGTGTGACTGTAGGGATGGTGTGTGACTGTAGGGATGATGTGTGACTGTAGGGATGATGTGTGACTGTAGGGATGGTGTGTGACTGTAGGGATGATGTGTGACTGTAGGGATGATGTGTGACTGTAGGGATGATGTGTGACTGTAGGGATGGTGTGTGACTGTAGGGATGGTGTGTGACTGTAGGGATGGTGTGTGACTGTAGGGATGATGTGTGACTGTAGGGATGGTGTGTGACTGTAGGGATGATGTGTGACTGTAGGGATGATGTGTGACTGTAGGGATGAGGTGTGACTGTAGGGATGATGTGTGACTGTAGGGATGATGTGTGACTGTAGGGATGATGTGTGACTGTAGGGATGGTGTGTGACTGTAGGGATTATGTGTGACTGTAGGGATGGTGTGTGACTGTAGGGATGATGTGTGACTGTAGGGATTGTGTGTGACTGTAGGGATGATGATGTGACTGTAGGGATGGTGTGTGACTGTAGGGATGATGTGACTGTAGGGATGGTGTGTGACTGTAGGGATGATGTGTGACTGTAGGGATTGTGTGTGACTGTAGGGATGATGATGTGACTGTAGGGATGGTGTGTGACTGTAGGGATGATGTGACTGTAGGGATGATGTGTGACTGTAGGGATGGTGTGTGACTGTAGGGATGATGTGTGACTGTAGGGATGATGTGACTGTAGGGATGATGTGACTGTAGGGATGATGTGTGACTGTAGGGATGATGTGTGACTGTAGGGATTGTGTGTGACTGTAGGGATGATGATGTGACTGTAGGGATGGTGTGTGACTGTAGGGATGATGTGACTGTAGGGATGGTGTGTGACTGTAGGGATGATGTGTGACTGTAGGGATTGTGTGTGACTGTAGGGATGATGATGTGACTGTAGGGATGGTGTGTGACTGTAGGGATGATGTGACTGTAGGGATGATGTGTGACTGTAGGGATGGTGTGTGACTGTAGGGATGGTGTGTGACTGTAGGGATGATGTGACTGTAGGGATGATGTGACTGTAGGGATGATGTGTGACTGTAGGGATGATGTGTGACTGTAGGGATGATGTGTGACTGTAGGGATGATGTGACTGTAGGGATGATGTGTGACTGTAGGGATGATGTGTGTGACTGTAGGGATGGTGTGTGACTGTAGGGATGATGTGTGACTGTAGGGATGGTGTTCTTAGGATCAGGTTGAGAAAGATGAACCTTTAGTGCCGGTTCACACAGGGGCGACTTATCAGGTGACTTAGCCACCTGACAAGTCGCGTTCCATTTTATACTATGGAACCGTTCTAATAGGAACGACTCAAGACGCCCCGACATAGAAAAAGGTTCCTGTACTACTTTGGGACGACTTCAGGGTGACTTGCATTGACTTCTATACAGAAGTCATTTTGCAAGCCGCATCTGAAGTCGTGTGCAGATCGCCTTACGAAGTCGTGCTGCAAGTCGGGCTGCCCCTGTGTGTACCGGCACTAAGAGTACTGCTTTAAACATGATACAAAATGTATTTTAGTTTTAATATATTATTATAATATTAGTATATTATTATTATTATATTTAGTCAAACTGTTACTTTCTCTTTGCTCTTTCCTTTTTCCTGTATTTTGAATATCTGCGGTTTCCCTCAAGCTACATCCTGCTGTAAAGGGTCAACGTGACCCAAAAAACATATAGTTTTTAGTAATAACACACTTCTATGTAATCCAGATTTCACAATCAATCTAATGGCATAATTAATGAGTTGTTAACACTCTAATATACCTAAAATACGTCTAAAATGTATTTGTAGCACCCTTGTCCCTAGAATGGGGCTACAGGTAAATTTGGTGTGCCAGGTGGTAGTCAGCCTGGCCAATTGGTAGTATTTAGTGATTACATGACTTCTGTTAATTCCATTTTAGGTTGTGGCTTCTCCCTTCTGTCAGTAGGTGGTGCTGTTGCCTTAGATATTAGAGTGTTGAGCTACAGTGAAGTTCAGAAATTGATAAACATACCTTTCTCAGCCAATCATATTTGTGGCTATGCATGCTGGGAAAGGTTATTTAATGTCATGAAGTCAGGTGATCAGGCAGTGTGTTCCCGGTGGATGGTGTATATAGAGTTCCTGGCTGCTAGGCCCAAAGCCTGGGGCCCATCTAGGTGGCTGCCGGCTGCTGGGTCTAGCCAAGGCCTTTCCGGGTGTTCAAGTTTATGCAGAGAAAAGCCTGCCAAAGATCCGGTAACGATTCTAGAGGGATGGAGTTCTAAGGAAGCACCAGAGAGAAGGACCCTTCATGAGCAGGAGGCTGAGAAGTGGCTGGGACGACTTCAGAGAGAACTCATCCAAGGGAATCAGTGCATGAAGCAGAGAGTAAAGTTTAGTTGTTAGAGGAGAGAGCCTACAAAGTACAGATGTGCTGGTTCAGCTTAAAGGCTCTTATTCCTTTACTGCTGTCTGCCTTACTTCACCTATTTTTGTCTAAGGAGTCTGCCAGTTGCTGATCGTTACTAAGGGTGCCCTGTGCCCTATTTCCCTCTCTCCCATATTTTCCCTGTTCTGAGAAATAAACTTTTCTTTTTTGTTTAAGCATAAAAGTGACTGGCGTCCAACGTTCTTTCTGGTTCATATCCCACACCATGTCCGTAAAACTCTACCCTGAGGATGTATGTCAGCCTTCCCTACCCCCGGTAGACACCATTAGACTCCCGGAAAGTCGGGGTAGGAGCTCCATATTATTAATGATTATAGAAATAAATATCACTGCTTTGGTCAATAAAATAGAAACTGCTGAACGCTGGTCTTGTGTCAGTATTGTCAGTTTCTCTAGCATATGCTATACTTGGGTTTACCATAACTCTTCTCTTCTAGGATACGTGTGGCATCGAAATTTATCTTCAACAATAGTCAGAATTTTTCTTCCTCCAAACACGGCGAGTCGAGTTAATGCCAAAGAGCTGAATTTTGGTCTCCTCTGACCACAGAAATTTCTCCCAATCCTTCTCTGAATCATTTAGATGTTGATTGGTAGACTTCAGACGTTCCTCTACATGTGTCTTCCTGAGGAGGGGACCTTGCGGGGGCTGCAGGATTTCAATCCATGGTGGTGTATTGTGTCACCAATGGTTTGTTTGGTGACTGTGGTCCCAACTGCCTTGAGATCCTTCACAAGCTCCTCCCATGTAGTTCTGGGCGGATCCCTCACTTTTCTCATGACCATCCTCACCCCATGAGGAGAAACCTTCCATGGAGCTCCAGACTGAGGACGATTGATGGTTATTTTGTATTTCTTCCATTTGTAAATAATCGCTCCAACAGTTGTCTCCTCCTCACCAAGCTTCTTGCTGATGGTCTTGTAGCCCATTCCAGCCTTGTGCAGGTCTACAATCTTGTCCCTGACGTCCTCTGACAGATCTTTGGTCTTCCCCATGATGGTGAGGATTGGATGGAAGAAAGAGATTCTGTGGACAGGTTTCTTTTATACACATAACGAGTTGTCGTTAGGAGAACCTTCTTACATTGACAGGACTAATCTGTGTACCACATGAGCACCTCCGGTAGTGTCTGTGTATACTCCATATATACCCCCCATATATACTATATACACTCTCTATATACTCCATATATACTATATACACTCTCTATATACTCCATATATACCCCCCATATATACTATATACACTCTCTATATACTCCATATATACCCCCCATGTATACTATATACACTCTCTATATACTCCATATATACCCCCCATATATACTATATACACTCTCTATATACTCCATATATACCCCCCATGTATACTATATACACTCTATATATACTCCATATATATATACCACATGAGCAGCTACTGTAGCCAGTCTGTGGGGGCAGAATTATTGTTGGTTGGGGATCAAATAATGCAACTCCATTTATAACATTTGTATTATGTGTTTTCTGGATTTTTGGTTGATATTCTGTCTCTATCATATAAAATACACCTATGATAAAAATTATAGACCCTTCATTTCTATGCAAGGGGGCAAAACTTACACAATCTGCAAGGGAGTCCATCTTTATTTTCCCCCTCTGTATATCATTACAAGCTACGGTATACATAGAAGAAAGGTATTTATAACATAATTATCACCTAAAAATTCCAATCCATCTTATACTGGAGCATGTTCCAAAATTCACAGAACCATTTACACCAGTCCTTTTACCAAAGGAACATACAATTTAATGTCTCTACCACCAGGGGGGGAACTCCTGGGGACCTATGGCCTAGGGGGCAAACACAACCAACAAGCCCTTTTATGGTAGGAACAAATTTTGTGCAAAGTGTGCCGGGTTGCTGCATTTGGGGCATAGAGAAAGGTGGGTGTTCCTAAAGGTCAGTGGAGTAACTAGAATATTCAGGGCCCTGATGCAAGAGGCCATGAAGGGCCCCCCCGGCCGGGTCCCTTTCCTCTGAGCCCAGTGGCACCACGCCAGGGCCCGATCGCAATTGCCACCTTTGTGACCCTGGTAGATCCACCACTGGTGTCATTTTTATTATTTTATTTTTTTTTTTTTTTATTATTATTTTGTACAATTTTTTTTTAGGAGCCCCGTTGGGGGCTTTGGTGAAATATCCGGGGTCTAAACAGACCTCTGATGTGCCACCTTTTGAGACAGAGAAAGGATATTGAGGAGCTGCACAGATCAAATAGACAGGAAGAGCTCTGTACAGAGCTTCCTGTTCATTCACAAACTGAAGCATAATAAACACTGTTTACTATGTTTTAGTTTTGAATGGATAGAGTCAGCGATCGATAGCGATCACTGACTCTATTCTTTCAGGCAAGGAAAGGGCTGGTAGATGACACATTTACCAGCCCCTTCCCCACTATCCAGGAGAGAGGGGAGGGGGGGGGCAGCAGAGCTGCAGGGGAGGAGGGGGGCAGTAGATAGCACGGGAGGGGGGATGGCAAAGAGCACAGGATGGGTGGGGCAGGAGAAAGAAGTTGGACAAGAGGAGCGGTGGGGGCGGCTGCATGTAGAAGTACCGATCCCTCCTTTTTCCTCCTGCACCCTCTAAATGCCTGCAGGGAGAGGAGGAGAAGCAGGCTTTCAGCAGCTGCAGAAGGAAAACAGAGATATCGGTTCCTATATCTGCAACCGCCCCCCGCTGCACCTCCTATCCAGGTGTACAGGTGGGCGGCATAGGCCCTCTGTAGCATGGAGCTGGGTCACAATTGCAACCCCTGTAGATACGCCCCTGCTAAAGGTCATGGTTTATTGTGACACACCCCTACACACCTTCCAGGGTTAGCATGTTTTGAAGCTCTTGGCGTTCATTCATATGACATCTCAGAGTTTCAAATGAAGTTGGTGATGGAAGACTTACCTCTATCAGATGCCTCAATCGTAGGTCTAAACAGGGAAGAGGTAGCTATGTAATGCCCAACATACGCTACTAACTGCAGATCCTGGTCTGTTATCTGATTGGTGAAATATCTCCACTCAGGGCCACCCGTCCACCTGGTCTAAAGGGGTAAATGCTCCCCTGCCCTTCAGCCCAGTCCTCCCCTGTCAACCCCCAAAGGACAAAATCAAGGGCTAGTTCTGTAATTTGACTGACCAAGCAGTATATTAAGGGAAAAGAACTAGAGCAAACTCATGCGATAATGGGAAGAACCGGTCCCTGGGGGGATTTAAAGCCAGGCTGCTTCCAGCTTTGCTAAGCTCTTCACAACATATATCATTTAATGACCTTAATGTTATCTGACAGACGAATGCTCATATACTCACCAGAATTTGATGATTATGCCAGTAGCCACCAACACAATAAGCACAGAGATCACAATGGTGACGTAAAGTTGAGGGTCAGTCCCTGGAGAGAGAGAGAGAAAACTGATGTATGAGACTGTAGGATGTTTAGATTTTTGACACTTTGTCAACACACTACTGACCTTCTTGTAGTGGGGGAAATCCATGAGGTCTCAGAGTGGTAGGTACCCCTTTCAGGTCCAGTCCTCGTGCTGGTTCGCCATCCCCCAAGCCCCACTCGCGATGGTAGTAAGGACGAGGGGTGGAAGAAGCCGAACTTTGTGCCCCTTCCTCATCTGCGACGGTTGGGTCCCACAAGATGGCCCAAGGGTATTGCGAAGGGAGAACCGCTCCTTCCAGGGCAACAGGAAAGAACAGGCTGGACGCTTCAGACTGACGTTTGCCCCGTGTGGGCACAGATTGCTGATGGGGGTGCTGGGTGTTCCTGTGGGGGAAGTATGTGATCTTTGGTGGCACATTCTGTGACTGAACTATGGGGAAAACAAGCTGAGTACTGGAAATGTGGGAATTTCCTGAGGGTTGTTTAGTAGGATGGAAGGAGGTGTGTAAATGCTGGTGGGCAGCTTGGTGGGGAGAGGATGTTGGGCGTATTGCCCCATGGTGGTGAAATTTTGTGGGGTGTAGGGGTCGAGGAAGTGAAGAACATGTGCTTGAAAGAAGTAAAGAATAGAAAATGCAGTAGATGAAACCACAGCCAGACCTGAGAGAAAAGGGGGGGAGGGGGGGAGTTAGTACATTTAGTAGACACTGACTCTTATCCCATCCCTCCATTAGTTCTCTAACATTGTTCTTTAGTTGGCACTTGTCCATAATGTCTGGCTATCCTCAACTTGTCCTTCAGCTGTCTGCTGTCATTCATTTCTTCGCACACAAACCTCATCTAAAAATAATTGAATGCCTTCATAAATTTTGAGCTGGTGGAAGCGGCTGCTTCCCCGTTCACTGAGCAGCCTAACAATCTTATTAAATACATTGTACCATTGTATCGCTGAACAATGCACATTTTACCCTTGCCTCCCCATAGGCTGCAATGTCCTGTGTGTTCTATCATTTGCTTTCCCGAAATCTTTACATTCTACCATTCTTCTCCGCACACCCCACGTTCTAACATTGCTTTCCTTCAGGTCACACATCGGAACGTTGCTTACCCACATACTGTACACTCCAATATTGCTTTCCTGCACACTGTATACTCAAACATTGCTTTCCCAAACACTATACATTCTAATATTGCTTTCCTGCACATGGAAGACTCTAACATTGCTTTTCCACATGCTGTACATTCTAACATTGCTTTCCCGAAAACTCTAAATTATAACATTGCTTTCCAACACATTGAACACTAACACCACATTTTCACACTCCGTACACTCCAACATTGCTCTCCAGCACACCGTACACTCGGACATTGCTTTCCTACACACCGTACACTCGGACATTGCTTTCCTGCACACCGTACACTCGGACATTGCTTTCCTACACACCGTACACTCGGACATTGCTTTCCTGCACACTGTACACTCAAAACATTGCTTTCCTGCACACCGTACACTCGGACATTGCTTTCCTGCACACCCTACACTCAAAACATTGCTTTCCTGCACACCGTACACTCGGACATTGCTTTCCTGCACACCGTACACTCGAACGTTGCTTTCCTGCACACCGTACACTTGAACATTGCTTTCCTGCACACCGTACACTCGGACATTGCTTTCCTGCACACCGTACACTCGGACATTGCTTTCCTGCACACTCGAAAATTGCTTTCCTGCACACCGTACACTCGGACATTGCTCTCCCGCACACCAAACACTCGGACATTGCTCTCAAGCACACCGTACACTCAAACATTGCTTTCCTGCACACCTTACACTCGGACATTGCTCTCCAGCACACTGTACACTTGAACATTGCTTTCCTGCACACCGTACACTCGAACGTTGCTTAACGGCACACCGTACACTCGAACGTTGCTTTTCTGTACACCGTACACTTGAACATTGCTTTCCTGCACACCGTACACTCGGACATCGCTTTCCTGCACACCGTACACTCGAACATTGCTTTCCTGCACTCCATACACTTGAACGTTGCTTTCCTGCACACTGTACACTCGAACATTGCTTTCCTGCACACCGTACACTTGAACATTGCTTTCCTGCACTCCATACACTCGAACGTTGCTTTCCTGCACACAGTACACTCGAACATTGCTTTCCTGCACACCGTACATTTAAACATTGCTTTCCTGCACACTGTACACTCGGACATTGCTTTCCTGCACACCGTACACTCGGACATTGCTTTCCTGCACACCGTACACTCGAACATTGCTTTCCTGCACACCGTACACTCGAACATTGCTTTTCTGCACACTGTACACTCTGACATTGCGTTCCTGCACACTGTACACTTGGACATTGCTTTCCTGCACACCATACACTCGAACATTGCTTTCCTGTACACTGTATACTCAAACTTTGCATTTTCACACACTGTACATTCTAATATTACTTTTCTAAAAAAAAAACTCCAAATTATAGTATTGCTTTCCAACACATTGAACACTAAAACATCACATTTTCACATATTGTACACTCGAACATTGCTTTCCTGCACACTGTACACTCCAACATTACTTTCCTGCACACTGTACACTCGGACATTGTTCTCTTCTGCACACCGTACACTCGAACATTGCTTTCCTGCACTCCATACACTCGAACGTTGCTTTCCTGCACACTGTACACTCGAACATTGCTTTCCTGCACACCGTACACTTGAACATTGCTTTCCTGCACTCCATACACTCGAACGTTGCTTTCCTGCACACCGTACACTTGAACATTGCTTTCCTGCACTCCATACACTCGAACGTTGCTTTCCTGCACACAGTACACTCGAACATTGCTTTCCTGCACACCGTACATTTGAACATTGCTTTCCTGCACACTGTACACTCGGACATTGCTTTCCTGCACACCGTACACTCGAACATTGCTTTCCTGCACACCGTACACTCGAACATTGCTTTCCTGCACTCCATATACTCGAACGTTGCTTTCCTGCACACCGTACACTCGAACGTTGCTTTTCTGCACACCGTACACTCTGACATTGTGTTCCTGCACACTGTACACTCGGACATTGCTTTCCTGCACACCATACACTCGAACATTGCTTTCCTGTACACTGTACACTCCAACATTACTTTCCTGCACACCGTAC
The DNA here is from genome assembly GCA_037952925.1 of Lithobates clamitans. Taxonomy (NCBI): domain Eukaryota; kingdom Metazoa; phylum Chordata; class Amphibia; order Anura; family Ranidae; genus Lithobates; species Lithobates clamitans. The sequence goes on from JBBGZY010002320.1 coordinate 437,140, forward strand.
ACTCGGACATTGCTCTCCTGCACACCGTACACTCGAACATTGCTTTCCTGCACACTGTACACTCCAACATTACTTTCCTGCACACCGTACACTCAGACATTGCTTTCCTGCACACCGTACACTCGGACATTGCTTTCCTGCACAACGTACACTCAAAACATTGCTTTCCTGCACACCGTACACTCGGACGTTGCTTAACGGCACACCGTACACTCGAACGTTGCTTTTCTGCACACCGTACACTTGAATATTGCTCTCCAGCACACCGTACAATTTAACATTGATCTCCTTAATGCTGCTTACTCACACACTGTACACTTTCAACATAAAAAATAAAAATGAAATGTGCCTGCACAACAATCATTAATCATAAAGTATTCATATCCCTTAAAATTTTCCACATTTTGTCATGTTACAACCAAAAACATTAAGGTTTGTTATTGGGATTTTATTTGATAGATCAACACAAAGTGGCACATAATTGCGAAGTGGAAGGAAAATGATAAATGATACAAATAAATATGTGAAAAGTGTGGGGGGCATTTGTAGCCCCCTTTACTCTGATACCCCTAACTAAAATCTAGTGGAACCAATTGCCTTCAGAAGTCACCTAATTAGTAAATAGAGTCCACCTGTGTGTCATTTAATCTCAGTATAAATACAGCTATTCTGTGAAGCCCTCAGAGGTTTGTTAGAGAACCTTAGTGAACAAACAGCATCATGAAGGCCAAGGAACACACCAGACAGGTCAGGGATAAAGTTGTGGAGAAGTATAAAGCAGGGTTAGGTTATTAAAAAAATCCCAAGCTTTGATCATCTCACAGAGCTCTGTTCAATCCATCATCGGAAAATGGAAAGAGTATGGCACAACTGCAAACCTACCAAGACATGGCCGTCCACCTAAACTGACCGGCCGGGCAAGGAGAGCATTCATCAGAGAAGAGCCAAGAGGTCCATGGTAACTCTGGAGGAGCTGCAGAGATCCACAGCTCAGGTGGGAGAATCTGTCCACAGGACAACTATTAGTCGTGTTCTCCACAAATCTGCCCTTTATGGAAGAGTGACAAGAAGAAAGACATTGGTGAAAGAAAGTCATAAGAAGTCCTGTTTGTAGTTTGTGAGAAGCCATGTGGAGGACACAGCAAATATGTGGAAGAAGGTGACCTGGTCAGATGAGACCAAAATTCAACTTTATGGCCTAAATGTAAAACGCTATGTGTGGGGAAAACTAACACTGCACATCACCCAGAACCCACCATCCCCACCGTGAAACATGGTGGTGGCAGCATCATGTGGTGGGGATTGTTTTCTTCAGCAGGGACAGGGAAGCTGGTCAGAGTTGATGGGAAGATGGATGGAGACAAATACAGGACAATCTTAGAAGAAAACCTGTTAGAGTCTACAAAAGACTTGAGACCGGGGCGGAGGTTCACCTTCCAGCAGGACAACGACCCGAAACATCCAGCCAGAGCTACAATGGAATGGTTTAGATCAAAGCATATTCATGTGTTAGAATGGCCCAGTCACAGTCCAGACCTAAATCACATTGAGAATCTGTGGCAAGACTTGAAAATTGCTGTTCACAGACGCTCTCCATCCAATCTGACAGAGCTTGAGATATTTTACAAAGAAGAATGGGCAGAAATGTCCTCTCTAGATGTGCAAAGCTGGTAGAGACATCCCCAAAAAGACTTGTAGAGAAAGGGGGTTCTACAAAGTATTGACTCCGGGGGGCGCCATACAAATGTCCCCCCCCCCCCCACACACACACACTTTTCACATATTTATTTGTATCATTTATCATTTTCCTTCCACTTCCCAATTATGTGACACTTTGTGTTGATCTATCACATAAAATCCCAATAAAATACATTTACATTTTTTGGTTGTAACAAAATGTGGAGAATTTCAAGGGGTATGAATACTTTTTTTCAGGGCACTGTAAGGGGAGATTTACTAAAACTGATGCACTCAGAATCTAATGCAGCTGTGCATGGCAGCCAATCAGCTTCTGACTTCAGCTTGATCAATTAAACTTTGACAATAAAATCTGGAAGCTGATTGGTTTCTATGCAGAGCTGCACCAGGTTTTGCTCAATGCAGTTTTAGTAAATCTCCCCTTCTGTGCATCACTCACAGAACTTAGACTTCATCAAATAAACAATAATCTCTGGAGGGTGGAGTCTACAGAGTGACATCATCAGGCCCGCCGGCTCGGCTGTGGTGAGTGAGCAGCGGTTCTAATACATGTCATTGCCCGAGGCTGTTCCTGAACTCCAGGGAAGTGTTTGCATTTGATGTTACATGCTGGTGCTCTCTGTATTTATAGGAGTAAACTTGATGCTTGGCTATCTTTTAAAAATGTCTTTAAAACAGAGAGCATTAGATGTGGTTTTATTTTTTTGAGGGACAGTTGTGGAGTTTGATCGAAAAAAAAACCTTATGGATGTGCCTGGAATATCCTTTCTGGGCAAGATCCTAGTTTCCGTTGTGGGTGGAGACATGGAGCAACGTTCTGCTCAGACCATACACTACCCGTTTTGACCTCTTTTACATCTGAAGTCAGTTCCAAGGTGAGCATGTAGGCAAGGGGTAGAGAGTTGTGTGGGTGGTAGTCACGTCCTCCATGTTTCACTCCTCGTTGGGTGCCAAGCAAGGGTCACGTGAGAGGCCTACCCCTGGGGTGATTTCTTCTGGGCTACGCTAGGCACTTTGTGTAGGGTCACTTTACCACACATGGAGTACCTTTTGCTTCGTGCCAATTTCCTCAATGGCCTGGGACAAGGCTGAGGCTGCCATGGGGTAATACTCAACCTTAAGGTGGCCTCTACTACTAGAGATGAATGTACACCTTGTACACTGGCACTGCAACAGTTCTCCAGTTAACTGTCGGTTCCCTGTGACAATGTACACCTTCACTGTAACTTGCATTTTGGAGGGACACGCTGAGCCAATGTTCACATCCATCTGTCCAGCGTTTTCCGCTGCCATTCCCCAGTAGTGTGGTGGGCCCCGCCATGCACTTTGCACGGGCTCCACATCTGCACCCAACTTAACTCTTGAACCTCCGTACAGGATGAGAACCTCTGCGGTGGAAATCCACTCTTTTTGCTCAGGGGGACAGACCGCTGGCGGAAGGAGTGCCGACAACATTTCCCTCGCTGCTAGAGACCAGTGCACTCCTAACCCCAATATCAGGTACTGTACTCTGTGGCTTCTGCTGGATTTTGCTTCTAATCCCCTTGTGGAGGCTTCTATTTGTAGATGGACATTTTATGGTTACACAACCTTGCATTAATCTTTTTATATGGACTATGAACTGAAGGACTTATAAATAAATGGTTGTGGAACGAATCATCTGAGTTTCTATTATTTCTTATGGGGAAATTTGCTTTGATATACAAGTGTTTTGGATTACAAGCTTGTTTCCTGGAACGAACTATGCTCGCAATCCAAGGTTTTACTGTACATGCTATCGAAAGGCTGCATTTCTGTTTGTTTCTGTTAAAACTTCTGTTACCCTGAGCAACCACTTTTGTCTTCACTCTACTCCATTCCCCAACAATGTCTTCATACCCCAATGCGCTTAAGACCCACTTGGTGAACCACATGTGCTGGGCCCCTGGGTTCTGGACCACGGCCCCTTTTATACCTCATGGGACCAGTAGGTCGGACCCAAAGACACCCGCCAAAAAGCAAAGAACCGGCAAAGGCATTAACTCCTACCCTCCCAGCCGGGACAACGCCTAACTGGCTAACCCTTACAAGCAGGCTCACAATTAGTGCACAAAGTGGTGTTGGAAGAGGAGTTCACGTTGAATGTTGTGAAGGTCACTATTGACTTTTGATGCACATTAATTTGGGGGAATTTATGAACTGGTTATTTGCATGATTTTATCACTATAACTATGCAATGTTGGAGTTATAGAATATCTATGATATCATGAATTTATATTATTGGTTTTATACAAATATTTTTTTTGTTTTTGGGAGCCCATTATTTTCTTGGTTAGTCCTTACTGCAGCCTATAGCGAGCTGGTCACCTCTGACCATTTGAACCTCTCCTCTTTCCAGCAGTCAGTTTATAGGTGCTCAAGATTTTTTACCTTGTATTAAAGCTAAGTTGCTCCCATTTGAAACCAGTATTTGAGGATCCTAAAAATAAACGACTGGAGATACTCTTCAAATACATGTTTTCCATGGCAGTCCCTGCATTGTACGTTTATGGTAACAAGGGGCGTAACATAGGCGGACTAATTCTAATCAGAACTCGAAAGAATGCAAACATGTCATGAAAAAAAAGAAGAAAACATTATTAGTGCCGTGTGCAATACATACAAAATAGAATACAATTATATACAGACTTACACATTTCCTTTTTTTTTTTTTTTGAGCCTGTAAAGCATTGCACCGGTGATCAGTAGATTGCTGGTACCATGCAGGTCTCCAGCAGATCTGCCAGTGTTTCTGTGAGCCTGTATATCCCGTACCGGTAAGCAGATACAATCTGATTGGAAGAGAGAATGAGCTACCATGGCGCTACAAGCTGACTACTAGCTGTCAGATCGGTGATCGTGGAGGAGCCGGGGCCAGTCCGTTTTTTTAACATGTTACATCCTGAATATGGGTGTAACATGTTATGAAAGGGGAACTTATCTTTATCTTAGTCCTTATCTTTAGTCACTTATCTTTATCTTTAGTCACTTATCTTTATCTTAGTCTTTATCTTTAGTCACTTATCTTTATCTTTATCCTGATCACTGCCACACCAATCCCAGGAGAACCACAGTGACTGTTTTGCTCACCTTCTGTTCAGCCTATGGGGGGGGGGGGGGGGGCAGTAATAGGCAGTATAAACAGAGATAAATGTGTGATGCCGTGAATATGTCATTTGGGCTGCTGCTGTAGTGCAAGGTGAAAAAACCCCAAATGATGAAAGATAAATGTTCTACTTAGCGCTGCTCCTGTAAACAATAAACACTAAGAAAATGTCTGATAATAATAATACAGTGCCTACATCAATGGCACAATATTACTTAACAATAGTATAGAGTGCTCAGTGCAATTATAGTGCAAACTGACGTGGCCAACGAGAAGAATAAAAAAACCAAGGAAATTTGTAAGTTCTGTATATAATTGTATTCTATTTTGTATTTTCAGTACATGTTTACATTCTTTCCAGTCCTGATTAGAATTAGCCTGCCTATGTTACGCCCCTTGTTACCATAAACGTACAATTGTAATATTATTGTGATACCTACGTAATCATGTGTATAAAAACCTTCAATTGTGTCATAATAAAGCAGAACAGTTATTTGGAAAGATGCTGAGCGTATCTTTTGTGTCTGTTTCCTACTGCAGTAGTTATTATTAATTTGGAACCACTAAACAATATGAGGATAGGAGTGGCCTATCTATAAAATGGCCAGGTCACACCCCAACATTGCTTCTGGCACAGTGTACACCCCAACATTGCTTCTGGCACAGTGTACACCCCAACATTGCTTCTGGCACAGTGTACACCCCAACATTGCTTCTGGCACAGTGTACACCCCAACATTGCTTCTGGCACAGTGTACACCCCAACATTGCTTCTGGCACAGTGTATACCCCAACATTGCTTCTGGCACAGTGTACACCCCAACATTTCTTCAGGCATTGCGTGCACCCCAACATTGCTTCTGGCACAGTGTACACCCCAACATTGCTTCTGGCATTGCGTGCACCCCAACATTGCTTCTGGCACAGTGTACACCCCAACATTGCTTCTGGCACAGTGTACACCCCAACATTGCTTCTGGCATTGCGTGCACCCCAACATTGCTTTCCCGCACCTGGTCATCGCTTTCCTGAAAACTGTACACCCCAACATTGTTTTCTCACACACCTTACTTTTTAACATTGCTTTCGGGCACACTGTACACTCATACATTGCTTCTGTACACTCTAGTATTGCTCTCCCACAGATTGTACACTCTAATGTTGCTTTCCTGTACAATGTTGCTTTCCCACGCACTGAACAATTTAACGATGCTTTTGCACACACTTTACACTCTAATGCCCCGTACACACAGTCAGATTTTCAGATGGAAAATGTGTGATAGGACCTTGTTGTCGGAATTTCCGATCGTGTGTACACAAATCCGACGCACAAAGTGCCACGCATGCTCAGAATAAATAAAGAGATGAAAGCTATTGGCCACTGCCCCGTTTATAGTCCCGACGTACGTGTTTTACGTCACTGCGTTCAGAATGATCGGATTTTCCGACAACTTTGTGTGACCGTGTGTATGCAAGACAAGTTTGAGCCAACATCCATCGGAAAAAATCCTAGGATTTTGTTGTCGGAATGTCCGATCAATGTCCGATCAATGTCCGATCAGTGTCCGATCAATGTCCAATCAATGTCCGATCAATGTCCGATCAATGTCCGATCAATGTCTGATCAATGTCCGATCAATGTCCGATCAATGTCCGATCAGTGTGTACGGGGCATAACATTGCTTTCTTACACACTTTACATTCTAGCATTCCTTGTTTGCACAATTTGCACTCTAATGCCACGTACACACGATCGGACATTCCGACAACAAAATCCATGGATTTATTTCCGGCGGATGTTGGCTCAAACTTGTCTTGCATACACACGGTCACACAAAGTTGTCGGAAATTCCGAATGTCAAGAACGCAGTGACCTACAACACGTACGACGAGCCGAGAAAAATGAAGTCCAATAGCCAGTGCGGCTCTTCCGCTTGATTCCGAGCATGCGTGGAACTTTGTGCGTCGGACTTGTCTACACACGATCGGATTTTCCGACAACGGAATTTGTTGTCGGAAAATTTGAGATCCAGATCGGAATTTCCGACAACAAGCTCCCGTCAAACATTTGTTGTCAGAAATTCTTTGTATTTCTGGCACATTGATTTCTGGCACATTGTACACTCACACACTGCTTTTACATACACTGTACACTCACACACTGCTTTTTACATACATTGTACACTCACACACTGCTTTTACATACACTGTACACTCACACACTGCTTTTACATACATTGTACACTCACACACTGCTTTTACATACATTGTACACTCACACACTGCTTTTACATACACTGTACACTCACACACTGCTTTTACATACATTGTACACTCACACACTGCTTTTACATACACTGTACACTCACACACTGCTTTTACATACACTGTACACTCACACACTGCTTTTACATACATTGTACACTCACACACTGCTTTTACATACATTGTACACTCACACACTGCTTTTACATACATTGTACACTCACACACAGCTTTTACATACACTGTACACTCACACACTGCTTTTTACATACATTGTACACTCACACACTGCTTTTACATACATTGTACACTCACACACTGCTTTTACATACATTGTACACTCACACACTGCTTTTACATACACTGTACACTCACACACTGCTTTTTACATACATTGTACACTCACACACTGCTTTTACATACATTGTACATTCTCACACACTGCTTTTACATACATTGTACAGTCACACACTGCTTTTACATACACTGTACATTCTCAAACACTGCTTTCACATACATTGTACACTCACACACTGCTTTTACATACACTGTACACTCACACACTGCTTTTACATACATTGTACACTCACACACAGCTTTTACATACATTGTACATTCTCACACTGCTTTTACATACATTGTACATTCACACACTGCTTTTACATACATTGTACATTCTCACACACTGCTTTTACATACATTGTACAGTCACAAACTGCTTTTACATACATTGTACATTCTCACACTGCTTTTACATACATTGTACACTCACACACTGCTTTTACATACATTGTACATTCTCACACTGCTTTTACATACATTGTACACTCACACACTGCTTTTACATACATTGTACACTCACACACTGCTTTTACATACATTGTACACTCACACACTGCTTTTACATACATTGTACAATCACACACAGCTTTTACATACATTGTACACTCACACACTGCTTTTACATACACTGTACATTCTCACACACTGCTTTTACATACATTGTACATTCTCACACACTGCTTTTACATACATTGCACAGTCACAAACTGCTTTTACATACACTGTACATTCTCACACACTGCTTTTACATACATTGTACAGTCACACACTGCTTCTACATACATTGTACACTCACACACTGCTTTTACATACATTGTACATTCTCACACACTGCTTTTACATACATTGTACACTCACACACTGCTTTTACATACATTGTACAGTCACACACTGTTTTTACATACATTGTACACTCACAAACTGCTTTTACATACATTGTACAGTCACACACTGCTTCTACATACATTGTACACTCACACACTGCTTTTACATACATTGTACATTCTCACACACTGCTTTTACATACATTGTACAGTCACACACTGCTTCTACATACATTGTACACTCACACACTGCTTCTACATACATTGTACACTCACACACTGCTTTTACATACATTGTACATTCTCACACACTGCTTTTACATACATTGTACAGTCACACACTGCTTCTACATACACTGTACACTCACACACTGCTTTTACATACACTGTACATTCTCACACACTGCTTTTACATACATTGTACATTCTCACATTGCTTTCCTGCACACTTTACATTCTAAAATGTATTTCCCAAACATCACACATTTTCATTTTGCTCCCCTGTGTACTATACATGCTTCACTGTACACAGTACATTCTAACATTGTCTCCCCACTTTCTGTACATTCTCACACTCTGTACATTGTAAGTCTGAATGCTGCTTTCTCATATACAGTACACAATATATACTATTGCTTTCCCATACACCATACATTGCTCACCCTTTACATACTCTAGCACTGCCGCTCTGTTCATTCTAACATTGTTTCCCTACCATGTAAACCTCCCATTGCTGCTTCCCTGCCTACCTTCTATTCTCACATTGCTTCCCTACAACCACCTGACTCGGCTAACATTGCTTACTTACACATACACACTGCTTCTTTATAATATTGCCTCCCTACATACTTTACATTGTAACATTATACCATTTTTTTTTTTTGGTTGCTCTCCTGCAGATTTGTCTCTATACATTATAGCCTCGCTCCCCTTGTTCTCGACACGTCCAAACTTTGCTTCCCCCGTAAACAGCCCAGGATTGCTTCTCTACCCCTCATGTATTCTGATATCGCTTTCTCCCACACTGCACATTCTATAGCGGCTTTCCATCCTGTAAATCTTCTGGCATCCCTTCCCACACTAGCTGTGATTGCAGTGTATATATTGTAATAAGTGTACCCACATTTCACACTCTAGCAGCACTAATTGCTGCCTTTTATATTGTAATACTTCTTTCCCACAGTGTACAGTCTAGCACAGATGATAGTATATGTATTGTAATCTTGCTTCCCTGCACTGAACGCATTGGAAGTCTACTTTCCCACGCACTGTTGCTCCCCGGCACACGGAGGATTGCAGCATTGCCTTCCTATACGCTGCCCATGGTAACAGTGCTCCCCTAACACCGACCATTCATAAAAAGATAATGGACAGGGTGGAAGTTCTAATATTGCTTCTCAGTGCGCCGAGCTTTCTATTGACGATTCCCCGTGCACTCTTTATTCTGCCATTGCTTTCTCGTATTTTCTAATATTATCCCATTACAGTGGCCATTTTACAATGCCTCACCTAGGCTGCAAGTGATGATCTTTCTCCATAAGTGAATGCCGTTTCCCAATACAATGAGCATTCCTATATCTGTCCTTGCCTTCTGTATCCATGTTCTGCTCTTTACAACAATGCTTTTCTGTATATAGTACATAAAGACTCTCCATATAGTGACTATGCAACCTTTGTTTGTTTCCCTCATTGAATGTTCTAGCACTGCTCCTTCATGAAATGTAAGTTCAACATTATTCCGGCAGAAACCAAACCATTCTAACCTCCATTTCCCATACATCTCATGTATTCTTTCTTTCAAACTGACCACTCTTCTATTTCTTTCCTAAATGGAGAATATAACAGTCCTTCAAAAAACAATGACCATTCTAGAATTGCTTGCCACTAAATTAAGCATTCTAAGATTGCTTCCCTTCCGTATTGAGCATCAGCCCATTCTAACACTGCAAGATCGCAGCATTGGTGGCCAGTAAACCAAAGATGCTGGTATTGCTTGCCTCTAAACTAACCACATTGCTTGCCTCTAAACTAACCACAACGCTTGCCTCTAAACTAAACACATTGCTTGCCTCTACACTAAACACATTGCTTGCCTCTACACTAAACACATTGCTTGCCTCTACACTAAACACATTGCTTGCCTCTACACTAAACACATTGCTTGCCTCTACACTAAACACATTGCTTGCCTCTACACTAAACACATTGCTTGCCTCTACACTAAACACATTGCTTGCCTCTACACTAAACACATTGCTTGCCTCTACACTAAACACATTGCTTGCCTCTACACTAAACACATTGCTTGCCTCTACACTAACTACATTGCTTGCCTCTAAACTAAACCCAACGCTTGCCTCTAAACTAAACCCGTTGCTTGCCTCTAAACTAACCACATTGCTTGCCTCTAAACTAAACTAAACTAAACTAAACTAACTTGCCTCTAAGCTAAACACATTGCTTGCCTCTAAACTAAACACATTGCTTGCCTCTAAACTAAACACAACGCTTGCCTCTAAACTAAACACGTTGCTTGCCTCTAAACTACACACATTGCTTGCCTCTAAACTACACACATTGCTTGCCTCTACACGAAACACATTGCTTGCCTCTGCACTAAACACATTGCTTGCCTCTACACTAACCACATTGCTTGCCTCTAAACTAAACACAACGCTTGCCTCTAAACTAAGCACAACACTTGCCTCTAAACTACACACAATGCTTGCCTCTAAACTAAACACATTGCTTGCCTCTAAACTAAACACAACACTTGCCTCTAAACTACACACAATGCTTGCCTCTAAACTAAACACATTGCTTGCCTCTAAACTAAACACAACACTTGCCTCTAAACTACACACAATGCTTGCCTCTAAACTAAACACATTGCTTGCCTCTAAACTAAACACAACACTTGCCTCTAAACTACACACAATGCTTGCCTCTAAACTAAACACATTGCTTGCCTCTACACTAAACACGTTGCTTGCCTCTAAACTACATACAATGCTTGCCTCTACACTAAACACATTGCTTGTCTCTACACTAAACACAACGCTTGCCTCTAAACTACACACATTGCTTGCCTCTAAACTAAACACAACACTTGCCTCTAAACTACACACAATGCTTTTACATTGCTTGCCTCTGATCTGAACACCCTAACATTGCTTTCTTTTAAAACAATCAGTCTACTATTGCTTGCCTCTAGACTAAACACTCTAATATGCTTTCCACCAAAATTAACATTCTAGCATTGCTTGCCTCTAAACACTTATTGCTTGCCAGCGAAGCAAACTTGCTACCATTGCTTTCTTCTAAACCAAACAGTTGCTTGCCTCTAAACTGAGCATTTCAACATTGCTTGGCTCTGCACTGAATAATACCACATTGTGCGCCTCTAAACCGAGCATTCTAACATTATTCTTGCTTGCCTCTGAACTGAACATTCAAACATTGCTTGTTCCAGACTGAACATGCTAATGTTGCTTTCTTCTAAACCAGTCTAACATTGCTTGTCTCTAAACTAAACTTTCTAGCATTGCTTTCTTCTGAACGTAACAAGCTAACATTTCTTGCCTCTGAACGTAACATGCTAACATTGCTTGTCTCTGAACGTAACATACTAACATTGCTTGCCTCTGAACGTAACATGCTAACATTGCTTGCCTCTGAACGTAACATGCTAACATTGCTTGCCTCTGAACGTAACATGCTAACATTGCTTGCCTCTGAACTGAACACCCCAACATTGCTTTCTTTTCAATCAAGTAGTCTAACATTACTTGCCTCTTGGCTAAACACTCTAATATGTCTTCCACTGAAATTAGCATTCTAGCATTGCTTGCCTCTTAACACTTATTGCTTGCCAGTGATGTGGACTTGCTACCGATGTTTGACTATAAACTGAACATGCTAACATTACATAGTTACATAGTAGGTGAGGTTGGAAAAAGACACAAGTCCATCAAGTCCAACCTATGTGTGTGATTATGTGTCAGTATTACATTACATATCCCTGTATGTTGTGGTCATTCAGGTGATTATCTAATAGTTTCTTGAAACTATCAATGCTCCCCGCTGAGACCACCGCCTGTGGAAGGGAATTCAACATCCTTGCCGCTCTTACAGTAAAGAACCGTCTAGTTTAAGGTTAAACCTCTTTTCTTCTAATTTTAATGAGTGGCCACGTGTCTTGTTAAACTCCCTTCCGCTGAAAACTTTTGTGGGGTCACCAGTCCGGTATTTGTATATCGTGGGGTCACCAGTCCGGTATTTGTATATTGTGGGGTCACCAGTCCGGTATTTATATATTGTGGGGTCACCAGTACGGTATTTGTATATTGTGGGGTCACCAGTCTGGTATTTATATATTGTGGGGTCACCAGTCCGGTATTTGTATATTGTGGGGTCACCAGTCCGGTATTTGTATATTGTGGGGTCACCAGTCCGGTATTTATATATTGTGGGGTCACCAGTCCGGTATTTGTATATTGTGGGGTCACCAGTCCGGTATTTGTATATTGTGGGGTCACCAGTCCGGTATTTCTCTATTGTGGGGTCACCAGTCCGGTATTTATATATTGTGGGGTCACCAGTCCGGTATTTCTCTATTGTGGGGTCACCAGTACGGTATTTGTATATTGTGGGGTCACCAGTCCGGTATTTGTATATTGTGGGGTCACCAGTCCGGTATTTATATATTGTGGGGTCACCAGTCCGGTATTTATATATTGTGGGGTCACCAGTCCGGTATTTGTATATTGTGGGGTCACCAGTCCGGTATTTGTATATTGTGGGGTCACCAGTCCGGTATTTATACAATGAAATCATATCCCCTCTCAAGCGTCTCTTCTCCAGAGAGAATAAGTTCAGAGCTCACAACCTTTCCTCATAACTAAGATCCTCCAGACCCTTTATTAGCTTTGTTGCCCTTCTTTGTACTCACTCCATTTCCAGTACATCCTTCCTGAGGACTGGTGCCCAGAACTGGACAGCATACTCCAGGTGCGGCCGGACCAGAGTCTTGTAGAGCGGGAGAATTATTGTTTTATCTCTGGAGTTGATCCCCTTTTAATGCCAATATTCTGTTTGCTTTGTTAGCAGCAGCTTGGCATTGCATGCCATTGCTGAGCCTATCATCTACTAGGACCCCCAGGTCCTTTTCCATCCTAGATCCCCCCAGAGGTTCTCCCCCCAGTCTATAGATTGCATTCAGATTTTTGCCACCCAAATGCATTATTTTACATTTTTCTACATTGAACCTCATTTGCCATGTAGTTGCCCCTCCCCCATTCATTTATTCAAATCTTTTTGCAAGGTTTCCACATCCTGCGGAGAAGTTATTGCCCTGCTTAGCTTAGTATCGTCTGCAAATACAGAGATTGAACTGTTTATCCCATCCTCCAGATCATTTATAAACAAATTAAATAGGATTGGTCCCAGGACTTTCTTCTAAACCAAACAGTCTAACATTGCTTGCCTATAAACTGAACATTCAAACATGCAGGACTCTGCCCCGCCCCCTGGCGCCCACCTCACTGGATTTGATTGACAGCAGCGGGAGCCAATGGCTGCACTGCTATCAATCTATCCAATCAAGAGCCAAGAACCCTGGGCAGGCAGACAGAGCCTCCCCGTCAGGTCAAGTTCTAGGGCTCAGGTTAGTAAAACAGAGGGGCCGGGGGGGGCGGTCACTGACAGGTGTTTTTTCATCCTAATGCATAGGATGTATTAAGGTGAAAAAAAAAGAACCTTTACAACCCTTCAACTTGCTAATATTGCTTTATTCTAAACCAAGCAGCTTAACATTGCTTGCCTCTTAATTTAACGTGCTAACATTGTTTTCTTTTAAACAAACCTCTGTAACATTTCTTTCTTCTAACCTGAAGGCGCTTACATTTGAACTGAACATTGAAACATTGCTTGCCTCTAAACTGAACATGGTAACCTAGCTTTCTTTTAACGCAAGAAGTCTAACATTGCTTACCTCTAGACTGAACATTCTAACATGCTGGCCCCTGAAACCAACTATCTAGCTTTGCTAGACTCTAAACTAAACACATTGTCATTGCTTGCCAGTGAAATTAACTTGCTAACATTGCTTGCCTCTAAACTGAACACGAATACACTTGCCTTTGAAATGAACATTCTGGCAATGCTAGCCTTTATGATTGCTTACCTATAAACTGAACTTGCCAAAATTGCTTTCTTCTAAACCGAACATGGTAACATTGCTTGCCTCTGTACATAACATGCTAACATGGTTTTCTTCTAAACCAACACCTGTAACATTGCTTGCCTCTATACTGGAAACTCTTACATTGCTTGCCTCTATACTGGAAACTCTTACATTGCTTGCCTCTATACTGGAAACTCTTACATTGCTCGCCTCTATACTGGAAACTCTTACATTGCTTGCCTCTATACTGGAAACTCTTACATTGCTTGCCTCTATACTGGAAATTTTTACATTGCTTGCCTCTATACTAGAAACTCTTACATTGCTTGCCTCTATACTGGAAATTTTTACATTGCTTGCCTCTATACTAGAAACTCTTACATTGCTTGCCTCTAAACTGAAAACTCTTACATTGCTTGCCTCTATACTGGAAACTCTTACATTGCTTGCCTCTAAACTGGAAACTTACATTGCTTGCCTCTAAACTGGAAACTCTTACATTGCTTGCCTCTAAACTGAAAACTCTTACATTGCTTGCCTCTATACTGGAAACTCTTACATTGCTTGCCTCTAAACTGGAAACTCTTACATTGCTTGCCTCTATACTGGAAACTCTTACATTGCTTGCCTCTATACTGGAAACTCTTACATTGCTTGCCTCTATACTGGAAACTCTTACATTGCTTGCCTCTATACTGGAAACTCTTACATTGCTAACATTGTCTTCTTTTAAACCAAGCAGTCTAACATTGCCTCTAGGCTAAACATGCTAACATGCCTGCCTCTGAAATGAACATTCTAACATTGCTTGCCTCTAAACACCTCATTGCTTGCCAGTAAAATAAACTTGCTAACATTGCTTACCTATAAACTGAACACTCTAACATTACTTTTCTTCTAATATTTTATCTGTATGTTTTAAGCAGGACATTTAAATATCACTTTACAATCAAGTGACCATTTTATCATTTAACTGGAAATTCTAAGCATCCCTGAAAATGGTCATTCTATACAGTGAATACTCTGACACTGTTTCCCCGGTCTGGCATTGTTTCCTAGTAAATCATTCTCACATTGCTTCCTTACCAACACACATTCTGAAAACATAACATTCTGTAAAAAAAAAAAAAAAATACATTGCCTCCCCTGAATACTGTACCCCTTAGATTTTTGCCCCCCTCTACTTCACTTTGACCCTTAAAAACTGCTCTGAGACATCTGTGTAATTATTTATCTAGACAGTTATGTAATGGTCTCCGCGTTACCTTCCTTCGAAGTCCTTTCTCTTATTTATATTTATGTAATAGCTCCATCGGTTACACTCAGCAAGCTACATATATCCCCTTCCTAAAAGATCCCCCCCCCCCTCCAGTACAGTTCTGCCCTCATCCATTCCCCGTACATACCACTTCATCTTGGACGGCAGAGAGTTAACCCAAAGACGAGCTGATCATTGCCTGTAGGATGAGAATTCGGTTACTCAGACAGTCATACAATAACCTACACTTCCCTGATTGCATATTATTGTCTAAAAGATGCTTCCAGCTCCAGCCCACAGCCATGCAGAGCCCTCCCTGTATTTTCTGCCTGAACATTTGCAAGTGCAGGGGGGCCGGGAAACCGTCTCCAGACACCTGTAAAGGGGGCTTTCTCCTCAGTACATCTATTCTTTTATGTGCACTTATTGGATGCTGTGTTCGCCATGTTGGGTTTCATGAACCGCACGCATTCAGGTGGTCCCGAAACAGAGCAAAGAATCTCAGATTAAATCTGGTTGGGTTCCCAGTGTTTAACGGCAGGGGTGCATCTGTCCTGGGTCCCTGGGCGAAACTGTCCCTGAGCCCATGGGTGCTACTCTCCCTAGGCTGTGCATACACTCTCCCTGGGGCCAAGGGTGCAACTGTTCTTGGGCCTATGGGTGCCATTTTCCCTGGTTGGATTCCCAGTGTTTAGCAACAGGGGGTGCAATTGTCCATGGGTTTAACTGTCCCGGGGCTCATGGGTTTAACTGTTACTGGGATCATGGGTGAACCTGTTCTTGGGTCCATGGGTGCAACTCTCCCTGGGTCCATAGGTGCCATTGTTCTTGACTCCATAGGTTTCACTTTCCCTTTTCCCCAGGCCATGTGTGCAACTGTCCCTGGGACCATTACTGCAACTGTCCCTGGGTCCATGGCTGCAACTGTCCCTGGGTCCATGGCTGCAACTGTCCCTGGAACCATGGCTGCAACTGTCCCTGGGTCCATGGCTGCAACTGTCCCTGGAACCATGGCTGCAACTGTCCCTGGGTCCATGGCTGCAACTGTCCCTGGGTCCATGGCTGCAACTGTCCCTGGAACCATGACTGCAACTGTCCCTGGGTCCATGGCTACAACTGTCCCTGGAACCATGGCTGCAACTGTCCCTGGGTCCATGGCTGCAACTGTCCCTGGAACCATGGCTGCAACTGTCCCTGGGTCCATGGCTGCAACTGTCCCTGGGTCCATGAGTGAAACTGTCCCAGGGTCCATGGGTGAACCTGTCCCTGGGCCCATGGGTACAACTCTTTCTGAGCTATAGATGCATTCTCCCTGGGTCCATAGGTTCAACTGTCCCTGGGCCCATGGGTGCAACTGTTCCTGGGCCCATGGGTGCAACCGTTCCTGGGCCCATAGGTACAACTGTTCCTGGGTCCATGGGTATAACTGCTCCTGGGTCCATGGGTGTAACTGTTCCTGGGTCCAAGGGTGTAACTGTTCCTGGGTCCAAGGGTGTAACTGTTCCTGGGTCCATGGGTGTAACTGTTCTTGGGCCCATGGGTGCAACTGTTTCTGGGCCCACGGGTGCAACTGTTCCTGGGCCCACGGGTGCAACTGTTCCTGGGCCCACGGGTGCAACTGTTCCTGGGCCCACGGGTGCAACTGTTCCTGGGTCCACGGGTGCAACTGTTCCTGGGCCCACGGGTGCAACTGTTCCTGGGTCCACGGATGCAACTGTTCCTGGGCCCATGGGTGCAACTGTTCCTGGGTCCACGGGTGCAACTGTTCCTGGGTCCACGGGTGCAACTGTTCCTGGGCCCACGGGTGCAACTGTTCCTGGGTCCACGGATGCAACTGTTCCTGGGCCCATGGGTGCAACTGTTCCTGGGTCCACGGGTGCAACTGTTCCTGGGCCCACAGGTGCAACTGTTCCTGGGCCCACGGGTGCAACTGTTCCTGGGCCCATGGGTGTAACTGTTCTCTAGGCCCAACAAAACTGTTTCTTGTGCTTCTTACTATAAGATCTTTTCATAACTTCTCCTATCTTGTAAACATTTTATATCAATTTTTTTTTTTTAACAACCTATTTTCTGAATTTGGTAGTCCATTTTTCCAAATTTAATTGTAAAACCAATCAATAAATCTCATATAAGCTGCTAAAGTAATTTCAAAAGTTTTTGGTTTTTTTTCAAATCTACAGCTTTCACTAAAGTAATACCTGTAATGAAGATCCTCTGTTCAAGCACTTCCTGTTATAGGGTGACAACGCACTGCCCCTGTCTCTGACCAGGCTGCTGTGTTGTGTCACACGGGCACACATTGCACGTGATTGGGTATTTTTTTTGCAAAATTAAGCTATACCTCATTGACTAAGTTCTGGAGCAACTGCTCTTGCAGAGTACAACTGCACCTTGCAAAGTGCACAGTCTATTTGCCTTTAGTAAATCAAGCACATAGTGTCTGCAAAGAGGCCGCAGGAGATCAGCATCACTGACATGCAACAAAGGATGAAAACAGGGGGGAGCAAATATCTATCCTTGTTATCATACACAGTTCTTTAGCAAACCAAATGCCATCCAGTTAGGGTTTACATCTACTTTTAGCCTGCGGGATCGTTTTTGTAGCAGGGCCCCTGGCTTGTAGCTGTTGTAAAGAAGATGATTCGCTGTGGTTGCTGTTCTTAAGATGCCTTTATGGGAAAACCACAGTGTACAAACGCAGATAAAATCAGTTGACGTGTTTCAGCCTATAAGGCCTTAGTCATAACTATGGGTTTATGACTAAGGCCTTATAAGCTGAAACCCGTCAACTGATTTTATCTGCGTTTGTACGCTGTGGTTTTTCAATGAAATGAAGACTTCTTAAGAGCAACAACTGGTGTGCGGATCATCTTTACAGTATCCACTCAGCTAACGTCTGTGTACTGAGCCCCCAGGAGCTCTGTCATTGATATGTGATATGGGGTAGTAGCACCGATTCTTCTGTTTGGGGCTTGCAGATGGTAGATAGATGCCATCAAAGCTTAAAAAGTCACAAAACAGCAAAACGGTGACACGGTGTAATCATCTGTGCTGCAAGGTGACCACACAATGAGGACGGGGAAAAGCGACCCGTCCCAAGGCCAAATGCAACGGCAAAGACTGGAAATGTATATAAAGGTCAGTTTGATTTATATAGCCTACAAATACAAGTGCAAAGGCCATTCGCACTCCATTATCTTCTGAAATATCCCTTCGTACAAGGCTAAGATCCCATATTTTATCGCTTGTATCCCATATTATGTATATCGGTGGAACCATGGTCTCTGAACTTCTAAGGAAGGTGGGAATTAAAGGGTGACTTTGTCTTATCTCCGGCTCTTTAGGTGGAGGTTCTGATCTGCAGATGATTGCATCAGTAATGGCCTTCCTAACGCTTTTATCGTAATGGTAGTTTAATAGCTGACTGAGCAATCTCCCATCTTATCCGGCGTAGATGGTGATAATTGGCATAGTGTGTCTCTCCAGCCCTGCCTAGATCTTCTATCTCCTCTGCTTGCACAAAAATATGTATGCAGAGCGACTGGTGTCCTCAGCACCAATACCAGGGAAGACCAGCGAGCAAAGTGCAATAACCCATAGCAGTGGGTGACCAACGTCGGTCGGATTTTGCATACCATCATTAGCCAACCCATTGGTATTCGGAGGAAGGAGCTGACCGCCTCGTCCTGTAGAGCGGTCATATTCATAAACATGCACAGTGGTAGCGGTACGGCATGCCTGTCTATACACTGAGCAGACACCGCTTGTCACCGGCCTTATCCAGCGCAGGTCGTAGCCGCGTCCGCCGACATACAACCGCGTCCCGATTGGGCCCGGAACTGTCCCGATGGGTGACGGTCATCTCACGTTTGCTTAATAAAATAAAAGCAAGGTGCAAAGGGCAGCTTAAAGGATAAATACTTCTGTTGCCCCGGGCTGCTCCAAACTGCGATGGTTGGTGACGGTCTCTGCACATTTTTTTTTTAATCATACGGTATTTATATGGCGCCAACGGTTTGCTCAGCGCGTTACGTAATAAGTGCCCTTTGCAAACCATTGCCCTTCGCACTTGTCTGGCTGTACAAAGGTGTTTGTGCCAGAGACGCTCATTACAACCGATCGGCAGTCCTCGGCCGTCCCTCCGCTGGAACTAAACTGGTGACAGTTAAAATCTGAGTAGTTGGTGGCGCCTTGCGCGCCGCGCCGCTGCCCTTCTCAAAAACGGGATCGCTGACAGCGGCCAATAACAACAAAAATTGCAACGTCAAAAAAGGTAAAATAGAAATTAATACCCCCCCCCGGGGAAATACACATCAAGTTGCCGCGGCTTATTGCACTTTCTTGATGCTCTTTGCACCCCCTTTAGCAAATAAGCCCCCCCAAGCTACAAACTTGCAAGTTGTACATAGGAGCTGACACACCCACACGGGATGCACCGGCAGGGTGACACACACATGCATACACATACACACACATGTATATATATATACGCAGACATATGCATGATGCAGCTACACCCAGCTGTTGCACCTCTCTGCACAACAGGTGGATGCTGCCGCTGCTGCCGCTGCACAAACACATAATGATCCTCCACACTCAACAAATAGAGATCTGAATGTCACAGCTGCAGACAGGCAAAGACTGGACACCACAGGGGCTCATGCAACTGCTCTGACCTCAGTTTTGGGGTGCAGGCTGGATTTTGAGGGGGGTGCAGATGAGGGTGACGCTTCTCTGGAGTGTGTCTAGCTGGATCAGCGAGCGCTCCCTCCTTCTCCCACTTTCACTCTCTTCCCCCCCCCCCCCAACCACCACCCCACCTCTCTCTCCCTTCCTTCCACTCTTATTATCTCTCTCCCTCCCTCGCAGACTGTCTCCACCTTTCTCTTCTGCTCTTTACCCTTCCTTGTCCACTCTTGCATGCAACACTCTGCAGTGTCTTGGGAACAGAGGGGTTGGGGGGGGGGGATGGGAGGGATGGGGGGGGGGTACCTGAGTGCTGCTCAGCCTCTCCAGAAGATGAGGGAATGAGTTCACCGAGCAATGCTCTTCTCCAATGAGATGTTAACAATAATAATGGGGGGGGGGAGAACAAGGGTTAAATGTGGTGGCGATGGTCTGCATTAAACAAGTTATTACAGGCTTGGACAAGAAGGGGACAGGCTGTACAGAACATGAGAACGCCTATATGTCTCCTCTCCTCCCTGTCTCTTCACCACTTTTCTCTCAATGACTCCGAGGACGTCTGTCTTGTCTGTCACCCCCCCCCAGCCGTGTCACCTCCTTCTCTACCATTGTCTCCATGGCTCTCTCCCTCTACATTGCACTTTACAAGTCTTTTCTCTGCTGCTCCTTCATATCTCCCTTGCTGTCTCCTTGTAAGATGCTAGAGGTTACCATGGAGACGGAGGAGGAGAGAAGATCGCTGGTACCAGCTGTCTCCATATCTCCAGATGTCCTCCTCTCCTTCTGCAGATCTGTGAAATCTCTTCCTGTGTGTCTCTTATTGTGCAGGTCTGTCCGTCCTCCTCTCCTCTATACCGTCCAATCCTTCTCTCCTCTATATCGTCCAATCCTCCTCTCCTCCTCTCCTCTATATCGTCCAATCCTCCTCTCCTCTATACCGTCCAATCCTCCTCTCCTCCTCTCCTCCTCTCCTCTATACCGTCCAATCCTCCTCTCCTCTATACCGTCCAATCCTCCTCTCCTCCTCTCCTCTATACCGTCCAATCCTCCTCTCCTCCATACCCTCCTCTCTTCTATACCGTCCTCTCCTCCTCTCCTCTATACCGTCCAATCCTCCTCTCCTCTATACCGTCCAATCCTCCTCTCCTCTATATCGTCCAATCCTCCTCTCCTCTATACCGTCCAATCCTCCTCTCCTCCTCTCCTCTATACCGTCCAATCCTCCTCTCCTCCATACCCTCCTCTCTTCTATACCGTCCTCTCCTCCTCTCCTCTATACCGTCCAATCCTCCTCTCCTCTATACCGTCCAATCCTCCTCTCCTCTATATCGTCCAATCCTCCTCTCCTCTATACCGTCCAATCCTCCTCTCCTCCTCTCCTCTATACCGTCCAATCCTCCTCTCCTCTATACCGTCCAATCCTCCTCTCCTCCTCTCCTCTATACCGTCCAATCCTCCTCTCCTCCTCTCCTCCATACCCTCCTCTCTTCTATACCGTCCTCTCCTCCTCTCCTCTATACCGTCCAATCCTCCTCTCCTCTATACCGTCCAATCCTCCTCTCCTCTATATCGTCCAATCCTCCTCTCCTCTATACCGTCCAATCCTCCTCTCCTCCTCTCCTCCATACCCTCCTCTCTTCTATACCGTCCTCTCCTCCTCTCCTCTATACTGTCCAATCCTCCTCTCCTCTATACCGTCCAATCCTCCTCTCCTCCTCTCTTCCATACCATCCTCTCCTCCTCTCCTCTATATCGTCCAATACTCCATACCCTCCTCTCTTCCTCTCTTCCATACTGTCCTCTCCTCCTCTCATCCATACCCTCCTCTCCTCCTCTCCTCCATACCGTCCTCTCCTCCTCTCTTCCATACCTTCCTCTCCTCCACTCTTCCATACCGTCCTCTCCTCCTCTCTTCCATACCTTCCTCTCCTCCACTCTTCCATACCGTCCTCTCCTTCTCTCTTCCATACCCTCCTCTCCTCCTCACTTCTATACCATCCTCTCCTTCGCTCTTCCATACCGTCCAATCCTCTCTTCCATACTGTCCTCTCCTCCCCTCTTCCATACCCTCCTCTCCTCCTCTCTTCCATACCCTCCTCTCCTCCTCTCTTCTATACCGTCCTCTCCTCCTCTCCTCTATACCGTCCAATCCTCCTCTCCTCTATACCGTCCAATCCTCCTCTCCTCCTCTCCTCCATACCCTCCTCTCTTCTATACCGTCCTCTCCTCCTCTCCTCTATACCGTCCAATCCTCCTCTCCTCTATACCGTCCAATCCTCCTCTCCTCTATATCATCCAATCCTCCTCTCCTCTATACCGTCCAATCCTCCTCTCCTCCTCTCCTCCATACCCTCCTCTCTTCTATACCGTCCTCTCCTCCTCTCCTCTATACCGTCCAATCCTCCTCTCCTCCTCTCCTCCTCTCTTCCATACCATCCTCTCCTCCTCTCCTCTATACCGTCCAATCCTCCTCTCCTCTATATCGTCCAATACTCCATACCCTCCTCTCCTCCATACTGTCCTCTCTTCCTCTCTTCCATACTGTCCTCTCTTCCTCTCCTCCATACTGTCCTCTCCTCCTCTCCTCCATACCGTCCTCTCCTCCTCTCTTCCATACCCTCCTCTCCTCCATACTGTCCTCTCTTCCTCTCTTCCATACTGTCCTCTCCTCCTCTCTTTCATATCGTCCTCTCCTCCTCTCCTCCATACCGTCCTCTCCTCCTCTCCTCCATACCGTCCTCTCCTCCGCTCTTCCATACCATCCTCTCCTCCTCTCTTCCATACCGTCCTCTCCTCCTCTCCTCCATACCGTCCTCTCCTCCTCTCTTCCATACCATCCTCTCCTCCTCTCTTCCATACCGTCCTCTCCTCCTCTCTTCCGTACCCTCCTCTCCTCCTCTCTTCCATACCGTCCTCTCTTCCATACCGTCCTCTCCTCCTCTCTTCCATACCGTCCTCTCCTCTTCTCTTCCATACTGTCCTCTCCTCCTCTCTTCCATAAAGTCCTCTCCTCCTCTCTTCCGTACCCTCCTCTCCTCCTCTCTTCCATACCCCCCTCTCCTCCTCTCTTCCATACCCTCCTCTCCTCCTCTCTTCCATACCGTCCTCTCCTCCTCTCTTCCATACCCTCCTCTCCTCCTCTCTTTCATATCGTCCTCTCCTCCTCTCCTCCATACCGTCCTCTCCTCCTCTCTTCCATACCTTCCTCTCCTTCTCTCTTCCATACCCTCCTCTCCTCCTCTCCTCCTCTCTTCCATACCCTCCTCTCCTCCTCTCTTCCATACCTTCCTCTCCTCCTCTCTTCCATACCATCCTCTCCTCCTCTCTTCCATACCCTCCTCTCCTACTCTCTTCCATACCGTCCTCTCTTCCATACCGTCCTCTCCTCCTCTCTTCCATACCGTCCTCTCCTCTTCTCTTCCATACTGTCCTCTCCTCCTCTCTTCCATAAAGTCCTCTCCTCCTCTCTTCCGTACCCTCCTCTCCTCCTCTCTTCCATACCCCCCTCTCCTCCTCTCTTCCATACCCTCCTCTCCTCCTCTCTTCCATACCGTCCTCTCCTCCTCTCTTCCATACCCTCCTCTCCTCCTCTCTTTCATATCGTCCTCTCCTCCTCTCCTCCATACCGTCCTCTCCTCCTCTCTTCCATACCTTCCTCTCCTTCTCTCTTCCATACCCTCCTCTCCTCCTCTCCTCCTCTCTTCCATACCCTCCTCTCCTCCTCTCTTCCATACCTTCCTCTCCTCCTCTCTTCCATACCATCCTCTCCTCCTCTCTTCCATACCCTCCTCTCCTACTCTCTTTCATATAGTCCTCTCCTCCTCTCTTCCATACCTTCCTCTCCTCCTCTCTTCCATACTGTCCTCTCCTCCCCTCTTCCATACCCTCCTCTCCTCCTCTCTTCAATACCCTCCTCTCCTCCTCTCTTCCATACCGTCCTCTCCTCCTCTCTTCCATACTGTCCTCTCCTCCCTTCTTCCATACCCTCCTCTCCTCCTCTCTTTCATATAGTCCTCTCCTCCTCTCTTCCATACCATCCTCTCCTCCTCTTCCATACACCCCTCTCCTCCTCTCTTCCATACCGTCCTCTCCTCCTCTCCTCCATACTGTCCTCACCTCCTCTCTTCCATACTGTCCTCTCCTCCTCTCTTCCATAAAGTCCTCTCCTCCTCTCTTCCGTACCCTCCTCTCCTCCTCTCTTCCATACCCCCCTCTCCTCCTCTCTTCCATACCCTCCTCTCCTCCTCTCTTCCATACCGTCCTCTCCTCCTCTCTTCCATACCCTCCTCTCCTCCTCTCTTTCATATCGTCCTCTCCTCCTTTCCACCATACCGTCCTCTCCTCCTCTCTTCCATACCTTCCTCTCCTTCTCTCTTCCATACCCTCCTCTCCTCCTCTCCTCCTCTCTTCCATACCCTCCTCTCCTCCTCTCTTCCATACCTTCCTCTCCTCCTCTCTTCCATACCATCCTCTCCTCCTCTCTTCCATACCCTCCTCTCCTCCTCTCTTTCATATAGTCCTCTCCTCCTCTCTTCCATACCTTCCTCTCCTCCTCTCTTCCATACTGTCCTCTCCTCCCCTCTTCCATACCCTCCTCTCCTCCTCTCTTCAATACCCTCCTCTCCTCCTCTCTTCCATACCATCCTCTCCTCCTCTCTTCCATACCGTCCTCTCCTCCTCTCTTCCATACCGTCCTCTCTTCCATACCGTCCTCTCCTCCTCTCTTCCATACTGTCCTCTCCTCCCTTCTTCCATACCCTCCTCTCCTCCTCTCTTTCATATAGTCCTCTCCTCCTCTCTTCCATACCATCCTCTCCTCCTCTTCCATACACCCCTCTCCTCCTCTCTTCCATAATGTCCTCTCCTCCTCTCCTCCATACTGTCCTCACCTCCTCTCTTCCATACTGTCCTCTCCTCCTATCTTCCATGCCGTCCTCTGCTCCTCTCCTCCATACCGTCCTCTTCTCCTCTCTTCCATACCGTCCTCTTCTCTTTTCCATCCCGTCCTCTCCTTCTCTCTTCGATACCGTCCTCTCCTCCTCTCTTCCTTACGTCCTCTCCTCCTCTCTTCCATACCATCCTCTCCTCCTCTCTTCCATACCCTCCTCTCCTCCATACCCTCCTCTCCTCCTCTCTTCCATACTGTCCTCTCCTCCCCTCTTCCATACCGTCCTCTCTTCCTCTCTTCCATACCGTCCTCTCCTCCTCTCTTCCATACCCTCCTCTCCTCCTCTCTTCCATACCGTCCTCTCCTCCTCTCTTCCATACCGTCCTCTCCTCCTCTCTTCCATACCGTCCTCTCCTCCTCTCTTCCATACCGTCCTCTCCTCCTCTCCTCCATACCGTCCTCTCCTCCTCTCTTCCATATCCTCCTCTCTTCCATTCCGTCCTCTCCTCCTCTCTTCCATACCATCCTCTCCTCCTCTCTTCCATACCCTCCTCTCCTCCATACCCTCCTCTCCTCCTCTCTTCCATACTGTCCTCTCCTCCCCTCTTCCATACCGTCCTCTCTTCCTCTCTTCCATACCGTCCTCTCCTCCTCTCTTCCATACCCTCCTCTCCTCCTCTCTTCCATACCGTCCTCTCCTCCTCTCTTCCATACCGTCCTCTCCTCCTCTCTTCCATACCGTCCTCTCCTCCTCTCTTCCATACCGTCCTCTCCTCCTCTCCTCCATACCGTCCTCTCCTCCTCTCTTCCATATCCTCCTCTCTTCCATTCCGTCCTCTCCTCCTCTCTTTCATACCGTCCTCTTCTCTTTTCCATTCTGTCCTCTCCTCCCCTCTTCCATACCTTTCTCTCCTCCTCTCTTCCATACCGTCCTTTCCTCCTCTCTTTCACATCGTCCTCTCCTCCTCTCTTCCATACTGTCCTCTCCTCCTCTCTTCCATACCGTTCTCTTCTCCTCTCTTCCATATCATCCTCTCCTCCCTTCCATACCGTCCTCTCCTCCTCTCTTCCATACTGTTCTCTTCTCCTCTCTTCCATATCACCCTCTCCTCCCTTCCATACCGTCCTCTCCTCCTCTCTTCAATACCGTCTTCTCCTCTCTTTTATACTGTCCTCTCTTCCTCGTTTCCATACCGTCCTCTCTTCCTCTCTTCCATACCATCCTCTCCTCCTCTCTTCCATACCCTCCTCTCCTCCTCTCCTCCATACCGTCCTTACCTCCTCTCTTCCATACTGTCCTCTCCTCCCCTCTTCTATATCGTCCTCTATTCCTCTCTTTCATACCGTCCTCTCCTCCTCTCTTCCATACCTTTCTCTCCTCCTCTCTTTTTGATATTGCCCTCTCCTCCTCTCTTCCATACTGTCCTCTCCTCCTCTCTTCCATACCGTCCTCTCCTCTTCCATACCGTCCTCTCCTCCTCTCTTCCATACCGTCCTCTCCTCGTTTCCATCCCGTCCTCTCCTCCTCCCTTCCATACTGTCCTCTCCTCCTCTCTTCCATACTGTCCTCTCCTCCTCTCTTCCATATCATCCTCTCCTCCTCTCTTCCATACCGTCCTCTCCTCTTCCATACCGTCCTCTCCTCCTCTCTTCCATACCGTCCTCTCCTCGTTTCCATCCCGTCCTCTCCTCCTCCCTTCCATACCGTCCTCTCCTCCTCTCTTCCATACCTTTCTCTCCTCCTCTCTTCCATACTGTCCTCTCCTCCTCTCTTCCATACCGTCCTCTCCTCCTCTCTTCCATACCTTTCCTCCTCCTCTCTTCCATACTGTCCTTTCCTCCTCTCTTCCATACCGTCCTCTCTTCCATACCCTCCTCTCCTCCTCTCTTCCATACCGTCCTCTCCTCCCCTCTTCTATACTGTCCTTTCCTCCTCTCTTCCATACCGTCCTCTCCTCCTCTCTTCCATACTGTCCTTTCCTCCTCTCTTCCATACCGTCCTCTCTTCCATACCATCCTCTCCTCCTCTAATCCATACCTTCCTCTCCTCCTCTCTTCCATACCGTCCTCTCTTCCATACCTTCCTCTCCTCCTCTCTTCCATACCGTCCTCTCCTCCTCTAATCCATACCTTTCTCTCCTCCTCTCTTCCATACCCTCCTCTCCTCCTCTCTTCCATACCGTCCTCTCCTCCTCTCTTCCATACCGTCCTCTCCTCCTCTAATCCATACCTTCCTCTCCTCCTCTCTTCCATACCGTCCTCTCCTCCTCTAATCCATACCTTCCTCTCCTCCTCTCTTCCATACCGTCCTCTCCTCCTCTAATCCATACCTTCCTCTCCTCCTCTCTTCCATACCCTCCTCTCCTCCTCTCTTCCATACCGTCCTCTCCTCCTCTCTTCCATACTGTCCTCTCCTCCCTTCTTCCATACCCTCCTCTCCTCCTCTCTTTCATATAGTCCTTTCCTCCTCTCTTCCATACCATCCTCTCCTCCTCTCTTCCATACCATCCTCTCCTCCTCTCTTCCATACCGTCCTCTCTTCCATACCGTCCTCTCCTCCTCTCTTCCATACCGTCCTCTCCTCCTCTAATCCATACCATCCTCTCTTCCATACCGTCCTCTCCTCCTCTCTTCCATACCGTCCTCTCTTCCATACCGTCCTCTCCTCCTCTAATCCATACCTTCCTCTCCTCCTCTCTTCCATACCGTCCTCTCCTCCTCTCTTCCATACTGTCCTCTCCTCCCTTCTTCCATACCCTCCTCTCCTCCTCTCTTTCATATAGTCCTCTCCTCCTCTCTTCCATACCTTCCTCTCCTCCTCTATTCCATACCTTCCTCTTCTCCTCTCTTCCATACCCTCCTCTCCTCCTCTCCTCCATACCATCCTCTCCTCCTCTCTTCCACACTGTCCTCTCTTCCTCTCTTCCATACCCTCCTCTCCTCCTCTCCTCAATACCGTCCTCTCCTCCTCTCTTCCATACCGTCCTCTCCTCCTCTCTTCCATACTGTCCTCTTCTCCTCTCTTCCATATTGTCCTCCTCCTCCTCTCTTCCATACCGTTCTCTTCTCCTATCTTCAATACTGTCCTCTCCTCGCTTCCATACCGTTCTCTCTTTCTCTCTTCCATACCATCCTCTCCTCCTCTCTTCCATACCCTCCTCCTCCTCCTCTCTTCCATACCATCCTCTCCTCCTCTCTTCCATACCGTCCTCTCCTCCTCTCCTCCATACTGTCCTCACCTCCTCTCTTCCATACTGTCCTCTCTCCCCTCTTCCATACCCTCCTCTCCTCCTCTCTTGCATACCGTCCTCTCCTCCTCTATTCCATACGGTCCTCTCCTCCTCTCTTCCATACCCTCCTCTCTTCCTCTCTTCCATACCATCCTCTCCTCCTCTCCTCCATACCGTCCTCTCCTCCTCTCTTCCATACCCTCCTCTCCTCCTCTCTTCCATACCGTCCTTTCCTCCTCTCTTCCATACCTTCCTCTCCTCCTCTCTTCCATACCGTCCTCTCCTCCTCTATTCCATACCTTCCTCTCCTCCTCTCTTCCATACCCTCCTCTCCTCCTCTCTTCCATACCGTCCTCTCCTCCTCTCTTCCACACTGTCCTCTCCTCCTCTCCTCCATACTGTCCTCTCCTCCTCTCTTCCACACTGTCCTCTCTTCCTCTCTTCCATACCATCCTCTCCTCCTCTCCTCAATACCGTCCTCTCCTCCTCTCTTCCATACCGTCCTCTCCTCCTCTATTCCATACCTTCCTCTCCTCCTCTCTTCCATACCCTCCTCTCCTCCTCTCTTCCATACCGTCCTCTCCTCCTCTCTTCCACACTGTCCTCTCTTCCTCTCTTCCATACCATCCTCTCCTCCTCTCCTCCATACCGTCCTCTCCTCCTCTCTTCCATACCCTCCTCTCCTCCTCTCTTCCATACCGTCCTTTCCTCCTCTCTTCCATACCGTCCTCTCCTCCTCTCTTCCATACCTTCCTCTCCTCCTCTCTTCCATACCGTCCTCTCCTCCTCTATTCCATACCTTCCTCTCCTCCTCTCTTCCATACCATCCTCTCCTCCTCTCCTCCATACCGTCCTCTCCTCCTCTCTTCCATACCTTCCTCTCCTCCTCTCTTCCATACCGTCCTCTCCTCCTCTATTCCATACCTTCCTCTCCTCCTCTCTTCCATACCCTCCTCTCCTCCTCTCTTCCATACCCTCCTCTCCTCCTCTCTTCCATACCGTACTCTCCTCCTCTCTTCCACACTGTCCTCTCCTCCTCTCCTCCATACTGTCCTCTCCTCCTCTCTTCCACACTGTCCTCTCTTCCTCTCTTCCATACCATCCTCTCCTCCTCTCCTCAATACCGTCCTCTCCTCCTCTCTTCCATACCGTCCTCTCCTCCTCTAATCCATACCTTCCTCTCCTCCTCTCTTCCATACCCTCCTCTCCTCCTCTCTTCCATACCGTCCTCTCCTCCTCTCTTCCATACTGTCCTCTCCTCCCTTCTTCCATACCCTCCTCTCCTCCTCTCTTTCATATAGTCCTTTCCTCCTCTCTTCCATACCATCCTCTCCTCCTCTCTTCCATACCATCCTCTCCTCCTCTCTTCCATACCGTCCTCTCTTCCATACCGTCCTCTCCTCCTCTCTTCCATACCGTCCTCTCCTCCTCTAATCCATACCGTCCTCTCTTCCATACCGTCCTCTCCTCCTCTCTTCCATACCGTCCTCTCTTCCATACCTTCCTCTCCTCCTCTCTTCCATACCGTCCTCTCCTCCTCTAATCCATACCTTCCTCTCCTCCTCTCTTCCATACCGTCCTCTCCTCCTCTCTTCCATACCGTCCTCTCCTCCCTTCTTCCATACCCTCCTCTCCTCCTCTCTTTCATATAGGTCCTCTCCTCCTCTCTTCCATACCTTCCTCTCCTCCTCTATTCCATACCTTCCTCTTCTCCTCTCTTCCATACCCTCCTCTCCTCCTCTCCTCCATACCATCCTCTCCTCCTCTCTTCCACACTGTCCTCTCTTCCTCTCTTCCATACCCTCCTCTCCTCCTCTCCTCAATACCGTCCTCTCCTCCTCTCTTCCATACCGTCCTCTCCTCCTCTCTTCCATACTGTCGCTCTTCTCCTCTCTTCCATATTGTCCTCTCCTCCTCTCTTCCATACCGTTCTCTTCTCCTATCTTCAATACTGTCCTCACCTCCTCTCTTCCATACTGTCCTCTCCTCCCCTCTTCCATACCCTCCTCTCCTCCTCTCTTGCATACCGTCCTCTCCTCCTCTATTCCATACGGTCCTCTCCTCCTCTCTTCCATACCCTCCTCTCCTCCTCTCTTCCATACCGTTCTCTCCTCCTCTCTTCCACACTGTCCTCTCTTCCTCTCTTCCATACCATCCTCTCCTCCTCTCCTCCATACCGTCCTCTCCTCCTCTCTTCCATACCCTCCTCTCCTCCTCTCTTCCATACCGTCCTCTCCTCCTCTCTTCCATACCGTCCTCTCCTCCTCTATTCCATACCTTCCTCTCCTCCTCTCTTCCATACCCTCCTCTCCTCCTCTCTTCCACACTGTCCTCTCCTCCTCTCCTCCATACTGTCCTCTCCTCCTCTCTTCCACACTGTCCTCTCTTCCTCTCTTCCATACCATCCTCTCCTCCTCTCCTCAATACCGTCCTCTCCTCCTCTCTTCCATACCGTCCTCTCCTCCTCTATTCCATACCTTCCTCTCCTCCTCTCTTCCATACCCTCCTCTCCTCCTCTCTTCCA
The DNA here is from genome assembly GCA_037952925.1 of Lithobates clamitans. Lineage (NCBI taxonomy): Eukaryota > Metazoa > Chordata > Amphibia > Anura > Ranidae > Lithobates > Lithobates clamitans. The sequence goes on from JBBGZY010002320.1 coordinate 468,163, forward strand.
TACCGTCCTCTCCTCCTCTCTTCCACACTGTCCTCTCTTCCTCTCTTCCATACCATCCTCTCCTCCTCTCCTCCATACCGTCCTCTCCTCCTCTCTTCCATACCCTCCTCTCCTCCTCTCTTCCATACCGTCCTTTCCTCCTCTCTTCCATACCTTCCTCTCCTCCTCTCTTCCATACCGTCCTCTCCTCCTCTATTCCATACCTTCCTCTCCTCCTCTCTTCCATACCCTCCTCTCCTCCTCTCTTTCATACCGTCCTCTCCTCCTCTCTTCCACACTGTCCTCTCCTCCTCTCCTCCATACTGTCCTCTCCTCCTCTCTTCCACACTGTCCTCTCTTCCTCTCTTCCATACCATCCTCTCCTCCTCTCCTCAATACCGTCCTCTCCTCCTCTCTTCCATACCGTCCTCTCCTCCTCTAATCCATACCTTCCTCTCCTCCTCTCTTCCATACCCTCCTCTCCTCCTCTCTTCCATACCGTCCTCTCCTCCTCTCTTCCATACTGTCCTCTCCTCCCTTCTTCCATACCCTCCTCTCCTCCTCTCTTTCATATAGTCCTTTCCTCCTCTCTTCCATACCATCCTCTCCTCCTCTCTTCCATACCATCCTCTCCTCCTCTCTTCCATACCGTCCTCTCTTCCATACCGTCCTCTCCTCCTCTCTTCCATACCGTCCTCTCCTCCTCTCTTCCATACCGTCCTCTCTTCCATACCTTCCTCTCCTCCTCTCTTCCATACCGTCCTCTCCTCCTCTAATCCATACCTTCCTCTCCTCCTCTCTTCCATACCGTCCTCTCCTCCTCTCTTCCATACTGTCCTCTCCTCCCTTCTTCCATACCCCTCCTCTCCTCCTCTTTTTCATATAGTCCTCTCCTCCTCTCTTCCATACCTTCCTCTCCTCCTCTATTCCATACCTTCCTCTTCTCCTCTCTTCCATACCCTCCTCTCCTCCTCTCCTCCATACCATCCTCTCCTCCTCTCTTCCACACTGTCCTCTCTTCCTCTCTTCCATACCCTCCTCTCCTCCTCTCCTCAATACCGTCCTCTCCTCCTCTCTTCCATACCGTCCTCTCCTCCTCTCTTCCATACTGTCCTCTTCTCCTCTCTTCCATATTGTCCTCTCCTCCTCTCTTCCATACCGTTCTCTTCTCCTATCTTCAATACTGTCCTCTCCTCGCTTCCATACCATTCTCTCTTTCTCTCTTCCATACCATCCTCTCCTCCTCTCTTCCATACCCTCCTCTCCTCCTCTCTTCCATACCATCCTCTCCTCCTCTCTTCCATACCGTCCTCTCCTCCTCTCCTCCATACTGTCCTCACCTCCTCTCTTCCATACTGTCCTCTCCTCCCCTCTTCCATACCCTCCTCTCCTCCTCTCTTGCATACCGTCCTCTCCTCCTCTATTCCATACGGTCCTCTCCTCCTCTCTTCCATACCCTCCTCTCCTCCTCTCTTCCATACCGTTCTCTCCTCCTCTCTTCCACACTGTCCTCTCTTCCTCTCTTCCATACCGTCCTTTCCTCCTCTCTTCCATACCGTCCTCTCCTCCTCTCTTCCATACCGTCCTCTCCTCCTCTCTTCCATACCGTCCTCTCCTCCTCTATTCCATACCTTCCTCTCCTCCTCTCTTCCATACCCTCCTCTCCTCCTCTCTTCCATACCGTCCTCTCCTCCTCTCTTCCACACTGTCCTCTCCTCCTCTCCTCCATACTGTCCTCTCCTCCTCTCTTCCACACTGTCCTCTCTTCCTCTCTTCCATACCATCCTCTCCTCCTCTCCTCAATACCGTCCTCTCCTCCTCTCTTCCATACCGTCCTCTCCTCCTCTATTCCATACCTTCCTCTCCTCCTCTCTTCCATACCCTCCTCTCCTCCTCTCTTCCATACCGTCCTCTCCTCCTCTCTTCCACACTGTCCTCTCCTCCTCTCCTCTATACCGTCCTCTCCTCCTCTTTTCCTTACCGCCCAATCCTCTCTTCCATACCGTCCTCTCTTCCATACCGTTATCTTCTCCTCTCTTCAATACTGTCCTCTCCTCTCTTCCATAATGTCCTCTCTTCCTCGCTTCCATACCGTCCTCTCTTTCTCTCTTCCATACCATCCTCTCCTCCTCTCTTCCATACCCTCCTCTCCTCCTCCTCTCTTCCATACCATCCTCTCCACCTCTTCCATACACTCCTCTCCTCTCTTCCATACCGTCCTCTCCTCCTCTCCTCCATACTGTCCTCACCTCCTCTCTTCCATATTGTCCTCTCCTCCCCTCTTCCATACCGTCCTCTCTTACTCTCTTCCATACCGTCCTCTGCTCCTCTCCTCCATACCGTCCTCTTCTCCTCCCTTCCATACCGTCCTCTTCTCTTTTCCATCCCGTCCTCTCCTTCTCTCTTCGATACCGTCCTCTCCTCCTCTCTTCCATACCGTCCTCTCCTCCTCTCTTCCATACCGTCCTCTCCTCCTCTCCTCCATACCCTCCTCTCCTCCATACCCTCCTCTCCTCCTCTCTTCCATACTGTCCTCTCCTCCCCTCTTCCATACCGTCCTCTCTTCCTCTCTTCCATACCGTCCTCTCCTCCTCTCTTCCATACCGTCCTCTCCTCCTCTCTTCCATACCGTCCTCTCCTCCTCTCTTCCATACCATCCTCTTCTCTTTTCCATCCCGTCCTCTCCTTCTCTCTTCCATACCTTTCTCTCCTCCTCTCTTCCATACCGTCCTTTCCTCCTCTCTTTCACATCGTCCTCTCCTCCTCTCTTCCATACTGTCCTTTCCTCCTTTCTTCCATACCATTTTCTTCTCCTCTCTTCCATATCATCCTCTCCTCCCTTCCATACCGTCCTCTCCTCCTCTCTTCCATACCGTTCTCTTCTCCTCTCTTCCATATCATCCTCTCCTCCCTTCCATACCGTCCTCTCCTCCTCTCTTCCATAGTGTTGCTCTTCTCCTCTCTTCCATACCGTATAACCTTTCTTCAATACCGTCTTCTCCTCTCTTCCTCTCTTTCATACCATCCTCTCCTCCTCTCTTCCATACCATTCTCTCCTCCTCTCTTCCATACCGTCCTCTCTTCCTCTCTTCCATACCTTTCTCTCCTCCTCTCTTCCATACCGTCCTCTCCTCCTCTCTTCCATACTGTCTCTCCTCATCTCTTCCATACCGTCCTCTCCTCCTCTCTTCCATACCGTCCTCTCCTCTTTTCCATCCCGTCCTCTCCTCCTCCCTTCCATACCGTCCTCTCTTCCTCTCTTCCATACCTTTCTCTCCTCCTCTCTTCCATACCGTCCTCTCCTCCTCTCTTCCATACTGTCCTCGTCCTCATCTCTTCCATACCGTCCTCTCCTCCTCTCTTCCATACCGTCCTCTCCTCTTTTCCATCCCGTCCTCTCCTCCTCCCTTCCATACCGTCCTCTCTTCCTCTCTTTCATATCGTCCTCTCCTCCTCTCTTCCATACCGTCCTCTCCTCCTCTCTTTCATATCGTCCTCTCCTCCTCTCTTCCATACCGTCCTCTCCTCCTCTCTTTCATATCGTCCTCTCCTCCTCTTTTCCATCCCGTCCTCTCCCACCCCTTCCATACCTTTCTCTCCTCTCTTCCATTCCATCCACTCTTCCTCTCTTCCATACCGTCCTCTCCTCCTCTCCTCCATACCCTCCTCTCCTCCTCTCTTCCATACCGTCCTCTCCTCCTTTCTTTCATACCGTCCTCTCCTCCTCTGTTCCATACCATCCTCTCCTCTTTTCCATCCCGTCCTCTCCTCCTCCCTTCCATTACATCCTCTCCTCTTCTCTTCCATACTGTCCTCTCCTCCCCTCTTCCATACCTTTCTCTCCTCCTCTCTTTCATATAGTCCTTTCCTCCTCTCTTCCATACCGTCCTCTCTTCCTCTCTTCCATACCGTCCTCTCCTCCTCTCTTCCATACCGTCCTCTTCTCCTCTCTACCTTACTGTCTTCTCCTCCCCTCTTCCATACCGTCCTCTCCTCCTCTCTTCCATACCCTCCTCTCCTCCTCTCTTCCATACTGTCCTCTCTTCCATACCGTCCTCTCCTCCCCTCTTCCATACCATCCTCTCCTCCTCTCTTCCATACCCTCCTCTCCTCCTCTCTTCCATACCGTCCTCTCTTCCTCTCTTCCATACCGTCCTCTCCTCCCTCTCTTCCATACCGTCCTCTTCTCCTCTCTACCATACCGTCCTCCTCCTCCCCTCTTCCATACCGTCCTCTTTCCTCTCTTCCATACCCTCCTCTCCTCCTCTCTTCCATACCGTCCTCTCCTCCTCTCTTCCATACCCTCCTCCCCTACTCTCTTCCATACCGTCCTCTGCTCCTCTCCTCCATACCGTCCTCTTCTCCTCCCTTCCATACTGTCCTCTTCTCTTTTCCATCCCGTCCTCTCCTTCTCTCTTCGATACCGTCCTCTCCTCCTCTCTTCCATACCGTCCTCTCCTCCTCTCTTCCATACCATCCTCTCCTCCTCTCTTTCATACCCTCCTCTCCTCCATACCCTCCTCTCCTCCTCTCTTCCATACTGTCCTCTCCTCCCCTCTTCCATACCATCCTCTCTTCCATACCGTCCTCTCCTCCTCTCTTCCATACCGTCCTCTCCTCCTCTCTTCCATACCATCCTCTTCTCTTTTCCATCCCGTCCTCTCCTTCTCTCTTCCATACCTTTCTCTCCTCCTCTCTTCCATGCTGTCCTTTCCTCCTTTCTTCCATACCATTTTCTTCTCCTCTCTTCCATACCATCCTCTCCTCCCTTCCATACCGTCCTCTCTTCCTCTGTTCCATACCGTCCTCTCTTCCTCTCTTTCATACCATCCTCTCCTCCTCTCTTCCATACCATTCTCTTCTCCTCTCTTCCATACCGTCCTCTCCTCCTCTCTTTTTGATATCGTCCTCTCCTCCTCTCTTCCATACCGTCCTCTCCTCCTCTCTTCCATACCGTCCTCTCCTCTTCCATACCGTCCTCTCCTCCTCTCTTCCATACCGTCCTCTCCTCTTTTCCATCCCGTTCTCTCCTCCTCCCTTCCATACCGTCCTCTCCTCCTCTCTTCCATACCGTCCTCTCCTCCTCTCTTCCATACCTTTCTCTCCTCCTCTCTTCCATACCGTCCTCTCTTCCTCTCTTCCATACCGTCCTCTCCTCCTCTCATTCATATCGTCCTCTCCTCCTCCCTTCCATACCGTCCTCTCCTCCTCTCTTCCATACCGTCCTCTCCTCCTCTCTTCCATACCTTTCTCTCCTCCTCTCTTCCATACCGTCCTCTCTTCCTCTCTTCCATACCGTCCTCTCCTCCTCTCATTCATATCGTCCTCTCCTCCTCTCTTCCATACTGTCCTCTCCTCCTTTCTTCCATACCGTCCTCTCCCACCCTTTCCATACCTTTCTCTCCTCCTCTCTTCCATACCATCCACTCTTCCTCTCTTCCATACCGTCCTCTCCTCCTCTCTTCCATACTGTCCTCTCCTCCTCTCTACCATACCCTCCTCTCCTCCTCTCTTCCATACC